>SNQJ01S0002491.1:12976-27449 GCA_010110895.2 Picea sitchensis
TGTATATTGGCAATTCAAATTTTATATCAAGATTTAATGAAGGAATTTGCGAAGGAGTTTTACCATGCCCCTTTGGAGAATTCGAAAGAGGTCTTGAACTGGTAGAAGAATAAGAAGAAGATGATGATGGAGGAGAGGGTGGTGGAGAAGCACCATTCCCTCCATTTTCGTCTGGATTTTTGTCACCACTGCCTCCCTTATGCATTGAAGGGTTGGATCCTTCACCCTGCGACAATATGTTCCTTTCCATCAAGATCTTCATCATCTCTCTCATCTCCATGACAGCCTTTCTGAGATATTCATCTTCGGTAGGAACACGTTCATGACTTTCTGCATGAGCCATGCTTGGTGAATGTCTCCCTGAAACTTGTGGTGATGGTATATGCTTCCTCCTCGTCGGATGAGAACTTGGCTCCACAAGTTGACCTTCTCCTCTTGTGAGTTTCAACCTTGTGAGAATCAGAAACAAAACTTGCAAACAATCAAGTCTTCAAAAACCAGTGCTCCGATACCAACTTGATCTAAAAATGAAGAAGACTTGAAAATCTTGAAATTATTGCAATGTAAATTTTATGTGTTTAAAGAAAATGGATCAATTTTGAAACACATAAATTAATGGATTACTCATGCAAAATACACATAGACAGCAGCATAATCAATGAACATAAGCACATAAAACACAGCAATTGATAAAGGAGTTCACCCTTCTCTTGGGCTACATCTCCTAGTCCAGCTTCCAATGGATCATTATTATTAATTGCTCAAAGTGCTCAAAAACATGCCTTACAATGCTCAAATTGACTAATCTACTACTCCAATGGCTTCAGAGCGTCTAAAAACCCCTAGCTGGGATTTTTCGGCACCTCAATCGGTCGAAAAACGAAGAAGTTAGGCCTCCTGGAAGTCCCCCCTTCAAGCTTGTTGTCTTTGCATCTACAAATTGCACCCTTCTCCAATGAACCTGGCACACACGCAATAAATAGCGTAAAAACCCAGCACCGAGCGCAACCATGCCAACAGTGCAAACTGTAGGACGGTTATGGGCACGCCAGCCCCTAACCGCCTAGCACCTGGGCACATGGGGAGTTACAATATGACCGCGGGCTTTAACCGTTGCCAACCATTTGAAACCAAACTTAAGCCCCCTCTGCACTACGAGTGGTCACATGGTTGTCCGTATACAACATATATATAAACACCCGCAACCAGGGGCTCCATCCGTCGTAACCCCCGCGCGCAATATTACCACTGGTCATATGTTTGTGGAACAAAACCACGGGTCGGGGCTAAGCCTTGGCCCGACCTTCCGCCATATACAATGATATGTGAACTTAAATAAAATACAACACACATATGTAACAAGGAACAAGTGGTGGTGCAACAGTCGGGCGGATGTTGTGAAGGCTTATGCGGTGGGGAGGTCCGGGGGTCGAACCCCACGGACTCCAATAATTTTACATACAAACTAAAAGCCAAAAAAGGGGTGCCACGTGGCAGCCCATGATTGGGCCACGTGGCACCTTACCATCAACCAACGAGATGCCACATGTCGACTTCCCATTCGACCAAATTTCAACCAACAGATTCTTTCCACGTCACCACATGTACGGTCGTATGACTCTGCCACGTTAGCCTGTACGGACTGTACAGTCAGCACCATTGTTTTGCCTGTTTGACTTTATGAACAAATTGCAATATCTCTCTCTCCCAATGTCCATTTGAGATGAAATGAGTTGCGTTGGGTTCTCAACGATGAGACCTACATCCTCGTCCGGTTTGAAGCGATTCCGAGCACTTTGAATTTTTGAGCAAAATTTGATCCCCTGATCAGCCCCAATCACAATTGCGCCCTTAATTACCTTCCCAACCCCACCCAAATCCCAATAACAGACCAGCTCAACTCATCTAGATTATGGAAAGTGGAGAAGGGAAAATCAATCCAGTAGGGTGCAATGAACTTCAGTTAAGATCGGGGTGCATCATCTCTCCCGAACAATATGACGTTCCCCAAGAACAAGGGAATGAAAAAAAACCAGCAATAACACCCTCGACTGTGGTAATAATAGAAGAAATCAGGAAAGGGAGGAACACAGTCGAATCACAAGACTCTAATAAGGATGCAATTCCCTCCCCTTCGTTCCCCGAAAGGCTGATGATAGCGAAACCCACCGTATATCCTAACTTCGACATTGTAGGGGAACTCAGGAATTTATACATCAAAATTCCACTCCTGCAAGTCCTGCAAGACATATCGATCTATGCAAAGACAATCAAGGAGCTATGTGGGAGGAAGCCCGTCAGAAAAATCAAAAAATCATCATCAATAGTTCATGTAGTGGGAGCCTTATTTGATCTAATTTTGTGTAGAGAAACACCAGTTAAATATGCAAATCCGGGGAACCCCATAGTAACAGTTCAGATTCAGGGTTGTTCCTTTCCAAATACCCTAGTTGATTTGGGGGCGGCCATCAATATTCTAACTATGGAAACCTACAATGCCCTGTTTCTTCACTCTTTCAACCCAACCCCAATTATGTTGCAATTGGCCGATCGATCAGTGGTCAAACCACTCGGCACACTACATGATATAGCCATTTCAGTTGATTCTTGGGAATATCCCACAGATTTTCTCATCATCAACCCAAGAAGTGGACTTGAAGGGCATCCATTGATATTGGGAAGACCATGTTTCATGACATCCTATGCGTACATAGGTTGTCGATCGAGTACAATGACAATTGCTAGAGGAGGGGTTACAAGGAATCTCATCTTATATCCTCCATCCAAACCTAGTCCAACGATTGTACACCCGCAATTTCCACCACCACGATATCCCGAGAAGGATCTGTGTGCCCCACTCACGATGGAAGAATCCCTCAAGCACAAGAATTAGCTAGAGGATGATGTAATCAGTGGTTTTATTAATAACCCAACCGTTGTAAGTAACCCAACATGCCAGATGCTCCAAGTTGTTCTAGACTGTGAAGCACAGGGAGACCCGCTGGAAGATTTAATGGAACAACAAATTCTGACTACCGTTGTTCACAACAGCAAATCTGTTGAGATCACACCAGGGAAGTCTCTGAACATTAATTCCAACCTAGAAGAGAAACAACAACAAAAGCTAATCCAAACTCTCTCTAAATACTAGCAAGATTTTGCCTAGGAGTACTCTAATATGAAAGGTATTGATCCACAACTCTGCACACACCACATTTATATTGAGAAAGACGTCTGACCTATCTGACAACCGCAAAGAAGACTGAACCCCCACCTCAGAGATATTGTTAAAGAAGAGCTAAAAAAATTATTGGACGCAAATTTTATATACCCTATTTCAGATAATCAATGGGTTTCCCCATTAGTCATCGTCCCAAAGAAAAACGAGAAATGGAAAATCTGCGTTGATTACAGGGAACTAAGAAAATCTACTCAAAAATATCATTTTCCATTACCTTTCATCGATCAGGTCCTAGATACCTTGGCAGGGAAGAAATTCTTCTCTTTCCTAGATGGTTTCAGCGGCTACAATCAGATCCAGATTACCCCAGAAGATCAGGATAAAATGACATTCACATGTCCCTGGGGTACCTTTGCCTACAAAGTATTGCCCTTCAGACTTTGTAACACTCTAGCTACATTCCAAAGGGCCATTCTGAGCATATTCAGTGATCTGATTAGCAAAGGGCTTGAAGTCTACATGGATGATTTCACCCCATACGGCGACGACTTTGATCATGCCTTGAATAATCTGGAGAAGGTATTGGAATGGTGCATTGCTACCAGGTTATGTTTAAGCCACGAAAATGTCACATGATGATGACAAATGGTGTGGTATTAGGGCATTACATTTCTATAGATGGAATTAGAATAGACCCAGCAAAAATTGAGGTAATTCTTAATCTACCTACTCCACACACACAAACTGAGGTACGTAGTTTCCTTAGTGCTTCAGGATACTATCACAGATTTATGCCAAATTTTTCAAAAACCGTTGCGCCTTTACATGCTTTGACAGGTAATGTAGAATTTCAATGGTCTGACAAATGTGATGTGGCTTTTGCAGGACTCAAGAAACTGATCTCAACAGTGCCAGTGTTGAGAGGACCTAATTGGAAAATACCATTTCAAATTTCCACCGATGTCTTAGACATTTCCATAGGCACTGTCCTAGGACAGGAAGAAGAAAAGAAACTCTATGCCATTTATTTCATTAGCAAGAATCTAACTCCAGTCGAACTTAATTATACAATAACAGAGAAAGAGTTCTTAGTTTTTATACATGCCATCAATAAATTTTGCCATTATATATAGGCTATCCAGTTATCCTGTATATTGATCATTCTGCCATTAGATATCTAGCTAATAAACCAATTACTAATGGACGGGTCACTCGATGGTTGTTATTATTGCAGGAATTTGATATCACCATCAAAGATCGACCTAGGAGAGAAAATCTTTTCACAGACTTCCTGTCCCGCATCCCAAAAACAGACGACTCATTAACAACTGAGGATCAATTCCCAGATGAGCATCTATTTGTTGTCGACACAAAACCACCTTGGTGCACTGATGTAGCAAACTATCTAGCAGTGGGAATATTACTGACACATTTATCATCAAAGGAAAGACGACTGATCATCCAACGTAGTGCATGATTCACTTGGATCAGTGGATATCTTTTCCACACAAGAGTTGATCTCTAGATCTGGCGATGCATACGAGAGGATGAAATATATGGCATACTGAAAGCAGGACATGATGAGCCCTGTGGGGGGAATTTTGCAGACCACATGACTGGACACAAAATCTTACAGATGGGCTATTATTGGCCCTCAATATTCAGATATGCCAAGAAATATGTCCAGACATGCGACATCTTTTAGCGGATGGGGAAACCAGGTCGAGCTGATGAAATGCCCTTGAAAACACAACTAGTCATAGAACCATTTGAAAGATGGGCATTGGACTTCATCGGCCCCTTTAATCCAAAGTCAAATCAAAAGGCCTATATTCTCATTGCAATGGACTACATGACCAAATGGGTAGAGGCAGAAGCTTTACCAAATGCAACAGAAGAAGTAGTCATCAAATTGTTTATACGGTATGGACTACCCAGAGAAATAATTACTGATGGAGGGTCACAATTTACAGGCCATAGAATCGCCGCCACCCTGGACAACTATCACATCAAGCACAAAGTTACCTCTCCATACCACCCACAAGCAAACAGGCAAGTAGAAAGTACCAATAAGGTCCTAGAGGCAATTCTGACGAAGACCGTCTCAACAAACCGACAAAATTGGGCTACTGAGCTCCCAAATGCCTTATGGGTTTATCGTACAACCTGGTGTAACACCACTGGCTACTCTCCTTACCATCTAGTCTATGGTAAAGAACCCATCTTCCCAATAGAATTCGAGATCAAGACCCTAAGAATGGCCCAGGAAATTGGACTAAATCTTACAGAAGCACATAAACGACGCCTTTAGTAACTCAACGAATTGGATGAAGCACGCTTGTATGTTGTGGAGTGCACAGTTGTTATCCAACAACAGAGAGAAACCTGGCACGGCAAGCATATCAAGAAGAAATCTTTCAAGAAAGGTGACTGGGTGCTCCTCTATGATTCCAGATTTCATGACTTTCCTGGGAAATTATAGACACGATGGCTAGGGCCGTATGAAATTAATGAAGTCCATGATAATGGAACAGTTACTTTGAGAACCATCGATGGGTCTGGATCACCCTTTCTAGTCAACGGACACCGGCTACGACTTTACCACCAGCCACCTTCAAAAGATTCTTTCTATCAAGAAGTAAGTAAAGACCCTACGGTGTAGATTTTGGTTGGCTGGGAAGGTAACCCAGCCACCCCAAATTCATAAATGATGTATTTTGTTTATATTGTACATACTGTACATAGCTTTCCAACTGAGTGGTTAGTTTTTTTCTTTGCTTTATAAAAATTCATCTAGGAAACAAGAATCAGGACAGATAACTACAATTAGCACCTTCTTCTGTTCCATACTCTTGTTTTGTTTTATCATATGAACTCTGTATTTTACATTTTCATGACAATGATGTTCATTTCTAGCGCACCCATTGTTCCTTTTTGAAACGGAACAACTGTTGTTCCCTTTCTCGCGCGCCTGTTGTTTCCTTTTTGAACGGAACAATTTTTGTTCCTTTTCGCGCAACTATTGTTCCTTTTTGCACACCTGTTGTTCCTTTTTGAAACAGAACAATTGTTGTTCCCTTTCTCGCGCGCCTATTGTTTCCTTTTGAATGGAACAACTGTTGTTCTTTTTCATGCAACTGTTGTTCCTTTTCACGCACCTGCTATTCCTTTTTGAACAGAACAACTGTTGTTCCCTTTTCACGCACCTACTGTTCCTTTTGAACAAGAACAACTGTTGTTCCTTTTCGCGCGATTATCGTTCCCTTCTTTACCATTTAAACTCTAGCCATTCCTCCGAAAGTGCATCTTTCATCAATTAATTTCCACCAACACTGTTTCTAATCATCATTACAACGATCTGTCATTATTTTTTGGATGGTCCCTCACACCTTATCAAAAAAAAAAATCGTGGAATAATCTCTTCGAAATATCTTAAACCTTGTTCATAATCAATCACCACCAAAATTTGTTTCTTTCCCTTATATATACAAATATACCTGAATGATATTCTGCCTCTATATTATAAGGAGTCTTCAACACACTTTTACTTGGCATCTTTACACTTCTTTATACCATCCCTTACTCTTAAGGAGTATATGAGCCTCCCTTAAAAAAAATAAAAAAAATAATAATAATAATAAAATAAATAAATAAATACATATATATATATATAATAAAATTTTCCCATAAAGAACGGGGGGTCTCATCATGAGCCAACCTACCACGATCATAGGATACTAACCTAAGTGACATTCCCACTATGGCTACCACACCAGGGTAATGGCCTTTGACATTTTCTTTTGTCAAGGGACAAGAGGTCTCATCATGAGTTGGCTTGTTCACTTAAGTTACAATCTAGTGAGTGGCATTATCATCACTAGCCACCAAACTAGGATAATGGTGTTCTTGGGAAAATACAATTCAAATATTTATTAAGAAAAGATACAAATAAATAAAGATACACAATACAAACCTTTTTCATAAAGAATGGGGGGTCTCATCACGAGCCAACCTACCACGATCATAGGATACTAACGTAAGTGACACTCCCACTATGGCTAGCACACCAGGGAAATGGCCTTTGACATTTTCTTTTGTCAAAGGACAAGAGGTCTCATCACGAGTTGGCTTGTTCACTTAAGTTACAATCTAGTGAGTGGCATTATCATCACATGGCTACCAAACCAGGATAATGGTCTTTTTGGAAAAAGATGATTCGCATGTGTATTAAGGATAAAGGCTCATCTAAGGGTTAAAAGGCAACCCTGCCAAGGCTATGGACGCCTACCGGCAGCAGCGGCTCTACCTATGGTATGGAAGATTATCTCAAAATACCAAGTTTCTGTGTGTCTCTAGATCTTCTTTACTCAAATAATGAGGCTATCATATTAGCTATACTCAATCACCTGGAAAAGTAACAATATTATGTTATGTAGACTATTAAAAAAAAAAAAATGAACAGATTTAATTTATTTTTGATTGATTTCTCCATAAATCATTTTTTTGCACATAGGTGTAATAAATTTACAAATTCCACATCAAACGACTATCGTTTAAATGATTTTTGGTGGCATGTGTCTTTTTTAAAATTATATATGGTTAGCCCCTACTGGCGGCGGTAATGCAATCATTACCTCTCACCCGAAAATAACTGCACTCATTATTTCCGCCTACACTGACGGTGGAGGACGACCTCTACATTGATGAGGGGGATGCTCGGCACACTTCCCGACTAGCTGTAATGATTGCAATAAATACAAAACCCATGTCTTTATACATTCATTGTTACTAATATTTTCCATTTATGGCATCTGCTTCTCCAAAGCTGGTCTAACCAAATTTGTAAACAGGAACGATAGTCGTTCTTTCTTTCTCACAGAAATATGGGTGGCAGAAGTGTGCGCAGAGAGCCGACATTACTCTAGGTTACAGAAAAGGAAAGAGAAATCCTACATCACCTAGGGTGGACCGATTAATTCAGTCGCTTGCAAGGTTATGACACAAACGTCACGCTCGAATTCTTTCAAAACCTACAAGGATAAATCTCTACGGTTCAAGGCATACAAATCTCAGTTACCTCGAAAATCATAGCAGAAGTCACAGGCCTCCCTAACACAAGAATTCAATGGATAGGGAAATACACGAAGCTGAGGGAAGCCGTGGAATCTTTCACAAAACCTGGGGAAGAATTGGATAAAAAAGGAAAGGGACTTAATCCTAGTACCCTCAGTGAACCGTGGAAGGAATTGGCGGGGATAGTTCGGTGGTACATCACCTGCGATGGCTGATACGATGTAATTTGACCTCGCCATCTCAAATTGTTGGCAGCCTTGAAGCATCGTTTAGTACTTAATCTACCTTTCTTCCTGCATACCATACTACATGAAGTTGCATTAAGAACACAAAAGTCCAAGAATCATGTTACTGTCATTAGCCACCACAGATTAGTAAAACTAATAGTGGATAAAGCATTGAGTCAAACTCAGTTGACTTGGGAGAATTTGATTGGGGCCAATAGACCTCCACAACTGGAGCAGGCAACCACCACCCAAAGAGAAATTCCACCACCTCAAACCGAAGTTGAAGTAGAACCTGCTCAAATCACTGAGGCCTAGACCTCACAGACACAAGCATTAACAAAAAGAAAGAAGAGAACAATGGTTGCTCTTAGATCCCCCCCTAGGACAAGGAGGAGAAACAAACAAACTCAGGAAACAACAGCAGTAGTTCAGGATGCAACATAGCACCCTAAAGAACTTCATAATTTCATAGAACAGCCTTTACAGGAAAATGTTCAAGCAATTGAGCAAGAAAAGTAGACAACACAAAAGGATAATCAGGGAGACACCCAACCTGCAGCAGAGCACCTGACAAGACACTTTTTGAAGATCTATGAGATAGAAATAGCTCAGGTTTTGGGGAATTTAGGAACCTTAACTGACAGAGATGAACATAATCTAGAAAAAGAACTAGAACCAACCTCCTCTTCAAAAATAGCTTAAGACTTTCCTGACATTGAAATTTCTTTTCCAGACGACACAGCACAGGAGGAATTTCTTTTTGAAACAGGAGACCCTCTTGGGCAACTAGAGCACTTGGAAGGAACAGAGGGACAAACATCTGCTGGAAGAAATGAAGAATACCTCGAGATCCCTCATAAATAGAAATCAACCAAAAGCCAGAAACAAATTAGGAAATTAAAGAAAGAAAACAAATTGTTGAAGAAAAAGGCTAAGAGGGTTGTGGTATTAAAGCAGAAGGTGGGAAAACTCAAGGAGATTATCAAGGAATTGAGGAAACAGTTAGAACTAGCATACACGATCCACAGAAGAAAGAAAAATAAAAATGGCAGAATGCAAGGAGGAAATCCTCTTCCTAAGAAAGAAGTTAGTACAACTTCTGTAGGGATACAGACAGACACTCTGATTTTAGAGGAAACAGCTCAACTTTTTTAGCAGAATGATACTATTAGGAGACTAGAAGAAGAACTATTGCAGTCTCAAAAAACCTTGATTCAGAATAGAGGTGAATTACTGATGACAATAGAGCAGTCCCAGGAACAAAGTACTATCATGAATAGATTGGAAGCAGAGCTTGCACAGAACCAGCAACACTGATTCAATCCAGGGAAGAGATGAGTGCTATGGAAGAATACCAAGCATCTCAATCTCAATCACAGAGTGTCATCATCAATAGACTAAAAGCAGAACTTACACAAGCACAGCAAGCATTGGTCCAACACCAACATGAAATGGTAACTAGGACTGAATATCAAAGGGTTGTTAAAGAATTGAAGGACATGACAGAAACAGAGGGTGAGACTTATGATGCGCTTACCAGAGCCCAAGAGAAGATCAAAAAGGTGAAAACCCAATTGGAAAAATCTTTGGAGAAAATCAAACACATATGTGATGTCTACTCGGATGCCATCAATTGCAGAGCCCCTACCACTAATTATGTTTTATTCTTGTTGGAACGGTATCTATTGTTGAGAGTGAAGGCCATAAGAGCAGGTAAACCCATTTCATTTTCCATTGTTCCAGAATTTATTTCATGTTTCAGAGATCAGGAAGAGAAGGTACAATACCTTCTATGTGAATTATATTTCCATAATATCATTTTGGAAGAAGTTATAGGAGACAACCCTGGCCTCTTCATAGGGGACATACAGTTCCAGGCATTCTTTTCCTTTACTAGGAACCAGGTCATATGGGGTAAGGCTCACAAAATGTTCATAAATAGGGAAACTGGTTTAGATCTTTGGATTACATGAGAGCCTCCAAAATCCTTCCCACCCATCATGCAACACAAGACCTTCATGAAAAGGGTTGGGGTTGTGGACTCATTGGCTCCTATCCATTTACATGTCATTCGCTCAGGTATCACATATTTTGGAGAATTCAAGGAAGAAGCTATTGTTGCTTCCAAGCTAAGATGGGATGTATCCTCCGATGAGGCTAAAAGTAGAGAGCCCTTTGGATTTAATAATTTCTTTGCAGCAACCTTCAAAGTAGAAAGATATGCTAGACTACTCCAGGAGGAAAGACCTGCTTAGATGGGATGCAAGTATAACCCCCCTCTCCTATGGTTTCCTCCAGAAGTTTACCAGAAGGATTATCAAATTAATAAAAAGAGACAGGACGCCGCTTTTGAAGAAATCAAAAGAAACCATGGTTTTAGGAGACCTGGTGAACCAAATTTTCCTCCCTACAGTATAACTGGTTTACATGAAAAACTCTATCTTGCATGAGGACATGCAAGAAGGTAAGTTGGGGGGTATGTTGGGTTACGAAAAAGGTATAAATATCTTTCTTTTTCCCACAATTCATGATATGATTTTGATTGATTCTTTATATAGTTAGGGATAGATAGGAAAGAATATGATTAATATGTCTCTTAGGGTTGTTATTAAAGTTTTATTAAATAGATTCTAATTTACGATTGGAATGGATTGATTTTGTTGCAGAATTGGATAAATAATTGTCAAAGATAACCAAAGAGATTTTGACTATGCGCAAGATATTGGAGGTTGAAGACTTTTTAGGCACAAAGCAGTTTTGAAAATAATGCATTGTCTATATTGTAACTTTATAATAGTAAAGCAATCCTGAGGATCTTTCGATCCTCAAGATAGATTTATTTACCCAAACTATTGTAATATATAAGAGGGTAATAGATCCAGAAAAAACAAGAAAAAAACGCATTCAAGTATTTAGACTCAGAATTGCTCTGCGCAAGCAGTTTTTGTAAATGTTTTACCACCCATGGAATCAATGAAAGTTTTGAGTGTTTTTATCATTTATGTGCTCTGAGTTTCTCGTAGAAGTACTTCTGACGACCGAGGGCCCAGTCTGAAGGAGCTACTGTCTCATTATGTAATTGTATCAGTTCGAAGTTTGATTTCTATTTTGTGATTCATATCTCTTTTACAATAGCCAAGGATAAATGCATAAGTGTGTTAATGATTTTATGATTGTTTGCATATAGAAGAAAGACATTTCCATTAGTTATTAATGATTGTCGTTATGATTTCCATTTCTGAAGTTATTGCTTGACAGTTCCTCACATTTTCATCCACGTTGTTCCTTTTCCTTAGATTTACGATTGTTGTTCCTTTCGGTTAAAGTTACAATAGTTGTTCCTTTCGGCTAAAGTTACAATAGTTGTCCCTTCCGATTAGATTATAATTGTTGTTTATTTCTGTAGATAGAGTAATTCGTTATTTCCTTTCCAGTAATCAGAATTCATAATTGATAGTTAATTCTGCAAGTCCTTACTTAGATCCAATTATTGTTTTCTAGTTAAGTGAATTCAATAGATTAATTAGTTCCTTTTCATTTTACAGCATCTTAGTAATCAAATTTCAATTCCATTTAGTTCTTAAAATATTTGGTGAACGGTTGAGGAACTTGATTGTTGATGAACTTAGATTTGGTTTAGCTACACGATTTTAGGCTACCTGCATAGACTCTGCTGATATTCTTGAGATAAAAGACGAATCTCCGGGTTGATAAATTAATGTTAAACTAAGGTTGTTTTTAGGACATATTTAGACACCAACACCTATATCTTCCTTGGGTGTGACTCTATCGGCCCATAAAGCATTATGAAGAGAATTATGCCAATTTCTATGGTTGTCTACAATTGTTTTCTTTAATATTCTTTCTAGGTTCTTATTAGTTGACTCTGCCACTCCGTTTCCCTGTGGATAATAGTTTTTGGAGTATCTAATTATGATTCATTTGTCTAGTAAAAAAATCATTTACAGGGTGGAAGAAAAGTAAGTTGTATTATCAAAAACCAGGATAGAAGGGATGTCGAACCTTGTGATTAGTTGTTGTTCTATGAATTGGATTACCACCTTATCGTTTACATGAGTCAGAGGGATGGCCTCTTCCCATTTCGTGAAATAATTGGTGGCAGTAAGTATGTACTTATGTTGTTTTGAAGAACTTGGTGTAATATATCCTATTATATCTAACCCCCATTGCTTGAAAGGCCTAGAAACAGCCACCGATTGGAGTGGGACAGATTCTGTCTTCTCCCTCCCAATGCTCATTTGACAAGTTTTACAGTTCTTAGCATATGTGTGAGCATCTTTGAACAAAGTGGGCCAACAATAACCAGCTCTTAGTATCTTATGAACGGTGGTGTTTCTGGAAAAATGTCCACCGGTAGGGCCATCATGGAGTTCCTTCAGAACTTTGTCTTCATATTCATATTCGAGGCATCTTAAAAGTACCCCATCATAATTAACCTAGAAGAGTACCAAATTTATGAGGTGATATTGTGCAGATTTTAACCGGAGAGCTCTCCTTTCCCTAGGGTTAAGGTTTTTTGGACAAGTCCCATGGTGTAGGAGATAAGTCAATTTCTCATACCAAGACTCTTGTCATGGGGAAATGTATGAAGCTTCACCACACCATAATTCCATTTCATTCTCCCATCTGGGGTCTCCATTTACTTGGTCTTGAGCTTCGGCTTCCAGTTTACATAACCCTTTTCCTTTAACCAATTTAGAAGGTTTTATATCTAGATCAAATTCTTGGACTATTGTGATCTGGATTTATGTAGGAACACAATGAAATACAAAAATACACATAACTTTCCCGGGGTCGTAACGTTGGTATACTATCTCCGTTTGACGCACATGATACACCGTTAGAAGGATCTATCCGAGGAATACACTGTTGATAGCGAATATCGAGTCCGGAATGGAATCATATTCGTCGAAGCATTCATGCCCAAAAAACATTATTTATGGCCTCAAAATGGCTCCAAAAGTTCAGGACCCGAAAAACTGCTAAAAATAGTAAACTGTGCTACAATTAAGGAAACTGAAAAACTGGAAAAATGGTGTGGGTCCAAGTGGAATAGGCGGGTGGCCACCAATATCCACCTAGATCATTCCTCCCCCCTTATGAAGAAATGGTCCCCATTGCATTGAGTTCCTCCATGAGATGAGGAAACTTATGCTGAACTTGGTCCCTGGTGAGCCACTTGCCCTGGTGAAGGAGTTAGCCTGCTTTGACAACTCGATATAGTTGGATCCTCTGACGGCGGGTGTTCTTGATTTGTGTGTCCATAATCCGATTAGTTGTGGATTGTTCCATGAAATCTGGGTTTAACTCTTTTGGTGTGAGTTGTTCTTCCATGTCGGATGTGTCTAGTAGAGGTGGAAAGTAGGGCTGAAGGCGGTCCACATTGAACATTGGGTGCACACCAAGGAATGGTGGAATATTGAGCTCAAAGGAATTTTTCCCTACATCCTTGGTGATAGTTTATGGCTCATATCGAAGTGGGTGAATCTTACGGTAGGGTCCAATGAGGCTCTCCTTTTACAAATGTAGCCACACTTTGTCACCCACCTGGAAGTTGTGTGGCACTCGATGTTGATCATGTCGCTACTTGTACTTAGCATTGGCTCTGTCCAAGATGTCATGAACTTGTTGGAGGATATGTTGAATGTGCTCAATGAAGATATTTTCCTTGTCAGCCTCAGACTAGACATGAGTTGAATCTGCCTGAGTAGCCACAAATGGCATGGCTACATCAATGGGACAGAGTGGTTGGAATCCTAAGCCCACCTGAAAGGGGTTGGGGCTAGTTGAGATACAGAGAGCCCAGTTGTAGTTGTTTTGTACATAGAGGAGGCTCTCATCCCATGTGCATGGATTCTTTGAGTTGTACATGCATAGAATGTGTACAATCATCCAATTGACAACCTATGTCTGGCCATCAGTTTGCAGATGGAAAGTTGTGGAATTGGTGAGCTTGGTGTCCAGCATAGAC
>SNQJ01S0002491.1:28479-100363 GCA_010110895.2 Picea sitchensis
TTGTACTTGAACATTTAAGTGGGGTAAAAGGAGGTTTCCCCCTCGAAGAGGCTTATTATCTGAAATTATCTCTTTTTCAAGGCGTTGAGTACTTTTCCTGAGGTTTTTCTATGCTATATTGATGTTTGGTTCTTAACAAAAACACAGTCATTTCCATGCTTAGTAGAAGGAAGGTCCGACATATAATCCATGGAGATGGATTCCCAAGTTCGAATAGGGGTAGGCAGCGGATTATAGAGGCCTTTCTTATTTATGGTTGGTTTGGAAATGGCGCAAGTAGTGTAGGACTTGATGTACTTTTTGACATATTATCGAAGGTTTGGCCAATAGAAATACTTTTGCAGTACTGCCACGATTTTCTCAACCCTGAAATTCCCAGTGACCCGACTATAGTGCACCTACCAAATCATCTTGGCATGCTCTCTTGAAGGAACACAAAGGTGTCCTAGGTGACATAGCAGGGCATCCTAGAGGTGAAAATTAGGAACTTTCTTACCCTCCAAGAGCATATTGTGTGTGTGGTTGAATTCTATATCACTTTCGTAGAGAAGTGGTGTATCGGAAGTCTCGTGCCCACAAGAGTTGAGCACCATGGTAAGCACCATGATAGGGGGTCAGTTGAGGTAGTCTGGAACATTATTGGTGAATCCTTTATTATACTTAATGTTCAAGTGAAACTGTTTCAGGTATTTGGACCACTTATGATGGCGATCGTTCTGCAACATCCCTTGTGTCTATATGAACTGCAAGGGTCGTTGGTCTGTGTGGATGATTGTTTCCTTTCCCAAAATGTAATGCTTCCATTGTCGGCAAGCCTGCACAATGGAATACATCTCTTTTTCATAAGTGGGATACTTTCGGACTGTGTCGGAAAGTGTCTCACTGTGATATTCCACTAGATGCCCCTATTGAGTGAGGACTGCCCCAATAGCATAGTCGGAGGAATATGTCTCAATTTCAAATGGTTGTTGCAAGTCTGGTAATGTGAGCGTTGGTGCAGAGCAAAGGCGATGCTTCAAATCGTCGAATGATTTCTGTTGAGATTCAGACCAAAATAAATTTTCTTTCACTCCTCCCTTGGTGACTTGACTCAAGGGCCAAGTGATATGAGAGAATCCCAACACGAACCTGCAGTAGAAATTGGCAAGACCCAAAAATTTGCAGAGCTCTGTTAGGGTGGTTGGGGCTAGCCAATCCTGAATGACTTGGATCTTGGCTAGATCCACATGCACCCCCCACTCATCAATAATGTATCCCAAATATTGAACCTGGGTCATGCCAAAAGTGCACTTCTCCAAATTGGCACACAACTTGTGTTGCCATGATGTTTGGAGGACCTGTCGGATGTGGTGGATGTGCTCTTCCCAAGTATGGCTGAAGATCAGAATGTAATCCAAGTACACCACTACAAATGAGTTGGTGAATGGTCTTAAGAGGTCATCCATTAGTCTCATGAAGGTTTTAGGGGCATTCGTCAACCCGAAAGGCATGACCAGCCATTCGAAAAGGACCTTCTTAGATTCGAAGGCAGTCTTCCACACATCAGAGGGTTCAATTGGTACCTGGTGATACCCAGACTTCAAGTCGATCTTGCTGAAATATTTTCCCCCCTTGAGTTGGTCCAGAAGGTCATCAATCTGTGGGATTGAGTACCTATTCTAGAAAATGATCTTGTTCAATGCCTGATAGTCAATGCAGAGTATCCAAGTCCCATCCTTCTTTTTCACCAACATGATAAGGCTCCCACAGGGCAATGAACTCGGTCGGATGTGACCTTTCTGCAATAGCTCCTAAATCTGTCTCTTGATTTTTTCATTCTCCATAATAGAGTGTCGATATATTGGTCCATTGGGAAGCGACGCACCTAGGGTCAGATTGATGGGGTGCTTAACCTGACAGTGTAGAGGCACCCCTGCGGGGGAGGTGAAGATGTCCTCGTACTCCTCCATGACCTTATCCATCTGTTGTTGTCATGTAGAGGGCCCTTTCCTGGAGGTCGTGGCCACAGTCTTCTTCTTTCCCTGAGGGTATATCATTAAGAAAACAAATTTCCTGGTTTTGTCAATGAGCTTACTGCATTGTTTTGCAGTAACCAAAGAGATGGTTGTATGCGGTGCTATTTTCGATATCCTATACAACTTATTGCCCAAATTAATAATAACATCATGAGGCCTCGACTCATACATATAATGTCTCTTCCACAAGTATGGTTGGCCTAATAATACATCAAAAACATCAAGAGGAGCAATGTCACATAATACCTCATTTTTGAAGGGCTTGATGTTGTAGTGAAGGCGACATTGTTGGATGACACGAAGGTCTCATCCTTGGTGTAGCCACCCGATGGTGTATGGTTTTGGGTGTGTTGTGGTCAAAAAGCCCAGCCATTTCAAAACCTCTTATGAGATAAGGTTCTTGTGGCTCCCGCTGTCGACAATTAACTGCAATGGGGAACCCTTTACCCACATCTTGGAATGGAAGAGGCACTCCGCCTCATCTAGATATTTTGGTTCCTTCTTCTGGATATTCGTGGTGGCAACGGTGGCGTTGGGCTCCACATCGATAATCTACTTCCCCCTATCATTCCCCTTGTCAGGTTCTGATTCAAAATCAGAGCCTGCATCTAATTTAGAAGCCTTCAACTCGGGTACCAGTGACTTCTTGGCCCAACACTCACTTGTGTTGTTAGTGGAGCTCTTATGGAACTCACACCACTTCCCTATGTCGTTTTTTGGATTCATGGTTGTTGTAACTTGAACAAGTTTTGAGGATACTTGGTCATAATTGACCTATTTTTGGGACTTCGACAGGCTGTCGAAGACGAAGCGGAGATCGTGGGATCTCGACCCCTTTTTTAGGACTTTTTGGGTTTTGGGATTATGTAACATGTATGGGAATGTCAGCCCATGGGTTTACCCATGCTTAGGCCCACTTTTGTAATGTATAAATAAGTAGTTAGGTGAATTAAGTGAGGAGATACAAGGAGCTACAAGTTCGATCTTTGTGATCGAAAGTGCTGAGTGTTGAATAGAGATTGCTTTTGTGCATGTTGTGTAGGACTTGTAGAGCTAAGTGCAAGTATTTGTAAGAAGGCTTTGTGATGTAACCTATCTCAGGGAAGGAGGATCTAGTGGAGTGCATAGATCTCCTGTCCTAAGCGGAGTAGGGTTTTGAGGCTCTGTGCATGTAATTGGTTGACAGAAGATAATAGAAGAGAAGAAAAGTTGGTGGATGTATCCTTGGGGTGGGGGTAAACCACGTATATGTTGTGTTTCTCTACTTGGTGCAATGTATTGATGTGTCTCTGTGTAATTTTCTTAGTTCTTTATGAATATTAGATAGATATGTTGTTTCTTTGTGCGTAATAAGGTGAATGAATGCTAGATATGACCAATGTGAGTATGATTAATTCTTGAATCTGTTGGATCTAATGAGTTCCTTTCATGCTAAGTGTTATTAGATGTTGGATCTGGTTAAATACTATGATGCTCTGTAACTAGGGTTTGTCTATGTTGTTACTAAGATTGAATCCTGATGAATGTTGACTACTAAGTGCTCTATTAAGTGTCTAAATCACATATATGTGTCCTAGCTAAGGTTGCAGACATCTGAGTCCTGCAACCACCCCTGCCTCTACCTCGGGTGAGACTTCATCTACTTCGCAGGTGTTTTCGAAAGAGCCCATAGTTAGGGTTTTTTTGGTGCATTGTTGGTGCGTTGAACCCTGGGTTTTCCCCTATGCCAACAAATGGTTCCATTGCGGGGACCTGAAACTATGATTGCTGGGAACTAAGGAAGAAGAATCTTTGTGTGAAGATCCGACCTGAAATTGTGAAATCTCTGTGTGTAGATCCGTCGCTCTAGTGCGTAGTATTATACTTGATTTGTGAAGCTCTGTTCTAAAGAAATAAGTTTGATCTGAAGAAAAGAGGTAAGATCTGAACGGTCTATTCTCTGATAAAGGTAAGAATAGTGAAAAGTTTTAGGTCTTGAAGCTTTGTGCTCTGTGGAAGTAAGATAAGTGGAAATTTTTGTTTCTAGAGTATGGATCTAGGTATGTTTGATAAGATTTGTCCTAGCTTGAAAACTAGGGCACTGATAGATGAAAGAAGATTTGATATGAGTATATCTGATAAGAATAGTGAAAGATATGTTATGCCTATGCATAGAGAAAATGTTTGGACTAACAGATGGATGTAGGATATTAGAAAGAATTTTTTGCAGGTTAGCTACTATGATCCTAGTGCACAGTATAGAAAAGGTTGGGGATCATTTAAGAGAAAGAGAGGATTAACTCTTTCTTTCAGTTGCATAAAACCAAGACATCTTGCTAAGGAATTCCCTAGAATAAGACCTAGTTTTCTTTGTTGTAAAGCTACGGATCATGAATTTTTAGATTTCCCTAGAATGATTGCTAAGGTTGAAAGGATGAATATGAGACAAGAAGACCATAAGAAATTTCAAGCAATTGAAACCAGGACAGAACCCCAGAAAGAATCGAAGAAAGTATTACTACAGATGAAAGAAACCCTAAATGACCACTGAAATGTCAACTTATCATAGATATTAAAAGAAAAAGAATACATAGAAGAAAGAATAAGAGACTTCGACATTGACTGTGTTCTGGATGAAGAAACATAGATGAATATTATGACAGAAAGAACTTGGGAAACTTTAGGAAATAATTCTATTATTCCTTCATTGGGAGGAATAGGATTATTCAGAGGAAAGTTGATAAACCTATGTGGAAAGCTCACCCAGATATCGATGAGTGCCAATGGAACTTCGACAGAGCAAGAATTTGAAGTTGATAAATTTATTGAGAACAATGCTCCATTTGCTATGTTATTAGGAACCTTGGATTGAAGGAGATCAGGCCAGAAGAAAAGAAGAGGAAATCCTAGAGCAGAAGAAGCAAGAGTAAAAACATTTCATGGCTAGGAGGATTGCACACTTGATTGAAGAACAGGAGAACCAGGTGAAGCTATTCCAAACTAGAGATTTGGATGTCGAAGTTGGAAGAACATTAGAAGACCCACATAATACTGAAGTACCTATTCCAGATACAGATGAAGTATTACCCTTGATTTCTAGGAAGGAACCTCAACAACACGAAGTTACTCTGCCAAAAGAAGATAAGAATCAGAATGGAAAAAATAATTTTGATACGAAGCTCACTGGAAAGAAGGCCCGAAAACTAAGTAAGAAGAGAGATAAGATTGAAAAGTTACAGAAAGTACCAGAAGGAACTTTGCAGAAGGGAAATTTTCAAAATTGGAACTTCACCGGAATATCAAAACAACGTCACATGGTGAAGAAATATAGTCGTTAGAGACAGTATGACCGTTCGACCAACGACCCGAACAGGTAGAAAGGAATTTATGGTTAGATATATCTCCACCGGACCGTTGGGATCGCGCCATCATGGACAGAACTGATTTAATGGAGGCTTCTCATCCGTAGGAGAGATCTGTTGCCAAGTTATCTATTTATCCTGTCACTCCATGCACTGAGAACACTTTTGCTAACCATGAATTTGAGCCCACAGATTAGTTGATTCTTGCCCAATGATCGTCGCACTCTTGTCATCTATCCCGCCGCATTGAGAGATTTAGCTTTGAACCCGAGATTTTCAACCCCGAGCGTGTATGTCAGACAAGTTCAGTGTTGCAGAGAAGATTGTAGAGGAAGTTCTCATCGACCTCATGACTGAAAGAGTAATGTTGATGTATGCATGTATACAAGTGTCATCGATGAGAGGATTACAAGCCTCTCTGTTGACTGCTCATGGATCAGGGCCATTCCGACCGACAGTAGAGAAGATAACCAACCATAGAGACAACTTAGCTAATACAAAGTTGATCCTGACCATATTACCCGACTACATCCCACCCCTGGTCGGCGCGGTGAGTCGTGATAGTGTGCCAAGAGATTTCAAGTACACCATGGTTACGGTGTACCTCCCGAAGGGGATACGCGTAGTTCGAGCACAATAGGACAATATCATAGCGTTGAAGTTAAGTGACTTCAACCTCAGAGATCGCAAGAATTATAGACACTCGCTCTGTTTAAAAACCTACCCAGAATGAAGGGGAAGAACTCCAATATAATCCCTCAGTCATGGATGATGAACCTCACGCAGTCCACTCTGTTAAATGTCATGAAAATCCCACACTTTGGAAGGCACCAGGAATTCAACCTCTGGGTTAAGATGTTATTAACATGTTACCATGGCGACCTTTTATGGCAAGACCATTGTATTACAGTCGATATGACACTGATCCATAGGATCACAAGGTTGAGTATGCAAGGACCTAATCCACGGGATTTCTATCCAGGAAAAGCCACAGATCGCGCACTAGCACAAAAGATCAAGGATACATATGACAATGTGGAGAAGGGGACGCGAGGCTACAAGGTAGCCTCCATCCATAATGGCACAGTGTGCCTAGCATGTCAGTTAATAGCTAGAAAGGTGGTATGAAATAACAGACCCACGCAGGTCACGAGCTTCGTCGTTGACCTCGCGGGGAAGTGTGTAGAAGGTCTACAGATGAACTGGGTGAAGTACCTAGTCAATCAGCTTGAGTTAGACTGTCGCGAAGTGCAGGATCAGGGCTAGCTCCTAATCCTCATCGCTTTTATTTCCTAGGAGATGTCGTAAGGTGCGACCTTCTCGGATATTGAACCATTTGATCTACTCACCGCGAAGTTCACTACGTTGTGGTATTCAAGCGATATGAAAAAATAGTGGCAGTCGAACATTGTTTTTCATACATACTACCTTCATCTGAAGAGAGCCATCGAAGTTGAACTTTGCATGACTCCTAACACTTTACAGAGATTCTGACCTCTGATGAAGTTTTGCGCAGATCGTCACTTCATCTACCTTACAGCACGAGACGATGAACATAAGGAGAAGCTATAGTCATACTACAAGCTTACAGAAGAGGATCTTAAGGAGATCACTAAGGACTAGTCAATAGACCTCCTTATTCCAGCAGACCCTACAGATATGTCCGACCCTGACAACCCAGAAACTGCGCATGATACACCCGGACCTAGTAAAACGAAGAAGACCGAAGAAGTACAAGAATTAAGAAGTGACTCAGGAAAGACTTCTTCAGTATCACCTGACTGAGGGGGTGATGACGAAGTAGAAGACATAAATGGCACAGGAGTTGAATAGAAGAAAGGTGAACACCGCCAAGAGATGAGACCAATCTCCTGAAGAAGAGGAAGGTTTCTCCCCTTAAACCTTCTTCCCAGAAGAAATCGAAATCCACCGTGACCAAGATGAAGATTGTGCTTATTGCTGATGATTTTGATTTCATCATCGCAGCGATAAATGATGCCTTGCTGGAAATCACAGAGAAGCAAGAAGGTAAGCAGGAAGAAATGTATGACAGACTGAAGGTCGATTTCTGAGGGGTACAGCAGGCCGTTCAATCCAGTCACGTAATGTCCATTGTGCCCCTATCGTCAAGAGAACCAAAGTTGGGGGATGAGTCAACCCAACTCCGCCAATTATATGATTTGGTCGAAGATCATCTTCATTGTGCACAAGAAGAAGCATAACAAGCTACCCAAACCTTGAATCAAGTACAGAGCGACATTGTAGAACAACGTAGAATTGCAGAATAGGAGAAGGTTGCTCTTTGGGCCAAGTTTGACGAAGAGAAAGCACAGATGCAGCAAGAGAAATATTAGTTGTTCGCAGGAAAACTCGAAGTAAAAGAAGAAGTCAACAGGGAACTTCACTTTGTGAAAAAATTAGAGCCACAGTTAGAGGACCGAGTTGAGAATCAAGTAGAGTAGCTCACGGAAGTCATCTAGCAGCTACATCAAAGAATAGCAGATTTGGAGCTCTGCACAGTGCCCAGCACTCCGCGGGATGTAAGAAACCAAAGAGAAGCAACTTCCCAAAGTGCAGTTGAGATAATAAAGGCCCTTGCCACAGAATGCAAGAAACTCAATGATCGTAGTGCCCAGACTTATGAGAAACTCATTGAGAATGGAGAACTGAAGGCACTGGAGTCGTAGCTACAGGAGGCAAAGAAGCAAGCAGAAAAAATACAGGTGCAGTTGAATCCCCTTTCAGCTATTGAAATAATGAAGTGATCCCAAGTGCAACGCACTTCCCAGCAGCAAGTTCACATTGTTCAGAGAAAATACATGGAAGTGACTCAGAGGCTCCAACCTGTACAGGATGAGGCTTACCAACTGTTCACAGAGATAGAATTCTGAGGAGAAGAACTAGAGTAAGTTGTTACTACAGCTGAACGGCGCCTAGAGGGACATGTGAATGAGGTAGTCATCCAAGAATTTGCGGAACAAGAAGTCATAGCACAACAACAAGTTGAAGCATCTCGAGCCAAGCTCGAGGCTTTCGAAGCAGAACTACCCAGATCAGAGTGACTCGGGACGAGTCATAGGTGAGTGTTGGGGGCTTGTTGGCCCTTGACCAAGTTTTGAGGATACTTGGTCATAATTGACCTATTTTTGGGACTTCGACAGGTTATCGAAGACGGAGCGGAAGACGAAGTCGAGATCATGGGATACCAACCCCTTTTTTAGGCCTTTTTGGGTTTTGGGATTATGTAACGGGTATGGGAATGTCGGCCCATGGGTTCACCCATGCTTAGGCCCACTTTTGTAATGTATAAATAAGTAGTTAGGCGAAGTAAGTAAGGAGCTAAAAAGAGATACAAGGAGATACAAGGAGCTACAAGTTCGATCTGTGTGATCGAAAGTGCTAAGTGTTGAATAGAGATTGCTTTTGTGCATGTTGTGTAGGACTTGCAGAGCTAAGTGCAAGTAGTTGTAAGAAGTCTTTGTGCTATAACCTATCTCAGGGAAGGAGGATCTAGCGGAGTGCGCAGATCTCCTGTCCTAAGCAGAGTAGGGTTTTGAGGCTCTGTGCATGTAACTGATTGACAGAAGATAATAGAAGATAAGAAGAGTTGGTGGACGTAGCCCCAGGGTGGGGGTGAACCACGTATATTTTTTTTTTATCTGCTTGGTGCAATGTATTGATGTGTTTCTGTGTGATTTGCTTAGTGCTTTATGAATTTTAGATAGATTTGTTTTTGCTTTGTGTGTAATAAGGTGAATGAATGCTACATCTGACCTATGTGAGTATGCTTAGTGCTTGAATATGTTGGATCTAATGAGTTTCTTTCATGATAAGTGCTATTAGATGTTGGATATGGTTAAAAACTACGATGCTTTGTAATTAGGGTTTGTCTGCGTTGTTACTAGACTGAATCCTGATGAATGTTGACTGCTAAGTGCTCTATTAAGTGTATGAATCATAGATCTGTGTCCCAGCTAAGGTTCCATACATATGAGTCCTGCAACCACCCCTGCCTCTACCTCGAGTGAGACTTCATCTACTTCTCAGGTGTTGCCAAAAGGGTCGGTAGTTAGGGTTTCCTCAGTGCGTTGTTGTAGCGTTGAACCCTGGGTATGCCCCTGTCCCAACAGTGGTGTTGTTCTTTGTTTGCGGCTTTGGCGGGTTGTCATGGGCCGCCCCTCCTTGGCTTGGTCCTTTGTTTGATAGTTTGAGGGTACCTTTCCCTTGCTTCTGATTCACAGACCCAAAGTCTTACTTCTTTTGTTTGAACTTTTTCTCAATCTTGGCAGCATACCGGTATGCCACACCAAGGGAGGAGATGTCGAGGAACTCCATTTCCTCATAAATTTATCTATGAAGATAATTGTGGTACTTTAACACCAAATGTTTCTCTGAATATTTGATACCCAACTTTGTACGTAGGGTATGGAACAAATTCGTCAGCTCATGCACATCTTGGTCCCTTTGTTGTTGTAGCGTAGTCCAATGTATGTATTTGTCCTCATAGCTCCCCATGAGATAATACTGCTCCTTGATGGCGTCTCGAAAAATAATTTCAAGTGGGTGCGACCGAGAACAAAGAGGGTTCCCCCTCACTCTGTTTCTCCCAGTAGGTTTCCCACCAGTCCTTGACATGGGGGGCAGATTTAAGAAGTGCAAAAATAATCCTTTCTCAGTCGGAAAATTCATGAACCGAGAAATATCCTTCTAACAGATTCAATCATCTATCAACGACATCTACATATATTTTTCCCTCAAATATGGGAATTTCAAAGTTTACTTGTACCTTAAAAGGAGTGGCACCTCTAGAGTGGTTGTTTGATGTAGATGCGCTGCCAGTGGGCAGTCGTTGAAGGATCTGGGAAAAGTTTTCCATCGTCATGTTCCTTTGTTTCTCGAGGGCCTCCTTGAGCAATAATTTGATAGGATCTCCTACTCCCTCATCTTTATTTTCTTCCCCCATGGGTGACCATCGGGGTTTGCGAGGCTAATCTTGCAACGATTCAACAAGATCAATCCCTAACTCCTTATACCCCAACCTCGTTGGGGACATGCAAAGAAGGATTGAGAAAGAGAAGAATTCTCTGATACCACTAATCTTGATTTATGCAGGAACACAATGAAATACAGAAATACACATAAACGCAGAGATGCAGTGAAAGTAAAACTTCATTTCATTAACAACAAATGACTGAAATATGTTTACAGACAGAATGGAAATAAAATAGCGCGGGCATTGGTAGCTTATCTCTGAGAAGAGATGTGGCGGATACTGGCCTCTGAAATCTGTGTTACAATGAGGCTCAAAGGCCTATATATTATTGAGAAATAATGGAAAACTTTAAACATCCAAAAACCTAACCCTAGGAGATGAAACGCCAGAATATGGACCCCGTTGGGGTAAATTGGTACATCAATTTATCGAGGTCGTAACTTTGGCATACTATCTCTGTTTGAAACACATGATACAGTGTTAGAAGGATCTATTTGAGGACTACACTACTAATAGCGATTATCGAGTCTGGAATGGACTGATATTCGTCAGAGTATTCATGCCCAAAAGAACATCGTTTAGGGCCTCAAAATGGCTCTAGAAGTTTAGGACCCGAAAAACTACTAAAAATAGTAAATTGTGCTACAATTAAGGAAACTGAAAAAATAAAACAATGGTGTGGGTCCAAGTGGAATAGGCAGGTGCCCATGAATATCCACCTGGATCATACTTCCATCTAGTTCCCTCTTCTTTCCCCCATCTCCTGTTGAGTAAATAGGGATCGGACTGTGGGGTGAGGCACGATTACTTTGGTGTGGTTCTTGAGGATGTAAGATCTAAAGTTTTTTACTGCCTTATAAACTGCATAGGCTTGTTTATCTATAGCATGTTAGTGCTCATGAATGATACCAGGGCTTCATTTTTTCATCATCCATCTGAGTTAATACTGCGGCTAACGATTGGTCGGAAGCGAAAGTATAGAGGAAGAAATCTTTGTTGAAATCGGGACTTCACGGTACTGTGGCTTGACAGATTGCAGTTTTAATATTGTTGAAATATTTCTTTCTCTCATCATCCCACTTAAACTCAGTGTCCTTACGAATCATTTTTTGTAAGGATTTGATAGTTTCCGCGAAATCGGGGGTGAATTTCCTCACAAAATTGATTTTTCCGAAAAATGATTGCATAGTTTTTTTGTTGTGAGGTAATGGAAGTTGAGATATAGCCTTAATTATTTCTGGGTCTATGTGGATGTCTTCTTGAGATATGAGGTGGCCTAACAAATTACCTTCCTCAACACTGAAAAATAGTTTTCTTGGGTTTTAAGGATATGTTGTATTTCCTACACCTTTCGAAAATCTCAGTTAAGTGTTGGATGTGATCTGCTCTGTTCTTTGAATACACATTCACGTATTTCAAATACACTACTACACACTTGTTAATTAGTCCCCAAAATGATATGTCCATAGCCCTCTAGAAGGTTTCTCATGCATTGATTAACCCAAAAGGCATGTGTTTGTAAGCGAAGGTTACCCACTTAGTTTGGAAGGTAGTTTTCAAGCGGTCTTCTTCTGAAACTAGAACCTAGTTGTAACCTGAGAAACCATCAAGTAATGAGAAAATATCAGAGCCATACATGGTTTGCAAGAGTTTCTCCATTGGTGGGACTGGGTAGTTGTCCTTTTCTTAAGCTCTATTGAGATTTCTGAAATATACACATAGGTGAATCTCCCCAGACTTTTTCCTTACAGGAACTAAATTAGCTACCCGTGCAGAGTGTCTAACCTAGAAGATAATTTTGGCATCTAACAGTTTCTTTAACTCCTAACACATGACAGGCTCCAGGGATGGGTGGTACTTCCAGATCGTTTGTTGGAAGGGTTTACTTCAGGCTTTAAAGGGATAGTGTGCTTAATGATACGGGTATCATAAATTTTTCAGATCTCGGTAGGACCATGCAAAGACATCTTGGTATTGTCTGAAAAATTTTGAGGTAGGCCTTCTTTTCCTCTTTAGATATCATCTTTCTAAGGTGGGTTCTGAGATTTATAGTTTCATGCATGGGACAGGAACTACCAGTCTTCACATTTTTTGACCCCTTAAATCGTTCCTTTAGTTCAAAAAGGTTTTCTAAGTTGGATATCCCCTTTGGTATCGTGTGAGACTTCGATTTGTCAGTCGGTCTATCTATATGAAGATCATCTTTCATTGAATGTTCCTAGAATACTTCATCGTCAATAGCCAAGTCCTTAAAATTATCCTGATTGGTCAAAAAGTTTATAATTTGTTCCTCTCCTTCAAATACCTTCCAATTAGAAATGTTGTTGGGCATCAATGGTTATTGTAGCTCCACAGTGAACTAGGAGGCTTCATAATCCTCTAAAGGTGACAGCCTGGAAGCACAGGTAGCCAGAGAATCAGTAAGAATGTTCTTCGCTTTGGGAATCGATGTAATGTTGAAAGCTTCAAAATGTTCTATTAGCCTATGCACTTCCTATCGGTAGTTCTTCAGGTGTGGAGAATTGCAATGTATAGTATTCCTTACTTGTATGACAATTATTTCTAATTCCCCGAAAACCTTTAATTCTTGGGCATTTAGGTCTATGGCTTTATTTAACCCTTGTACCAGAGCTTCATACTCGACAGTATTATATGTGCATTCAAATTCTAGTCTACAAGACAGCCCTTCGGATTAATGAGGATACACTCTGCTCCTGACCCTTCTTGTGATTTAGATCCATCAAAATATAGGGCCCAAATTTGTGGGTAAAATGTATCATCTTCCTCTTTCCTGTTACTTTTTTCTTTTCCTCCTGTGATTTATGTGATTTCTAATGCAATTTCTTGGCAGAATAGGGTCTCTCCCGTCGTCGGTGGCAATTCCTCTTGAAAAATCATTTCGGAGTTTTGAGTGAGGGACATCAGATGAGAGGGGGAGAAGTTCCCGAAGTAGGAATCACAAGAATAATTGCCTAGCACAGGGAAATTTGTCGATGAGGGTTCATTTAGGGTTTCTAGGTCAGTGACATTATGTTTCAGATATCTTTCCCTATCAATTTTGATCATATTTTTGTGCCCTTTTAATGGAAGACAAAGGTGAGCCCAATCTGTACTAAAGTATTCGTTTAACTTTTCAGACCAATCTCGGCTTAATAATAACCCGTAAGCTTATGGGATATCTTCTACAATGATGTCAATCACTTGCACAAATTTAGGATGTGTCATTATTCTGATCATTACATCTTTTAGTTATCCCATGACCTTCACCTGGGTTCTGTCTATTTGTATTACATGTTTATCTCTTTTGAGAGGGACTATGTTTAGGTTTTTGCAAATAAACAGTGGCATAACATTAGAGGATGCTCCTGAATCGACCAAACAGTTATGGAGGTTTCTATTAAAGACTTCGAATGTTAAAAGGAAAGGTGGGACAAAAGGTTTTCCCTTCTTATCTTCAGAGCAAGCGTTCACAGTCAGTTTATTCCCTAGATCTATGGGAGTTAGATTCCTTCTTGGTTCAGTGCTTGTTGTAGGATTTTCTACTAATTTCAAATCTTGTAACAGGAAGTCCTTTTGCTGAGGGATTCTACATATGTCCATAACTGATATATTAGCCTTCAACTTCTTCAAATCTTCAACTATGTTGTAATCCACCTTGGGCGATTCTTGGGTATGGATGTTTATAGGGTTTCTTCGGGGAGTAAAAGGCGCTTTCAGATGATCGAGAGTTGGTCTTCCTCCCAAATTTTGGGGAGTAGCAAGGTTGTCTGAGACCAATTCACCTTTACTAAGTGTTTGCATAGCCAAGACTTTTGTGGGTGATTCCTGGATTTCACATAGGTCATTGAAAGGCATAGGTAGATCAGGATCCCATATCAACATGGTTGTCTCTTTCGGTGGATCATCCTCTTCTTGATCGACAATATTCATACTAGAGTTCCTTGATTGTTCGGTCAGGGAGACTTCATCTAGAAACCGGTTGGCAATTAAATTCATGGCATGTACCCATTGAGGGAAGTCTTTTTCAGAGTGGTTCTCTTGATGATAAGTGCAGAAAAAATTGGATACTACATTTCCTATGTCGATGTTTAGGTTGGTTGGGGGACGTTCAATTGATTTGAACGGTGGATTCCTTTTAAATAAAGGATTATAGGGTCTTTGGCCTTGGTTTCCTTCCCCTGCACTTCTCTTCATGTCTATGATTTCGTTTGACAACTTCTTGACCATGCGTTGTAGGTCCTCTATGTCCCCACTTCCCTTTACATGAGCTTGTTATGCTTGTTTCCCTGGGGGTCTAGTAAGTAATATCCCTCTCCTAGGAGGAGTTTGAACTTCTTTCTTAACTAAGGAGACTTGGCCTTCTTTGCATCCTTTCATTTGGAACTCTATCGTCTTGGATTCTTCAAAATTCTCAACGAAGGTTGTTTTGGCAGCTCGTTTCACAAACATGGAGATAGAAGTTGGGAGAGCATTAGCATATACTTCGATTTGAAACTCCTGAGTAGGTTTAGCTTCGGGCTGAAATTTATTTAAGATAGTGGTGGATATTTGATTGAATTATTTAACCCTTTCCTTCGAACTCATGGTGATGGTGAACAACTCAGCCATCAAAGCTCCTCTAGTAGTTTCTTCTGCAAATTTATCTAGGAAATCCTTTTGAAACTCTGTCCAACTAGTTATGGATCCTACAGGAAAGTTAAAATGCCATGTGGAGGCTGAATTCTCGAAAGTGTAGGGGAATAGCTTGCAAACTACATATTCATGTTGGGCATTCATCAGTGTGATAGCTAGTATGAAATTCTTGATGTGATCTTCAGGCAGTCCTGAGATTTCAGGGTCAAAATTAGGGAGTAACTTCTCCAAGTGTCGGGGAACGTTATGGACTCATCCTGGGATGGCCAAAGCATCTCTGGCCAACCAAGGTTGATTGTTCTGAGGAGGTTTTCCACCCTCTTCATCATGATCATTGTGATCTTCCATATATTTTGATCCTGAGTTAAACCCTTCTTCTTCTTAAAACTCGTCGGGCTCAAATAAGTTACTGGCCGGTGTTTTGGGGATTAGATTGAGAGGATGTTCAATTTTGGTGAGGGGGAAATCTATTAGGTATTCTACCATGTGCACGAAAACCTAGTCAGGGGTATCTACCATTGGTCTACTTACTTGTTGTCTTCGAGGAAGTAATGGAGTTAAGGGCATTGCACCGATCTTTCGGGCGTATGCTCTTGTGATTCTTCTAAATTGATTCAGTTCCTTATGAGGGAGAGTGTAAGGTATATCGGGGAACATGCATTCTTCCTCCTGATGGGGTGAGTTACTCATTTCGGGAGTACTCAGTGTGTGTGGGTTGTCTTGGGAATGACTAGCCATGAATGTGGATTGTTTTGAATCTACAGGTTGTCTGGAATATTATGCAAAATATATATTCATCCATTAATTTTTTGGCCCTCCTTCTAGCGCCAATTTTGTTGATGGGTTTAAAATCCATTTAACTCAATAGTAGGAACCAAACTCGTCGTTGAGGCCCAATTATACTCTGCATCGTTTAATGGTGGAATGGTTCTCCAGATCTTGTGATCCAGCCAATTAATTGATGGGCTTTACGTTTTCTTGTGAAGGTCTCTCCTTCAATCCAGACGTTTTGTTTTTTTTTTTAATCTTAGGTGAGATCGATGTAAGATGAAAGTCGGTATAGACCAACTAGGTAACAAAGTGGGAACAAGTTTAACTACTGGAGAAGAGCCTGAGCATGGGATAACCCTTTACTCTAGCATGAAAGCGGTGATCGTCTACCACAGGCCTAGTACTAATACACTAACCATGTGAGTATTCCAATTACTGACTGAGATAAAAATTATCAGAAGAAAACATGCATGTGATAAACGATGGAAAGTAAAATAATTCACTCAACTCTAATCATCAATAACATATGAACACAAATATTTGTTTTCATCGTTAAAGAAAGAACTGTAAAACATTGCATCAGATAACTTATCAATATTTAGTACCTCTTACTCGTTATAGCATCCATTCATGAGACAAAATAGGAAATAGTTCTTCTCCACATCCAATCATACACGCATTTGATGAAAACACAACTTGTCTCTGGTTCAAAAGGACTTCTCAATTAAAGTTCATTCTGAAATAGTTCTTAGCAAAACCAAAAATGAGAGTTTCTTGCCACAACCATCGACCCTTCACTAATCGGTCGATGCTCTTATTTATAACATAAAATTAACTAAAAATAACAACTAAAGTGTAGATAAGAAAAACCAAATTCACCACATGGTGTTCTCTCCTATGAGTTTTCTAAGAGTCATCTCAAGATATCACTTAAGAGGGTGACTCTTCTTGTACTCTGACCACTTGATGAATAGATCCTCACAGGTGTTGATGTATGGGAATCTATGTTGTTCGATCAGGGTTGCGTGAATCTCTCTTATCTCTACTGTTATGTGGTTGATACTTGACTATACTAGCACTAAACTATTGCAGCATGGACCAAGCTTTGATTGGGTGCTCCATAAACTGTCGCACCTAACCTGGCGTCATGTCTGTCACCTTTGTTATTTCTTCAACCCATGATGAGTCTTGATCAATGTGTGACTTGACTATGTCACGTAAGTCGACAAATTCATCAGGTGTGCCAAACTCAGGGAGTCTGATGTCTTTCATCACCTGATTGATCTTGACCAAGTTTTTCTCTCACTTGGCCCATTTCTCTTGGATTTCTTAGTGAGGTTCCCGATCCATTTTTTCCTAATACTCGGCCGATTTATTTATGCGATCAAGGTTGCTTTATTTTAACACCCGAATGGTGTGTTATTCTTTATCTCGGCCCTATTGGACCGCACCGATGTAGTCGACCCTCTCCATGGATTGTTGTGTTTTCTCGTACCACCACTCCATATCTTTGCACGTTGCAAGTGTCATGAGGGTGTCTTCCTGAAGCTCAGGTATCCTTGCAGTGAATAGGTGTCATTCATCTGTGAAATTTTTGTAGGCCTCCTTGAATTCATTCCTTAGGTACATCGCGGCATGTGTGGTGTCCTAGTAATACTTCACCAAGTGGCTCAAATGTTCCAATTCCTTTAAAGCAATAGCTATCTCCTCTTCATCTCTTTTATCTCTGTCTAGGGTGGCATCCGTGATTTTCATCCCTGTGCTGATAAGTTCGGACGTTTTAGCATGCTCTATGTTGATTAGATGTTCATTTGTGGTGATGAGGATGGATCGGTCTAAATTTATCCTCCTCTTCTTGGTGGTTCTCTGGAAGATAGCCTTCCTTTTCCGGTCCTAAGATATGGCATGTATGTCGGCTACTTCATCCATGGGTTTGGGAATTTTTTATCTCCCCAGGTGAGTGAATTCCCCAGACTCCCGATGGTATATACTTGTTCAATATTGGGTTCTTGAACTTCCTCGTTGTGCTCTGAAGTCATATCTTATGTCTGTCACTCATCGGGGGTTTGAGTACCGATTGAAATCAAGACATCAGGGGTATGATCAGTACTTACTTGGTCCTTGACCGTCGGGACGTTGATTTCCTACTACGGAGCTCCTTCTTTTAGTTTGTCCGACCTTGGCTTGTCCTTCAGACTATCTGTTTGGGTCTCCGGTGCATTGGATAGCTCAGTGTCTAAGATACTATCGAATTACTTTTCAATCTGCGGAACCCCCCGAACTTGAGCGTCAAGAACTTGAGAAGATGTCTTCTCTGGCTCCTTTTCCTCTGTGATATTTACTAGGTTCACAAGAGATAGCTCTGGGCTCTCATCATCATCATATATCTTTATCAGCTCACTTAAGGGGTTTGACGCACTGTTCCTCCCCGATGCTCTGTCAATCCTTGCTAAGACGAAACACTTGTCGATGATCTGGCTGGTGGCATTGTGAATTCAAGGTCGTCTAACCCAGAAATTTCATCAAGTTCTATGAATTTAGTTCTGCATGGTTCCGTCTAGCTTTCATCCGGGTTGTCGGCAGGGAGCCTTGCCATATTTATAAAGTCTGGGTCATCTTGAAGATGATAAATTATCTGTTGTGCATGTTATAACATGAGTAACCCCCTCTCATGTGTGTCTTGAGCCTTGGGGGAACTTCTATATTGCATCGAGATTACTCTGGGAATATTTGTTGTTTCGGTCGCTACCTGGGGGGCTTCTGCTACTTCATCCACTATCATTTCTTCCCTGGCCTTGAGGTCCCCTCAAGCCAATTTTTCTAGGATCATCGTTTGTTCATCTAGTCTCATGGCTCTAAACCTAGTCATATTAGGGTCGGCCATCCTTTCCATAACTTCATCCCAATCCTAAGCATTTTCTATGAAGACCTCATCTTCAAACCTGTCGTGAGCGTATGGCCAGCAGGATGACACTTGTGATGTGTGCTTCAAGACTATACCCCTTGGGTCATGTTTGTGGAAACAGTCGATCTAGAATCGAAACTCCAATTGGCTCAGTCCTTCCTGATTGTCTTGGGAGGTGTCTTTTACTAGGTAGAAACCTATATGGAATCCAAAAGGTATAAATGCTTGCTTCTTATCTTTCACCAAGGTAGGGTTGTAACCTTGCAGGATGGTCTGGTAGAAGATTTACCCCACAAAAATTCAGTCGGGGACATGTGTTGGTAGGATATGAGGTGCTCTATTGGCTCTAAATACCCTAATGTAGGTATCGCATTCATCCATATGCCAGTGGCCGACCTTTGCTATCAACTTTTTTGCCCCAGTCGATAGCCTTGGACACTCTTTCTTGAAAATAATAAAATGAATGCGCGCGATGAATTCATCGTAGATGAAGGAGTAGAATTTTTTTTACTTGTTCTCCCACAAAATGATGAAGTAAACGTGGACTAGGAGTTATGAGATGTTCTAGCTCAAGTTCATGACGGAAAATACATTTCTAGCGCACATGACGTCCAATAAATATGAAGCCATGTAGAAGGATGGAGTCTCTCCTTCTTTCAGTGTCTGATTTTGTTGTATGCAAATGATCAACTACTTTGAAATGATGGCTCCCTAGTTGAAACCTCTCTCAGAAATGACCACTGTGTAAGCTAGAGGCATCCATGTCTCTGAAAACCTAGAACAGTCTTTCTCCCCATACAATCGACAGATGAGATCCATTAGATAGATATACGGCTCCCTTAAGTTGGCCATCTGGTACCATCCAGAGGTCTGATTGGTTTAATTTTTATCTTATCTCCACCATGAAGTCGTCACCCAACCAGTGTTGTGGCATTCATAGAATTTTATGACGAAATCGGTGTTTAGTCGTTCCTTCAGGTCTCTAAGCTTATAATAACTATGCACCTCTACCGGAAGGAAAACCCCGACACACTCCTCATTGTCATCATTGATCATGAACTTCTATGTGGTCGATTACCCATTGTAGTAGTTCTATACAGGGAAACACCGAGGTTCTTCTTGCTACCATGTGCAGGTACGACCGATGGATGTTGGGAAAAAATTAATCGTCGATATTTCTCATATCGAGGTCATTGTGCGGAATACATTCCAAGAATTATTCCCGAATGATCTTCTTGAAGAGTTATCCCCAATGTGGGAGTACCTATTCGGTCCCTGTGCTTGCCTCTGTGTCTCCAAAGGTCGGTGGTTGAGTGAAAACCTTCTTGGTAGATGTCCTAATGACTGGTTTCGACCTTGGAGAAAATTCAAATTGTTTTACGGTCGTTGGGGAATAGCCTTCTCCTACCTCTGGTTCCTTCAGCTTAGGCACTCTCGGCAATTGCCTAGTGTTTGTATTTCTTGGATGCATTGTTCCTATTATCGAAATAAAATCCTTTAGAGGTAGTGTATAGAGAAATACTGGATAAAATATATGTATGAAGTGTAAGCATAAAAAATACAGACTGATACATACCTATAAATCTTGCTAAAATTGGTTATTTGATACTCACAAGATCTCGGCTGCTTTGAATTGCTCGTTTCGCTTCTATTGATGCTCTGAAACTCCTTTGTGTGTAGAATGGTTCTGTTTAAAATGCCTTGACAGAATTTAAACGGGGAATAACTTACTGTGTCGTATCAACCAATTAATTCGAGTGATGAGTGAAATTCAAACAAACATGCCGCCGAATCTCTGCAAATTTAATTTTTCATGGGTTGATGGAAAAGGCGTGGAGGGTGATGTGTTCTATCGATAATTTCAAACGGATTTTTGATTTGCACACGAAATAGAAACTAATGTGAGATTTGGAATTAATTAGTCCCTTAAATTCTCTAAATCTAAACGTATCTAGTGATAAAACGTCCCATCGTGTCATTTTCCTAGTGGGCAGATCAGGGATCGGCAATGTGTTGTGGACATTTTCGTTGATATCCTTCTGAAAAACATCCAATGGTGATTGATTTCATCTTTTGGTGCTGATGTGGTGAAATTGGCTCGCGACACGTGGCAATGAAGACCGATGACTTAACTTGTGAGTATTAGTCGGGACTTTCTTCAAGTTGTGCATTATAAACTAAAACCTGGGATCGCCGATGTCAATAGGATATAGGGGGTCAAAAATCGGGGCTAAAATTATCACGGGTGTCTTCGGATTAGCTTCTTCGAAAATTCCTGATGTTGAAACTCTTCGGGAATCGGTGATCGGGGAAACTATTTAGTGTGGTCAGAACATTTGTCGCGATTCAGTTTTCTTCGATTCCGACAAGCACGTCGGGTATCGACTATCGGCGATTTTGTTTCTTTATTTTTAAATGTTTACTCCCTTCACCTTTTACCAATTCATAAGGGGATCGACTATCGACGATCTCCATATGTGATACTTGTCGAGAAACAAAACTTCATTTTGTCGATATCGGTGAAGATCGACGCTTGGCAACTGAGGTTTTCAGAGTGATTCATTTTTTAAGTGTTAATCCCTTTTTAATTCATGGGTTTTCATATAGTTAAATAAAACTGGAAAGCTAATTAGAGTCAAGAGAACAAGCAAAAACAAAACATTTCTCAAAATGAAATCGAATTCAGAGAGTGCAAAGATCAAGTGGTACCCAAAAAGTGCAAAATTGACATAGGTTTTTTAGGGTGTGTTGAGTGCTCAACACGGTGCGCGTAGAGTACTGGTGCGTGGTGGGAGCGTACTAAACTTTGGCATGTTGTAGCGCATAGAGTGCAATGCATGCAGAATACTAGCATGTGAGACAATAATTGAACGCAACAAGTATGAGTACATGAACCAAAATTGTGCGCAGTAGACATTGGCGCACTACACAAAAGTAGTGTGCAACAGTGATTGGCATAACAAAGAAGTGATCCACATTGGTTATAAGTGCGTGGAGCATGCGCTACCTTACGGTGCTGTTTCTCATGATAAATATGGGTGTAAATGCTCAAATTTGTGTGCGCGAAGTCGTTTGGATGGTCTACAATAGCATAAAACTAGTGAATTTATGCGACATTTTATATTGTTTGAAGGTCATCTTTTTGCAACACCTTTTTGAGGCCCTAAACAATGTTTTTAGCTACTCAAAAACCCTGAGAACAAAGTGTACCAATGTACACTATGTCTTTGCATCCCAAATGAAAGATCTCGGAGAGAGATTTCTAATGGTGGAAATTGTTCGTCAAACAAAGCTTTTATGAGTAAGTTATAGGAAAAATAGTGGAAGGTAAATTTTAAGACTCAACTAACTTCAAAAGGCCATAACTTTCTTCTCCTCATAATTGAGCATGGAAGCAAGCGTAGGAAAGGTATTGGATAGTAGAATATAATTATTCACCTAGAAAATTTATCTGGGCAATCAATTTTTCAGGAAATCATAAGAAATAATTCTGATATATTATGGAACGAGAATGGTTCATATTTTTTCATGAAATTGATTAGTAAGTTAACCTAACAAAGTTTTTTTGGTTGCACATTTTGCACAGTTAATAACAACTAGATTAGATCAGGATCAACACAGAGTGTAGAGGAATGGAAGATACACAGGGGACTTACAGCCAAGAAGATGAGATCAGAGGTATGGATGTCCATATGGGAATTGAAGGAACAAACTCCAATGGACATGGAGAAGGAAATAATGAAAACATGAATATGGTAGAGAGCATTAAAAAATTGCAGAAGGATGTCCAAATCCATAAAGATGATAATGAAAGGCTTATGAAAGCCAAGGAGCAACAGGAGGACTTCAACATGAAGTTAATACAGAGCTTGAACAAAATAGAAAAGAAATTGGATAAGGAGAGTGGCTCAAGAAAATCAGGAAGTCACAGGTCTCCTGATGAGAAAAGAAGAACAAGAAGTGTTATCAGACATCACCATCACTCCCCGAGGCATTGCAATAGGAGAGCACACAACAACTCAATTCCATCCCCTGTTAGGAAGCATAAGAAGTCTGGGGTGGATGAGCTACAAGGAGAAATGAACAAAATAAAACCTCCTACATTTGATGGTGAGCACAAGAAGGATGAAGATGAAGAGACATGGTTGTTAGGCATGAGAAAGTATTTTCAATTGCATAATTATTCTTCTCATGCAGAAGGAAGAATTTCCATCTTTCAACTCAAGGGAAAGGCATCCATGTGGTGGGCTCATCTTGTGCAGGTGTAGCACATTAAAGAGGAAAATGTTACTCAGAAGGAATTCAATAAGTATTTCGAAAAGAAATACTTGACTAAGAGATACTATGACAAGAAAATGAAAGAGTTCTTTGAAATCAAACTTGGGAGTATGACCATAGATGAATATGAAAGAAGGTTTTTAGAACTGCTAAAGTATGTTTCTTTCATCAATGATGAGACAGATAAGATTCAGAGGTATTTGAGTGGATTTCCATCATTCATCAGTGAAAAAATACAATATGATGATCCCAAAACATTGGAGGAGACCATAAGACGAGTTAAATGCCTATATGATCAACAAAAACCAAGGCCAACTTTCCAAAAATATTGGAAAGACAAAAATAAATTCAATATGGATCAAAGGAAGAAGGGGACTAAGCCACCATTATTTAGAAATAATCCTCATGGGACAACCAACTTCCAAAGAACCCCGAATGATGGAGACATAGGGTCAAAGGCCAAGGCAACCACCTATTCAATGTTGGTGTTGTAAAGGAGATCATATGTATAGAAATTGTCCTCACAGATGTAAAAAAGTGAGGATTATTCACAATGTACAGCAAGTTGAAATAGTGGAGGACATGGGCAGAAATGTACCAAGGATCTATGCAACCCTGGACAACAAGCAAGCAGAGTATCAATCACATATGATTGAAGTGGAAGGTATGATCAACAACCAAACCATTACTATTTTAATTGATGCAGGAGCTAGTCATAGTTATATAGATCCTAAGATGGTGGAAAGTTTGCATTTGTCAAGAAGAAAGCATGGAAAATATTGGTTGGTGCAACTAGCTATTGGAGCCAAAATAAAAGTTAATGAGATGGTTAAGTCATGTCCTATGGAAATGAATGGACTAAACACCAGGGCATATTTAAACATCTTTCCTTTAGGTTCCTATGATTGTCTAATTGGGATGGATTGGTTGGGCCAACATCATGTTATCCTAATATGTCATAACAAATAATTTACTTACTTGGATGAGGAAGGGAACCTAAGGACAGTGTAGGGAATTCCCAGGGCAGTAATTATCAGAGAAATTTCAGCATTGTAGCTGAAGAAATGTTATAGAAAACGATGTCAAATATTTGAAACTCATATGGAGGAAACACCTAAATATAGAGTGTCAAATATTGAATATTATGTAGTCCTAAAAGATTTTGAAGAGGTATTTAAAGAAATACCAGGATTACCCCCTAAAAGAGACATTGATTTCTCCATAAATGCGATGCCTGGAGCAACTCCAGTATTCAAGACTCCCTATAGGATGAGTACACCAGAATTGAAGGAGTTGCAAATGCAACTTGAAGAGCTCCTGAAGAAGGGGTATATATGCCCAAGTGTATCACCTTGGGGTGCCCCAGTTTTATTTGTGAAGAAGAAGGATGGAACATTGAGACTTTGCATTGACTTTAGGAAATTGAACAAGGTAACTGTGAAGATTAAGTATCATTTTCCAAGGATTGATGACCTCTTTGGTCAGTTGAAACATGAAAAAATATTCTCCAAGATTGATCTTAGGTCAGGTTATCATCAAGTAGGAATTAAAGAAGAAGACATCATAAAGACGTCTTTCAGAACAAGGTTTGAGCTGAGGATAGACCATAATGGTCTGAAACATTTATTTTATCAGCCAACTCTAAATGTTAGGAAAAGCAGGTGGTTAGAATTTCTCAGTGAATATGAATTTGATATAAAGCATATCAAAGTGAAAGAGAACAAATTGGTTGATGCACTCAGTAGAAGAGTGCATGAGTTTCATGCTACAACCATAATAATATACTAATCAGATTTGAAAGACAGAATCATAGAGGCTGCAAAATCATATTTACAATACAAGGAATTAGTGGCAAAATTACAGCAAGGTATTTTGCAGCAGAAAATTGAAGACTATAAGCTAGAAAATGATGAAATTCTCATATACAGGGGAAGAATTTATGTACCAAATTCCCAGGAAATGAAAAATAAAATATTGACAGAAATGCATAATGTACCTTATGTTGGGAACCTAGGTTATGAGAAAACTATTGCATTTGTCAAGAGCCAATATTATTGTCTAGGCATGAAGAAATAAGTTGTTGATTTATTGCCAAATGTTTGGAGTGTCAAAAGGTCAAGGCTGAGCATAGACACCCAGTTGGTTTGCTACAGCCATTACCCATTCCTCAGTGGAAATGGGAAGTTGTAACAATAGATTTCATCACCAAACTGCTCAGAGAAAAAAAAAAAAAAAACATGATTCTATCATGGTAATAGTGGATAAGCTAACTAAAGTTGCCCATTTTATTCCAGTAAAGCTCACTCATAAGGCAGCCAACATTATTGATGTTTATATGAGAGAAATTGCTCGATTACATGGTATACCCAAGACAATTGTGTCTAACAGAGATCTGAAATTTACATCAGATTTTTGGAAAGGATTATTTAAGGGATTTAGAACAAATTTGAATTTTAGTACAGCTTATCATCCAGAATCAGATGGAAAAATAGAGAGAGTGAATCAAGTGATTGAGGATATGTTGAGGATGTATGTGATGGATAAACCATCAAAATGGAAAGACTACCTATAGTTAGTAGAGTTTTCTTATAATAATGGGTACCAAACATCTCTAAAGATGAACCCATTTGAGGCACTTTATGGAATAAGGTGCAACACACCAGTAATCCAGGACAACCCATCAGATAGAGAAGTAGTTGGGCCAGAATTACTTGAGTAAATGGAAGAAAAAATGTTGAAAATAAAATAGAATTTAAAGGTTTCCCAAGAAAGGGAGAAAATCTTTGTTGATAAGGGCATAACTCATAGGGAATTTAAAGTGGGGGACCATGTATTCTTGAAAGTGAAGGCCAACAGAAGTTCCCTTAAGTTGGGAAATTGTTGAAAGTTTGCATCTCGCTATTGTGGGTCATTTGAAATCTTAGAGAGGATTGGGCTTGTAGCATACATGCTTGCCTTTCCTACATCAATGACCATTCATAATTTATTTCATGTATCATTTCTTAAGAAATGTATACATGATGTTAATCATGTTATTGATTGGATTGTGATTTAGGTGGAGCAAGAAGGCACTTTCCAAGTACATCCAATATGCATTATGGACCAAAAAATTAAACATCTATGGAATCGAGCCATAGATCTTGTAAAGGTCCAATGGACCTGGTACGGTTCTAAGGATGCAACTTGGGAGCATGAAGATGCTATGCGGGAAGAATACCCATATATTTTTGAGGATTTTTGAAATTTTGGTTGTATATGTGTATATATTGCATTGAGGACGGTGCATAAATAAGGGGAATACCCCTAGGTCGAACCCCAACTGTAAATGAAAATACAAATGTACTTAAGCTAGTGATTTGTTGATATAATTTTGCATGCACCTTCCATGGTATAGTGTGTACCAAAACGATGAAGTGTGCACATTCCAAGATACCGCGCGCAGCAAACTTAAGTGCGGGTCATTTTGAGGTCAGGGATCCTTTGTGTATATGTAGTGTTTTATAGGCTGGTGAGCCAATTATTATAAGTTAGGAAGCTTATGTGTTGAATTAGGCAAGAGAGCCTAGATGTTAAAGGTCAATAAGCCTATTTTTGTATATGTCTTATCATTAATATAATATATCACTGTGTGTAGACCAACCACGATAAAAGAGTATGGGGGACTAAACTCCACTAGTTAGGGAAAGGGGGATAAAATTTAAGGATAAGGGGCTAAGATAGGGAGCTTAAACCAAAAAGGAATATTATATTAATATTCCTTAAAGTATAAAGTATGGATAATTATTTTATCCTAAGTTCTAAGGATGGGGACAAGTGGGCCAAAGTGGTTCTCAACATGACAAGTCTCAAGTTCGGAACATGTATACATATAGTTTGGACTTAGTTCATTTTTCCATTTATTCCATCATCATTCACTCACTCATTCAATTGTCCTCTGTACCTTCATGTACCTGTACCTATTTTTTCTACCTTCCTATCATTTTCCTTGTACCCATACATGTACCCGTACCTTCATGTACTTGTACTTGTACCTATACTTGTATGTGTACCTAGTTAGCTTGAGAGTTGGACTGGAGAAGTGGGTTTTAAAGCTAGTGGGATACTGAACAGGTGGGTTGTCAGGACCATGGAAAATTCTTTGTAGGTGAGAGAATTTATGGGAATTGATTTCCCAAACGTGCCAAACTGCAACTACCGGGCTCTCAGACTTCCTGTTTAGCCTAATATTGAAGCCCCATAAAAGAAGTGGGGTAGCCGAAGGATTGTTGAGTAGAGAAGGGGCACACTTCCTAGGGTGGGACAGGCATGTGGGGAATGAGGGACTGTAGTCTGTTAGTTTTAGTTGGCACCCATGAAGGAGTCTTTCATGTTGTCTGAGATACATCAGCCTGGTTAGGAATCCCGTTACCCAGGTGGAGTTTAGTCCCAGCTCAGGGATGACCCACTGCTGAGAGTGATGAGAAACGTGGTCTAAGGCTGGGAGGTTCGTGGAAGGTATGCACACAGTTGGTGATATTCTTACCAAGATAAGTGTCAATTGTGTGTTAAATTACATGCTACATTATTATTTATGCGTTTGTTTTTATGGGTTTTCCTGTGTGTGTTGCATGTTTATTTTTATTATTGTTTTGTATGAATCTGTGCATTTGTAGAATGTATTTGTCTTCTTTAAGTTATATATATAAAGTTCTACAATATTTTCTGTGTGTATATGTTTTAATTTGTATATAGTTCAAAAACCTTTACGTGGCATAGCCTAGTTGGATGTTGGGGATGCTACAAATACATTTGGTTTCACTCATTTCTTTTGATTAAATTTTGAAGGGTTTTCTCTGTGAAATAAAAAGAATTGTTGGTTTTTTGTGGTTATTGCGTAATTCCACGCCCTCTACCCTGTCCTTGGAAGATTTTTCGGCCCTTTGTATTATCATTCCACTGTTTGAAAATATTTTAGAGACCTGTGTATTTGTATTGCGGCTACCATGGGAGGTCTGTGGAAATTTTGTTGTGGAAAGAAATGGTTGTTTTGTTTTGCAAACCCCTTATTAATATTTCTCCCTTGTGTTTGCCCAGACCTCGGTTTTTTATCCAATATATAGACAATTAATAAATTTGAACTCTGGTATTGATATGTGTTATGGTGTTGACCTAACAGTGGGAAATATTGGTTATATCAATGAAGTCTTGGCTCGTTTGCTATTTTTCTATGAGGTTTTTGTCGATTTTGAGGTTATATGGTTTAAAAAAAAAAATGATGACAACTAGTTTTGCATTGAGGTTTCAAGCCCAGTTTGTTTATGCAGCAAGTATTGGGTTTGTTATATAAATTTTATATAATGAAGAGTTGATGTTTTTATGGTTTTTTTCTCAGCCTACATGATGGCTTAAGGCAATCTGGTTATAATTGTTTTCAATTGACTTTGCAATCAATCTCTTATAAAACGTTCTGCTAGTTTAAATGGATCTCTATGGAAAAGAAAAGAAGGAAAATGAAAATTGTAAAGTTTGAGAGTCCTAAAATATTCCTGGGGTTTTATATTGAACACTATAAAAATTGTCATGTCTTGGATTTAAATTGTTAACAGAGAAATGTTTTTGGCAAATGATGGCAATGTCGATTTTTCAATAAATATGATTTCATGGAATAGAACAGTAATCATCTCATTGTTTTTCATTATCTCACTTTCCACTCATTATATGTCCACTTCCTTCCCAAATACATTTAAAACATATTTTTTTTTGTTATTATGAATTTCATTTAAAAAAAAGAGAGAGAAAGGATTAAAAGGAAAGGAAAGGAAAGGGGCTAGATGATGACTGATGTTGGAAGTATGAATATGGAGACATCGTTTGCCTCTGCATTTGCTTAAATAGTATTTATTGGTTGGTTTCCATCTGGCATGCTACCATTTTTCACTCATTACTAATACCCCCATCTTCCCAATAGCCCTATCACTCCCTGTTCAAATGGAAATTGATTATTGAGTTTAAAAGTATGATGGATGGATGGATTACATGTGCTTCTATTGTGAATGATAGAGCCAACTTTTTTTATTTTATTTAGGTAGAGTATTGATGCATGGATTTTAAAGAGTTTTTAATAACATGATTGGAATATTTATTCAGGATGAGTTTCTTTAGCAGAGGCAACAATGGCAGAGGTACAAATAGAGGCAGAGGAAATAATTGGCAAAGGCCATAGAAGGCCACGATTTTCGATACATTTTGATGTTGATCTGCCAGAACTAAATAAACTTTTCCAAGATGGAGTTTTTAATATTTGGACAAGGAATTCTACAACCTATACCTGAGAGCCATCCTTTCTAGCCACGTCAAAATTTATTTGGTATCCATGTCCCCCCTCATGTGTCTATGCAGACAGAACTGCCTACCAATGATGATTGGCAAGAAATTGTTCATCATCTTGTAGCTCATCACCATGGTTTGCCTATTGTGTTGTTTCCATTGCCTCCTCCTCCATCACCAATAAATCCAAATGCCCAAGTTGATCATGCTTCCTCACCAATACAGTCCTCTCATCCAAAAAAAAAAGGATAAAAACTAATGTTCCCAAGCCAAAGCTAGATAAGGTAAAAGGAGTGGTGAATCCCTCCAAGTCATCCAAATATTCCTCTGAATTTGTATCTTCTCATCTTAACCTCAAATATGATTGTTCTCATGTCATCGGTGCAATACACCCACCAGGTTCCCATCAATTAAAGGTTGTTTCACAAGATAAATCAGGAGAGGGATCAAGAGAAAACAACAGTGAAAAGAGGGAAAATGTCTCTCATAGAAAATATGGTTTTTAATCATGTTAATGCTATTGTCTTTGAGGATAGTCTTTTTATTTGATATGAAAGTATTTTGGACAACAAATACATATTTAGACAGAGTTTTGGACAGCATGGATATAATGTTATTTTTGGATATAGACATGTTCTATTTTTTTGATATTAAAATATTTGATTACTAATATGAGGATGGGAGTTACAAGGCGGATGTTTGAATCAAATATTTGGGGTATAATACTTCATGTTTTGATGATTATTAAAAAAATGAAAATGGAGTGACAAGGGATCCCACCTATTTAGTTATTATTTAAATAGAACCTTATTTATATATTATTAATTATTTGTCTCAACAAATTAGTTAAGCTAATTAATCTTAACAAAATGAAGGTATTTGAACTACCATAACTAATTGGCAAAGAATAAAAGCTCAATCAAATGAAGAGACCAGGAGTAAGAGAGTATAGAAGGAGAAATTTTACTATAAGGTTTCTCTGTGCTTGTGAGATACTATCATTCTTCATTCATTATGAGTTTACTATAAGTCTTAACCATCTTGATGACAATAGAGTCTTATTGAAGGCAACAAGATTCAAAACTAAATAATATTTTCTAGTAGATTGTCTTTAAAGGTGTATGATTTATCTTTGGCAGTATGTGTGTTCTTGTTTGTTTATGGATTAAATTTCATGACTAATAAAGGATATTTTGCAGATTCAAGTGACAGCATTTTGTGGCAAGTTGATCCAGATCTTTAGCTTCAATTTTCTATTGTCGGAGTCTTTTTGTATGTTCCCATCAAAGGCTTCTAAATCTAACTTTGGTCCCTACCCTCGCATGGGTTTGTAAAGAGAAGTCAACTTTGTATATCAGGATGAATTCAATATAATAATCATATTTCTGATTTCAATCTCACATGTGTATTTTGATACTTTGGTTCAGATTTTTCTTTTAACCTTGTCTCTTATCCATGTACACACTTATGTAATTTTTTTCTTATTTTATTTATTTTTCACAATTACATATAATATATGTAAAACCATCCTTGGTCCCTCGTACTTAATACATGTGGATTAAGTGATTATTTTTTTTTTTAAGGCTATAAACCTTGGGTAACCTTCCCAACTATATTTCCTTAGCCTAGTAAGATCTGAAAATTCTTGAGTAAGGTTCCACATACCTTTTCCTCAACAAGCGTGTTTCCAAATCTCAAGTGGGTGTGAGAATTAATCTCAACCATCAATAACTTTGGAGATTAGAAATAGATTATAACTCATGATTATAAAAGAAACGCTAGGGTAAAGGAGAATACACTTTGATGAGAGGTCAAGGTCGGATATTTGGTATGATACCAAGATTGGGATCTTTGCTGACATGCCAAGATCAGAGACTTTTCACATAGATAGCAAAGGAGGACCTTTGCTAGTGTGGATTCACCAAGGTCACACTTAGGAGTAGAGAAGGACTTTTGCTCAAGTGCTTGGATCATGAAGGACTTTGATTCAAGAGGACCAAGGACAAGACTTGAAACTTGACATGAGTTGTGTTGAGAGATTAAAAAAACAAAGGATTGGATCATGAAGGACTATAATTCAAGATCTTGGATAGATGGAGAAGGACTTCCATCTAGAGATCAGATCAAGGAGAAGAGAGAACAAGGGCAGTGCAGGTGAGTTTTCAGTCAAAGGAAACCATGGGGAAGTGTCGCATTGTATAGAGATTTCCATATAGTCCTTCCATACATGTACATTGGTTTCATTGTAGATAGTCACGTACATACACATGTTTGTTGAAGGAAATTCATGTACACCTTGAAAAGCATGTAGTTATGTGTCGTACTACAGACCAAACTTTGCCAAGTTTTTTTGCAGTTGTACCTCTCTTAGTGGGGCATTATCCCTATTACAGGAGCCCTGACTTTAGCATAATGAAATCATTCTCAACATTTTTTTTCCCTCTAGGATTTTTCCAGAGCTATTTACCCGAAAATATTAGTGTTCTTTTGCATGAGATTTTGGTTTCCTTGTTTATGCTTCCGCTGCATTTTTAGTTGATTACTCAGTTGTGCTTTGATTCGATAAGTGATTTATTTGGAATTAACTTTTGGGCACTGGGTAGGAGAAATTTCAAAAAGTTGTAGATGTGAATGGATTACCTCATAAGAATGAGGGCATGCTTTCTAAAAAACCTAGAGATTTTGATGGAAGAGCATCTCAGTCATCCTACGAATGACACAGCGAAGGTGGCTATGGTACATGACAGAGTTGTTACAACAATGATTTAGTGTTATAGGAAATAAATAGTCATAGAATGTGATAGACTACGAGAAGTAACAACGATGTTGCAGATCAAATGAATGTTGCAAAGTGTGGTGTATCAGTAGATGGGGTGCTGATACAGGATGGACACGTATACATGTTTATTTGATTGACATGTTTCTACATAGGAAAAGTGTGTGAGAGGAGAAGAGGAGTCGTTATAGAAGAAGGAGAATATGTGTTGAAGGGATCTCACATTCATATGTGGAATATAGAAGGTTTCATACATGTGAAGATTCATCAAGGAAAGGATGAATCTGAAGTTGGAATATGAAAGGGAATGAGGAGTCCACTAGGGAAACTAAATCCAACAATTTTGAAAGGAATAAAACACACCATCAAAGATTTTGTAGGGGAGCTTGCATAATCATAAAGAGCACAGTTCATGTGAGAAAGTGAGAGAGAAGTGGTTGAGGTTTCCATGGCCTTCGTCTTGGCAACCCAAGGGAGATTGTAAGCTCATATCTGGCCATAGAGACATTGTATTGTATTCTATATGAAATGAATAAAATATGGAGTTTTGCATATTTACTCTTGTGTGTGTATGGATGAAATGTTGTATGATGTTACGTTGTTGTGTTGTTGACATGAATGGATGCACTTTCAATTCCATTTCTTGATTGATTAAATCCCATGGAGAATAGCCCTATTGTGATATTTTTGTACAGGTGGATGAGTATGTGGAAGATTGTGCTTGAATTTGTGATCATTTTTAGGTGGGTGCAGGTCTGAGAGACACTGTACACTTGGACTGATGATTCCTTGTATATGAGGGAGGATCTCTAGGTTTGTAAACTAATCTCTAGATCATGGGGTTAAGAAGTACCTTGTGGTGGTAAGAGATAAGTGGAAGGCGCTCCTGAGAATGAGAGTGGTTGTTTGAATAAATATGAGCATAGATATGTCTGATCACAAAATAATGTCTCTGTCCCAAATATTTTAGGGGTTTGCATATGAGGATGATTTATGGTTTATAAGCTAACCATTGATTCAAGATTGTGTGACAAAATCGAAGGGTGATATTTCAGCTAAGGTAGCACAGAGGATTGTGAGTATAAGTTGTGGAAGAATGAATTATATCATCGTGGGTTTCGTGTTGTAGTAGGGGTGTTTCACACCAAAATATTTGTTGCAGGAGGAGGCATGTTTCAACAAGAGGCATGTTGTAGTAGAGGTGTGTTACAATAGAGATGTGTTGTAGCAAATTTGTGTCACAACAGAAGATGTGAAGCAGTAGGATATTTGTTGCAGTAGGAGGCATGTTGTAGTAAGAGGTGTGTTGCAATAGAAGAGGTGTTATAGTAAGAGGCATGTTGCAGTAGGAGGCGTGGTGCAGCAAGAGATGAGTTGCAGCAAGTGAATGTGTTTGTTTTCTAGTTAATACAGATTGTTGTTCTATAACATATATGTAATGGTGTTACAGGGAAGAAAACATGGATATGTGATAGTTGATGTACAACCTTAGGGATTGTGGCATGATCGAGTTGACAAATAAGGGAAATGTAGAAATGAGGAAGAATAATTAGGGAATTTGTAGTCCCAATTATGCATAACTAGAGGAATGTTCAATTGTATATGTACTCTCATGGAAGGGAATGGATGCCCACTGCATAATTGAAGATGTACTTAAGAACCCCCAAGAAATTGTCCATGCATGCTTTTCCTTGGTATAGTGTCTTTTCTACAACAGAGATACTTCAGTTCCTCTTGTAATGATTGAAGTGTACACTTCATCTTGTCCTAAAATTTGATGTTTTGTGCATACAGGTATTAGACCCTCTCCTTTACTTTGTTAAGTTTACTTGGAGTCGGGAGGTCCAAAGTTTCTATTGTTGTACTAAGGACTTTCACATAGACCTATTCCACTATGTTGATCAACAATTTTTGCGTGGTAACCTCTGCTTCATGGTGATATTTGATCTCTTTGTGTATCATTGTCTCCTAGGAATGTTGCAATTGAGTTTCTCGGTGTGCAACAATGTCTTGCTCATGCTTCTATTGCATCTCTGTATTGGACTGACTGATTGCACACTTCATGTCCCCCAATTCATTCATGATCTCTGCCATATATATTTTCAATTCATGTGAAGGCACCTACACCAACTCTAGCTCAACAGAAGATAATAGTTAAGGCTTTGAGTTAGTGTATGGCTTGATAATTGTGAAGGATAACAGGTTGAACTGTAGCACTCACTTATGGGTACTATTGTACGGTGATGTGGCATCAATAGTGCTTCCTCTGACACTTTTTTCTTGGTATGTGGGGTCAGTTTTTAGAGCAATCCCAAGTGTGTGGTAGAGATCATATCATTTATGTGATGACTCTCTATTCATCAGTTGTTTCACGTCCATATTGGCTTGGATCACCTTAATGATGCTCTGAACTGGTGTTGGGATTTTCCCTAGCTCCTATCCTGGGAATTAGTGTTGATTTCCTATTCTCCCATCTGGCCAATCACTACCCTGCACCTAGAAGAATTTTCAAGTGTCTGAGAGGAGGATTTCTCTTCAATGGGAATAGTGTTGGTATGCTACAATGGACTAGGTGTGCGCTCTTGTTCACTATACCTGGTGCTTGGGATTGGCTCAATTGGTGCCTACTTTCTCTTCATGGGTGGAGTCGTCTCTATGGTTGTTTGTGCCTACTTCCTCTTGGGACCTTGTCCTTTGGTTTCCTTTGCCTGTTGTTGCTAACCTAATGGATATTTCCCTTTCTATTGGGATACCTCTACTTGTTTCTAATCACGCGATAGTTCCTTACCTTTTTGTTGGGTTGTCTCTTCCTTTTCCATTCCTACCTTTTATTTTTCCTTGTTTCCAATTGTTCTAAATCATCGTATGGCATGGGATGAAGTTCCCTTGGACAATCCTCAGTGGTGTTTTGAGTATCCTCCTCGGTAATGAAAAATGGGAGGATCTTGACTGGAGTCTATGAAGTTGTTTTTGGAGTGACAAAAACATTATGAAAAGTAAATTCAAACTAGAGATAGTCCTCATACATGTTAATCAGATTTCATGATATGTATATGCCTTACATAGTCACTTGAATTAGTTATGTATACCAATGCTAGAAATTTATGTTATTATCGCACTAGTTCTTCTTGTTCGAGCTATGTTGCATCTCTAGGAATTTCGATGCAGGGAAGGATGTTGATACCTTTGCATTGTACTTGCATATCAGTGGTGGCTTCCACATTATCATGGCTAGTAGGAGTAACACCCAAATATAATGAAACTCCTTATCAAGGTCCTGCGTATCCAGGCTAGTAGGAGTGATTCGATTTTGAATTGGAATTGATGTTCTTGGTGGCACACATGGTTAACTATGGAAAAATATATGGAATATTGGGTGTGCTCGTACTTGGTTGTGGTGGATGGAAATTAATGTGGGAAACGACATGCAATTATTGCATGTCGTTCTTACCCTACCTCGAGGTCGCCACCTTCACTATATTGGAGTTGTTTTGGTTGCTTTGGTTAGTATTTCCTCCATTTTTCTCGGCATTTGGAAGAATAGTGGTGCTCGTTATCTTTCGGGCATTCTCCTTATAGTTATGTTGGCTCTTATCTCTCCATTCATGAACTGTAACTTTTCTCTGAATAAAATCATTATGATGGCTCTTAGATTTTTCTTACAGGGTGTGTTTACTTTCTGAAGATTACGGTGGATGTATGTGGGCGTTATGGTTGTGAAAATTACATTTAAATGGGATTTGTTCCTATTGGCATTTAAAAGTTTCGAGCGGGGAAATTTATTTGGAATTACATTATGTTTGAAGTATGTGGTTGTGTTACACCCAGAATGAATGTTGCTTATTATGTTATGGTTGTTGGAAAATAATTATGGTGAATACATTCGGTTTTCCTCATTTCGTGTGATTAAATTTCGAAGGTTTTCTTTGTGAAATAAAAATAACATTTGGGTTTTTGTGGTTATTACGTAATGCCACACCCTCTACCCAGTCCTTGGAAGATTTTTCGTCCCTTCGTATTATCATTCCACTGTTTGAAAATATATTGGAGACCTGTGTATTTTCCTTGCGGCTACCATGGGAGGTCTGTGGAAAGTTAATTGTGGAAAGAAATGGTTGTTTTGTTTTGAAAACACCTTATTAATATGTCTCCCTTATGTTTTCCCAAACCTCAGTTTTTTATCCAATATATGGAAAGTTAGTAAATTTGAACTCTGGTTTTGATATGTGTTATGATGTTGACCCGACAGTGGGAAATATTGGTTATATCCATGAATTCTTGGCTCATTTGTTATTTATCTATGAGGTTTTGGTCGATTTTGAGGTTATATGGTTTTTTAAAAAGAACAGTGACTACTAGTTTCGCATTGAGGTTTCAAACCCAGTTTGTTTATGCAGCAAGTATTGGGTTTGTGATACAAATTTTATATAATGAAGGGTGTTGGCACAGGGGCAGACCCAAGGTTCAATGCTACAATAGTGCACCAACAAAACCCTAACTACTGGCCCTTTAGGCAACACCTACGAAGTATATGAAGTCTCGCCCGAGGTAGAGGCACGGGTGGTTGCGAGACTCAAGTGTCTGTAACCTTAGTTGGGACACAAATCTGTGATTATGATACTAAATAGAGCAATTAGCACCGTCAGATCCTCAATATGAAATCAATACCTACTTCGTTGATAAAATAGAGCTTCGCATCATTCACACTAATCTAATGTAGTTAAGTACTTAGCACAAACAGATGGATTAGATCTAGCAGAAGCAAGCACTAAGCACATTCATATAAGTCATATCTAACATTCTTACACATCATTAGCACAAAGAATGAACAGATTTATCTATCTCTATCAAAGCACTTAGCAAGAGAGTCATAAACACATTAAGGAAAGCACATAGCATAACAACACAGTATTTATATGGTTCACCCCACCCTAGGGCTACGTACCCCTTCAGTCAATCGGTTACAAGCAAAGAGCCTCAAAAACCTTACTCCACACAGGACAGAAGATCTGCACAGCTCGCTATATCCTTCTTCCTTGCGTTACAGCACTAAGCCTTCCACAATTTGATACAAGGACCTATACTTAGCTCTGCAAGTCTCTTAGAGTCATGCAAAAAGAACTTACAGACTCTACTTGCACTTAGCATACATTCACATCACATATATACACCACCCTTCTATCTAGCCTAAGTGTCTATTTATAAATTACAAAATAGGTCTAAACATGGGTAAACCCATGGGTCGACATCCCATTCCCATTACATATTCCCACATCCCAAAAAGGACCCAAAAAGGGGTTGAGATCCCGCGATATCTGCTTCACGTTGTGCTCCTCCTTCGATAGGTTGTCGAAGTCCAAAAGCAGGTCAAACTTGAGAAGATATCAACAAAACTTGGTCAAGGACCAACAGGCCCCCAACACTCACATGTGACTCATCCCGAGTCACTCTGATGTAGGAAGTTCTACTTTGAATTCTTCGATCTTGGCTCGAACTTCTTTGAATTATTTTTGTGCTACGTGCTCTTTTTCAGCAAATTCTTGAATGACTGCATCATTCACAGGTCCTTTCAGGTGATGTTCTACCGCGGTGCTAACCTGCTCCAGTTCTACTCCCTATTCTTCTACCTCTGTAAACAACTGATAGGCCTTATCTTGTACCAGTTGGATTTTCTAAGTTATCTCCATAACTTTGCTCTGGATATTATGGATTTGTTGTTGGGTAGTTCGTTTCTCTTGAGATCTCTTCATTCTCTCCATAGCTGACAGAGACTTCAATTGTGCCTGTAGTGTTTCTGCATGTTTCTTTGCTTCCTGGAGTTATGACTCTAGTGCCTTCAACTCTGGGTTCTCGATAACTTTCTCATACGTATGAGCAATGCGATCAGTGAATTGCTTGCATTCTAAGGTAAGGGCCTTCAGTCTGTCAACTGTGTTGCGGACAGTGGATTCTCGTTGGTCCCTTCCGTCCTGTGGAGTCTTGGGCATAGTGCGTAGTTCTAAATCTGCAATGTGTTGTTGTAGTTGTTGGATCACTTCTTCAAGTTGCACTACTTTCTTTGTGACTTGATCCTCTACCTTTACTTCTACGACAGTCACAGAGCAAAGCACTCTGTTGACCATTTATTTTACTTCGAGTTACTCCGTGAGCAATTGTTCCTTGTCTTTCTGCAGTTAGGATTTTTCTTCGTTGAACTTTACCTAGAGAGAAAGATTCTCTCGTTCTGCAATACTGTGTTTCTCTACAAGAACTCCTTGTACTTGTGTCAAAACCTGGGTGGCTTGCGTTTTTTCTTCTTGTGCTCGTCAAAGGAGAGCTTCGACTGTATCAGCTATTCGGTGGAGTTGAGTTGGCTCATCTCCCAGTTCTGGTCTTCCTAATGGCAGAGGCACAGTGGAGACTGCACGGTTGGACTGTAATACTTGTTGTACTCCTTGGAGCTCAATCTCGATTCTATTGTACATTGCTTCCTACTTAGCCTCTTGTTTCTCTGCCATATCTAGTGAAGCATCATTCAGGGCCTCTATAATGAAATCGAAGTCATCTGAGTTGAGGATAGTCTACATTTTTTTCATAGAATATTTCGATTTCTTCTGGGAGGAAGGATTTGGGGGGGAAACCTTCCTTTTCTTTGAGGGGTCCTCCTCATATCTAAGCGGTGTAACCTCGCCTTTCTTCTGTTCAACTTAAGCACCATCTATCTCTTCACCATCACCTCCTTGCTCTGGTGATATGGAAGCAGTTTTCATAGATGCATTGTCTAAATCCTGAACCTCTTCATTTTTCTTCATCCTACTAGGTCTGGGTGTATCCTACGCAGTTTATGGATTGTCTATATCAGATATATTCACAAGTTCTGCTAGAATGAGGAGGTTCACTGACCAATCCTTAGTGATATCCTCCAAGTCCTCCTCTGTTAGCTTGTAATAACACTGAATTTGTTGTTTGTGCTCGTCAGTGTGTACTCTGATGTAAATGAAATGGAGGTCCGTGTTGAATTTCATCAAAGGCTGGAACCTATGTAAATTATTTAGAGTTATGTGAGGCACGTATTGTATGGCTACCTTCAATTGGATGTAGTGTGCGTGAAATATAGCATTGGACTGCCACTGTTTATTCATGTTGCTTGAATACCACAGTGTGTTGAACTTCGTAGCCAATGGTTCAAAGGGCTAGATGTCCAGGAAGGTCGCACCTTCCGGCATCTCCCAAGCAATGAAAGCGATCAGTATCAATAGCCAGCTAAAGTGAAATTTGTACCCTTGATCTTGGACTTCTCTGCAATCAAGTTCTAATTGGTTCACCAGGTACTTCTCCTAATTCATTTGTAGGCCCTCCGCACACTTCCCTACGAGGTCGACTACAAAACCAGTCACTTGGGTGGATCGATTCTTGTGTACTAAATTTCCTATGATCAATTGACAGGAGAAGCACATTGCACCACTCTGGATAGAAGCTACCTTATAGCCTCGCATTCCCTTCTCAATATCGTAGTAGGTGTCCTTGATCCTTTGAGCTAGAGCGTTATCCATTGTTTTTATGGGATAGAAATCATGTGGGTCAGGGCCTTTCATACTCAGCCCTGTGATTCGATTTATCAACATTGGGTCCACTATTATGTGACAGTTTAACCATAGATAACCTCCATGGTAACAAGACAACAGCAATTTTACACATGCATTCACCTCCTGGTGTCATCCGAAGTGTGGAATCTTCTCAACGTTCAGCAGGGTGGACTGTGTGAGGTTATGGGTCCATGACTAAGGGACGATCTTTGAATTCTTTCCCTTTGTTCTAGTCAGGTACTTATGCAGGGTGAGCATGTTGTAAACTTTTCAGTCGCCGAGGTTGAAGTCGCTAAACTTCAACGTTGCAATATTATCTTGGTATGCACGAACTTTGCGTATCCCCTTCAAGAGGTACACAGTGACCAAGGTGTACTCAAAATCTCTAGGTACACTATCGCAGTTTACAACACTGCTCAAAGGTGGTATATAAGTAGGTAATATGCTTGGAATCAACTTAGCATTCACGAGATCATCCCTGTGCTTAGTTTGCTTCTCATCCGATGGTCAGGATGGTCTGGCTCAAGCAATTGATGGAGAGGTTGGTAGTCCTCTCATGGATGATGCTTGTACACATGTGGATAATCCTCTCTCCAACATGACTCTTTCAGTCATCAGGTTGATCAAAACTTCCTCAACAACTCTTTCTGTAGCACTCAACTCATTCGACATACATGATCAGTATTAACAATCTCAAGTTCAGGGGGGGTAGCTTAGACACAATAACGAGAGAGAGAGAAGAAGACAGATGATCACGATATAAACTCAACGTAGTTTGTGGGCTAAAATTCTCAATTGGAAAAAGTGTTCTCGGTGTGTGGCACAGTGGGATAAATAGGTAACTCGACAACAGGTCGCTTGCAATGGGTATGAGGTTTTCATTAACTCGGTTTTGTCCATTATGGTGCGTTCTCAATGGTTGGATGGCAAGTTGGTTGACCATAAATGGTTTTCTATCCGTTCGGAGCATTGATCTAAAGGTTATAATGTTCCCCAGTGGCTATATTTCTTCGCCATGGCAAAGTGCCATGTGTCGTTGTTCTGATATCTCAGCGAAGCTCCAATTTTGCAAATTTTCCTTCTGTGAGGTTCCCTCTAGGACTTTCTATAACGTTTCAATCTTAGCCCTCTTCTTACTTATATTTCTAGCCTTATTTTCAGTAAGCTTCATCTTAGTATGCCTTTTTCCATTCTGATTCTTATCTTCTCTTAACATAGTTACTTTGCGTTGTTGAAATTATTTCCTAGGATTCAGGGGTAGTACCTCTTATTTGCCTAGGATAAGTACTTCAGTCTTATGTTAGTCTTCTAATGTTCTTGCAGCTTCGACATCTGGGTCTCTAGTGTTAAATAGCTTTGATATGTTCTCATATTCTTCAATCAAGTGTGTGATCCTTCTAGTCATGAATTCTTTTAACTCCTGCTTATGTTGTTCTATCACTTCTTCTTCTTCTTTCCTTCTAGTCTGGTCTCTTTCAATCCAAGGGTTGGCTAGTAACATGGTAAATGGGGCGTTGTCTTCAATAAATTTAATAATCTCAAAATCTTCTTCTGTCGAAGTTCCATTAGCATTCATAGGTATCTGAGTGAGCTTCCCACATAGGTTTACCAGTTTTCCTTTGAATAATCCTATTCCTCCTAATGAAGGAATCATAGCAGGCTTCCCTATAGCTTCCCAAGTTCTTTCTATCATGATATTCACCTGTGTTTCCTCATCCAAAACAAAGTCAATGTCGAAGTCTCCTATTCTTGCTTCGATGCATTCTTTTTCTTTGAATATCCCTGATAAGATGATGTGTCAATGGTCATTCAGAGTTTCTTTCATCTACAACAATACTTTCTCTAATTATTTATGGGATTCTGCCATTTATGGATCTTCCTTAGGGTTTTCCTGGTTCAGATTCATTCTTTCAACTTTACAAATCATTATAGGGAAATCCATCACTTCATGGTCCATAGATTTGCAACAAAGACAGCTAGGTCTTCTTCCAGGGCATTCCTTAGCAATATGTCCCGGTCTTCTGTAGCTGTAATAGAGGGTTAATCCTCTCTTTCTTTTAAATGATCCCCATCTTCTCTTGTACTGCGTGCTAGGATCATATGTGCTAACCTGCAACAAATTATCTCTAGGATCATGCATCCATTTTTAGTCCAAACATTCTTTCTATGCATAGGTATAACATATCTTTCACTATTCTTTTCATATCTATTAATATCAAATCTTCCTTCATCTATCAATACCCTAGTTTTCGAACTAGGACAGACTCTATTAAACATACCTAGATCCATACTCTAGAAACAAAAATTTCCACTTATCTTACTTCTACAGAGCACAAAGCTTCCAGATCTAAAACTTTTCACTATTATTACCTTTATCAGAGCACATAGCTTGCAGATCTTACTTCTTTTAATCAGAAATTCTCACTTTTACCTTTCTTAGAGCACAAAGCTTTCAGATCTTGCTTCTCTCCTTTAGATCTGAATTATTTTCTTCAGATCGAGCTTCTTTATTTTAACACAGGGATTTATAAATCAAGTAGAATATTGCACACTAGAGCGATGGATCCAGAGCTTTCACAACTTCGGGATGAATCATTGCACAAAGATCCTTCTTTCTCAGCTCCCAACAATCACAGTTTCAGGTCCCGGCAATGGAACCATTTGTTGGAACAGGGGTAGACCCAGGGTTCAACGCTGCAACAACATACCAAAAAAACCCTAACTAACAGCACTTTCGACAACACCTACGAAGCAGATGAAGACTTACCCGAGGTAGAGGCAGGGGTGGTTGTGAGACTCAAGTGTCTGCAACCTTAGTTGGGACACAGATCTATGATTATGATACTTAATAGAGAACTTAGCATTGTCATATCCTTAATATGCAATCAATACCTACTTCGTTGTTAAAACAGAGCTTCGCAGCATTCACATTGATCTAATGTAGTTAAGTACTTAGCACAAATAGATGGATCAGATCTAGCAGAAGAAAGCACTAAGCACATTCATAGAAGTTAGATCTAACATTCTTACACATCATTAGCACAAAGCATGAACAAATTTATATATCTCTATCAAAGCACTTAGCAAGAGAGTCATAAACACATTAAGACAAGCACATAGAATAACAACACAGTATTTACGTGGTTCACCCCCAGCCTGGGCCTACATCCACCAACTCTTCTTCTTTATTGTCTTCAGTCAATAGGTTACAAGCAAAGAGCCTCAAAAACCTTACTCCACACAGGACAGAAGATCTGTGCAACTCGCTAGATCCTTATTCATTGTGTTACATCACTAAGCCTTCCACAATCTGCAACAAGGACCTGCACTTAGCTCTGCAAGTCTCTTACAGTTGTGCACAAAGCACTTACAAACTCTACTTGCACTTAGGATACATTCACATCACATAGATGCACCACCCTTCTATATATCCTAAGCGTTTATTTATATATTACAAAATAGGCCTACACATGGGTAAACCCATGGGTCGACATCCCATTCCCATTACATATTCTCACATCCAAAAAAGGACCCAAAAAGGGGCCGAGATCCTGTGATCTCTACTTCGTCTTGCACTCCTCCTTCGACAGGCTGTCAAAGTCCAAAAATAGGTCAAACTTGACCAGATATCAACAAAACCTGGTCAAGGGCCAACAAAGGGTTGATTGTTTTATGGTTGTTTTCTCAGCCTCTCATGTTGGCTTAAAGCAATATGGTTATAATTGTTTTCAATTGACTTTGTAAATAGTCTCTTATAAAACGTTATGCTAGTTTAAATGGATCTCTATGGAAAAGAAAAGAAGGAAAATGAAAATTGTAAAGTTTGACAGTCCTGAATTTTTCCTGGGGTTTTATATTGAACGATATAAAAAATTTCATGTCTTGGATTTGAATTGTTAACAGAGAAAGGTTTTGTCAAATGATGGCAATGTTGATTTTTCAATAAAGATTATTTCATGTAATAGAACAGTAATCGTCTCATTCTCGTTCATTATCTAACTTTCTGCTCATTATATGTCCACTGCCTTCCCAAATACATTTAAAACATCCCATGTTTTGTTATTATGAATTTTATTTTAAAAAAAAGAGAGAGAAAGGATCAAAAGGAAAGGAAAGGGGCTATATGATGATTGGTGTTGGAAGTTTGAATATGGAGACATTGTTTTCCTCTGCATTTGCTTGAACAATATTCATTGGTTGGTTCTCATCCATGATACCAGTTTGGGCTCATTACTAATCCCCCTATCTTCCAAATATCCCTATCACTCCTTGTTCAAATGGAAATTGATTATTGAGTTTAAAAGTATGATGGATGGATGGATTGCATGTGCTTCTATTGTGAATGATAGAGACAACTTTTTTATTTTATTTAGGTAGAGTATTGATGCATTGATTGTTAAGAGTTTTTCATAACATGATTGGAATATTACTTCAAGATGAGTTTATTTAGCAGAGGCGGCAATGGAAGAGGTACAAATTGAACTACCATAACTAATTGGCAAAGAATAAAAGCTCAATCAAATGAAGAGACAAGGAGTAAGAAAGAATAGAAGGAGAACTTCTACTATAAGGTTTTCTCTGTACTGGTGACATACTTTCATTCTTCATTCATTATGAGTTTACTAGAAGTCTTAACCATCTTGATGAAAACAGGGTCTTATTGAAGGAAGCAGGATTCAAAACTAAATCATATTTTCCAACAACCTGTCTTTAAAGGTGTGAGATTTATGTTTGGCAATTTGTGTGTTCTTGTTTGTTTATGGATTAAATTTCATGATTGATAAAGGATATTTTAAAGAGTCAGGTGACAACATTTTGTGGTAAGTTGATCCAAATATTTAGCTTCGGTTTTCTTTTGTTGTCAGAGTCTTTTTGTATGGTGCCCATAAGAGGCTTCTAAATCTGACTTTGGTCCCTACCCTCGCAGGGGTTTGTAAAGAGAATTCAGCTTTGCATCTCAGAATGAAGTCAATATAATAATCATATTTCTGATTTCAATCTCACATGTGTATTTTGATGCTTTGGTTCAGATTTTGCTTTTATCCTTGTCTCTTATCTATGTACACACTTACGTAATTTTTTTCTTATTTTATTTATTTTGCACAGTTACATATAATATATATAAAACCATCCTTGGTCCCTCATACTTAATACATGTGGATTAATTGATTGTTTTTTTGTTTTATTTTAAGGTTGTTATCACTAAAATTTCATCCGCAAATGGTTACAGGAATGCAGCATCTCCAAACACCTATTAATTCATCCATGGCCCAAAAAATGCATTTCCAAAGGGCACAAACTATACAACTGGTTATAAAATCAGCATGCGCCCAAAATACACAGGAAGTGCATGCACATGCGCCAGTCGAAAACGCCGAAAAAGCGCACATGCGCCCGATGCGCGAATGTGGACGCAAAAAGTCACACACACCTTTGAACGACACATTAATGATTCTGGTAGGCCTCCCACCCACTTCCGGTTCAGCTCCCAAGTCTATTTGACCTCCAAATACAAGTTGAATCTGAGTAGGGGGTTGTTCAAAGACCTAAAGGGCCCCTTGTTCACACTCAAGACTGGTTGGATAATGCCTCAAATATTTTCTATAAAAAGAGGCCATGGGTGCACTATTTTTTCAAGAATCTATTTGTATTGTTATGTTGCCTACATTCTCCTACAAGGAACATCTTTCCTCATTGGAGAATACAAGCACCATTTCATTGAGCTATTCACATCACCTCTTGAGTGAATGAGATTTGAATTTCTTCACCATTTCCTTCTAGTTTGTTATTTGTAAGAAGAGATTTCACATTGGGGATTCAAGAGCCCTCCCTTGGAGGAAGAGGGGACCCATAAGTCTCCATTTCTCTTTTGTGTTTTCCCACTAATACAATCTATCCATTGGTGGCATGAATATTGGTCAATTGTTTGGTTAATTTTGGTTTTAATATCCTTATGCACTTTAGTTTAGTTTCTTTAATTGTTATTAGCTTAGTTGTTTGTTTATTTCATATGCTTAATTTTTCTAACTCTTTCACTCATTTATGTCTTGTTCAGCTAACCCAACTGAACCTGCAAGTGTCCCTCTTTTGCTCATTCAGGTGATGAAAATGATACAACATATTGGTGACTCCACTGGGGATAGGTATCAATTTCCTCCCCATTTGGGTTGTTTGAGCACTTATTTTTTATTTATTTAACTTGCAGGGATCATAACTGGCCCAAGATTACCTGCAAAAAGCCAAATTTGGAGCTGAGATAAGAGAATTCCATCCGAAAAAAAATTCACGACCGTGTATCAGAACGTGTGCGGGTTTATCAACCCATAGGCACGTATTTCGGGCATGTGTGCCCTAAGAACTATGTTTCCAAGCGCATTTTGCACACCTGTGCCAACAAGTCATTGTTTATTTGCGCATAGGCACCACATGCACCTATGTCTACTCTGCGACCCACGCATCTGTCAATAAATTCAACATTGTAAGGGTTTTTGTGATATGTTGAAGGCCCATAGCCTTCTTAAGATTGATTCTATGAAAATTGTAATATGCACCACACTTAGTTTCCCTTTGCACATGAAGGATTAGTCAAAACATAGGCACTTAGGGGGTTAAAAACTATATTTATCCTCTTTATGCTTTCATTTTTCCACATGGATGGCTTGCTTTGATTAAAGTTAAGTTGGAATCATTCAATATCACATATATAAACACTTGCATTGGGACCAGAAATTGAACTTCAATCATTGAGTATGCTCTTCTCTCGCACCATAGAGCGATCTTGAGAATCAGAAAAATGATTGAGGGAAAATTTCATCTCCCTTAAAAAAAAAACTTTAGGAGAGGACAACAGCCCCCTCGAGACTCCTCTTAGTTTATTTTTCAAAACATCTTAAATTTGTAAGGGGCCATACATGCCCACATGCTGCAAAGATAGGATAGTTTTGAAACTACTTTCTTAGTTTACATCACTAAGGGGGTTTAAAGGTTATTGTAATGGGCCCATACATGCCCATATGTCCACAATCTAGGATAGTTGTTTGAAGCTTTATTAGATTAAATCACACTAGGGAGTTAAAGGATTGGTAAGGACCCACATGTCCACATGCTAGTTCTCTAGGGAATTTAAAATTTCACAAGGTTGTACCAATGACATCTAGTAAAATAGGTAATCAAGACTTGTAAAGACCACATGAAGTCCACATGTTGCAAGGTGACACCTAACTTATTAAAAATTTGGCGCACGTTATCACTTGCTCACACACAAAGTCACTACTCACTCACATAGTTTCATCTCGAATCTTGGAGGTTGAAGTAAGTTTCCTCCAAAGGGATTCTAAAACGCCCCACCCTTTTCTTGACAGAACTATCCACTCCCAATTAATTTGAATGAGTTTGGTTCACACCCCCAATCTCTCAAACAACCACATCTAAAAAAATTCTAAAAACTCACTAAGTTTTCCTCCACATGAGGTGCCAAGAGAAATTTTTGAGTCTAGGTAGGATCTCAGGGATAGGCATCCAAATAACTCCTCGTTATCTGGTTCTCACATATTCAAACATTAGAAGTTGACAAATAGGGAACTTTTAAATCCTCCAAGTCAAGTGTTCCCATAAAGCGGGGAGATACATGTGAAGGGTCGAAGGTCAAGTTCTGGTTGTTCTTTGCATCCCCCATTGAGGCACCCACCTCTTGGACGGGATCCAGCCCGTGACCCATTTCTGAGGCTGAAAATCTAAATTTCACACTTTAACCAAGGTACCTAGTGACCAAATTTTAGGACATCTACCCAAGTGGCAATTTTGGGCTGCAATTGCACCTTGATCGGATTTTGTGTGGCTATTGGGAAATATCGCCATCTCTTTTGGGATATGCACCCTCTACCCCTCATTATAACCGATTTTTTCATCTTTCATTGGTTCCTCTTTCGGTGGATTCAGACCCCACTGTTGAGTTCTATTGGAAGGTCCAGTGCTATTTGAGAGGAAGGATGTTACGTCTTTTAGGACACGAGAATTTTGTTTTCTTTGTTCTCCCACATGAACAAAATCCACCTATCTACATGTATGCTTCTTTTCAAATGATTTATGAATAACACCCTTGTGATTACATACGATTGTGATACATATTGTGAAGGTCCAAAAATTATAACAAATACTCTTGTTCATTTATTGCTCTCATCACCATTTTCACACATCCACTCTACTAGTTGGACATCATATGGGACCCATAGAATCCCCATCGATCCAGACGCTTGCTAAATCTCCCTCATATTCTAGGTAGAGTTCCTAGTATTGCCAACTCATCGGCTCAACCCTCTCACACCCCTATGAGTGGCATTGTCTTAGGATCAGCTTTTCTTGGTTCCAATTTACTTGGGTCCACTTCCCAAGCTCAACCGTCCACTAGCTCTCCTCTACGAGGAAGCAGGGGGAAAACTTATTCCCAAGGGGGAAGTACAACCCCACCTAACCCCCCTCACAGGTCAGGTACACACACCACTCACACCATGGCTCGAACTAACCCTCCACCACCACTCCAGATGTCATACTTGGATTCCCTCAACATACCAGAGCTGAGAAAACTCACAAATGATCCTATATTGCATGACCCCACATGGCCTGCAATGCCCACCAAACTACCTTCAGACATTCCCAAGTTTGAAGGCAAGGTGGGAGAAGATCCCGCCAACCACATCAAGACCTTCCACTTATGGTTCTTGTCAAACAAAATCATGGACGATTCCATCCGATTAAGGTTATTTCAGCACACTCACAGTCCCATCAGCCAAGTGGTATGTAGACAAAAAATCAGGGTCCCGTGTGACTTTTGAATCTTTGGAAAAAACATTTTTTACCTTATTTCAATTACCAATCCACCATGACAATGGTCTTGAACTACTATCCGAGTTCAAACAATCCTCAGCCACCCATATCACTGACCACATCCACGAATGGTGTCAGTGACGTAGTTTATGCAAAGCAGAAACCACTAAGCAACAATGCCTTGATTGGTTTCTCAGATCACTTGTATCCCTCCTTGCCAAAGATGTGGACTCCACCTTCCTCCAGTTCAAAGAGGAAGCCATCAGCAAGGCTCAATAGTACAACCTCATTTATGCACAGTTAAGATACTTATATATGGTACTACCTTATGCCCCAAGACCCGTACCATTCGGCCAGGACAAACCTAGGATGTCTCACTTAGCGGATGGATTGATTGGTACCACGACACACCATAATCTGTACATCCAACTGCCACCTATGTATGGTACACCCCAATATTCGCCTATATATGTAAGTCCATCTTATTACCCTCCTCCCCTTTACCAATAGTCATATCATTTTGTTCCCCCTCAGTCATTGGGGGCACCCCCATCGGTACCCATGTCGTATTCGGTCTCTCAATCCAATACGGGTCCACCCCCAACCCCTGGATATAACCCTAGCAGTAGTGGAAGTACCTCTACTTCCTATACGCCATATGGATCCTATCCACAGAACAATCCATATTTCCCATTTCCTAGTCCTCCCCAGTTGGTTAATACTCCACCAGGACAACCACATGCCTGTGTCAACTTTTTTCAGCGCTTTCCCATTCAAAAAGTTCATACATTTGAACATTTGAATATAGCCAATCTGACTCATAAGCAAAAAGGAAAAAACTGAAACAATGACAATCCAGGATCATGAGGGAATGACCCCCACAACCATCCTGCTGGGGGAAACCAGTACCAAGAACCCTAAGGGGGCACCAATAAAAATCAACCACTACAAGGGAAGTACAAAAATCTTCGGAATAACTTCCCTTGTGCTATATGTGGTGAGTATGGACATTATACTCACCATTTCCCCCAAATTCTTGATCTCCAATGGCTGAGGGCATCCATGAACTCAGAGGGCCCTCCGGCACCATCTGCCCTTCAGCAGGCCCCACAACAATATTTTCAACCACCACCTCTATATGTTTTGAAAAAACCCATACCATACCAAGGTGTGATGAACACCCAACAAGTGATCAACCCTACCCCACCACAAATGGGGAAATATCCAAACTCGGGTACCACTCAACCTGGGAATCTAGTTAATCGCAGTGTCCTCCTCACCAGCGAAGAAATTATTCTTCAAACCCACAACCGTCAATACGGTATGTCTCCTGACTCTACCCCAACCACCTCAGAAACACTGCCAGCTAACACAGGACAACCATTGATGATTCCATGTCCTAACGCGGAACCCATTCCCTGCATACCACGTATTCCTTTACGATGGAATGTGCATAACCGTCATGCTAGAGCTACTCATAATTGTAGTCTGGTTGATGACTTAGCCCAGTCTCCTGCAGCCATGTCTATTTTGGAGGTCCTCCAAACCTGTCCATCACAGAGAAAATCCTTTCTTTATGCCTTGGGGGCAGTCGACCCAGCTGACACGCAATTGATCACATTTTATTCTAATAGCGGAGAACCATGTCTTCTCACCCAAGTAGTCTTCCAGATACCAGTTAATATCTGGAACACCATAGTTTATCAGTGTATCATCGATGAAGGTGCATCCACATGCATCATGTCTAAACACGTATGGCAGAAAATTGGCTCCCCCGAGCTAGTACCCTCTGCCATCACCCTTTGAGATTACGACGGTCAACCAACATCTTCCGCAGGGCTTTGTCAAATGTCCCCATATAACTTGGGGGAAAAACCATCCTCATTGACATTGAAGTTATTGATGCCCAGCTTTATTACAATATCTTGTTCGAACGCAACTACATGTATGCTATGAATGTGGTCGCCTCTTCTATGTTTCATACGATGATGTTCCCCCACAATGGGAAGATCATCACCATCAACCAGCTTACACATTACAATCCTAACCATTCCGCCAACATCGATAAAATCCTCCCCCTTGTTCATGTTAGCTCAAATGATTTTCCAGTTGTCAACATTGGCCCTAGATTATTCCCAGACCCATCCATGTTGGGCACTTATCAGGGAGTGCCACCGTTCCTAAACCCATATTTTTTAGCACAAGTGTGTGTCATTTCCTCTAAAGGAACAAACATTAGAGACAAGACTCCTATCACTAAGTCCCCTCCCCATATCACAGTTCCACCAGTTGAATAAATACTACCTCAAGAGTTCCCTGAGAGCGCCACCACACCATTTATCATGGATATTCCCCCCCTCCAGGGGAAAATCTCAGTTTGGGAGATAGTCCCCCAGGCCATTACCCAAATTCCCTTTTTTTACCCCCCACCTGGAGTCGAAGAATTCAAGGTAGCCACAACGCTTACCCTTTTGAACATGGTACTCGCCATCCTTGTATGGTATCTACATCCACCCGGGATGGTTCCTCAACCATCCCTCCCTCAGTCAGAGGGAATCCTGATGCAGATCCCATTACTAACTCCAGCCACACCACGCTCGCCCCCAATTTCTAGCACCACTACTACGGTTGGGGGCAGACAAAAGAAGAAAGCACCCATCGCTCCACTACCTCCTTGAGTTCAACTCCCTTGCGCCTTATGTGAAAGAAAAGGACACCCCACTCACAAATTTCCTTCTCTTCCTGAGCTACACAGTTTTATCCAGCTTACTCAAGCACCCCTTTTGCTTGACACTCCACCAAGTACATCCCTCGCTACGACGAAGTCATCAACCACACGCAAAAAAAATCTACGAACCAATTTTGCATGTGCCATATGCGCAAAATATGGGCGTTACACTCATCATTACCCATCTATCCCATACGCCTGCCACACATTAGCCACGGAATGCCACACATATCTTCCTGAGCTTCCTCCAGCACTCCATACCAATTCTCCCGTGAATGTAATTCATTATATTTTTTCATCAGTCCTCGAGCAAAGGGGAGTTCTATGTCCTCCCACCAAACTATCGCTTGATCACCCATAGTGTCAGTGAAACTGGGATGGCATTCTGGACCCACTATCCATATCTAAACCCTTTTCCCCACTTTCATTTTTTGGTACATGAGCCCATAAGATCCGTTTTCCAAACCATTTTCGGCCACTTACATAGTCATTTTCGTCAGGTGATCATTTTCACTTTTCCCCGACGAAGCATCTTTCCATGACACACTCATGTATGCATGCTCATGTTCAAAATTATCAAATAAATGTTATACGTTCTTTATCTTCAAATATTGTTCATGTTGGGTATTCGGTCTTAATGTGTGCAGGTACTTGGTCATCACAATTCAACACAAGCCCCTTCATGTATATGATCGACATTGGCATGTAGTCATTCCCTCTGAATACCAATTGCATCTCCCAGTCACACCCTTCGGCATTGACCTGTAGGATCCTCATATCTGGCTCTACAATACTACCACCTCCATTGCAATTTAGTACTGTCAACTGGTAGCACTCTTTCCTACATGATTTTTCCCAATTGTAGTCCCCTTTGGCACTATGAAAATCATGTTTTTTTCACCCCCTAGAGATGGGAGTACTGATAGTCTTCGCATTTCCGAGAATCAGCCACATACTCCTCCTCATTTTTATATCTTTCCTAAATGGACTCCCGGGAAATCTCATTATGGTTCACGTTTGACTGTGCCTCTGCAGTATCATTAACCCTCCATTTCATCCACAGTAAGTTTTCCCATCTGCAGATTGCCCTCCATTCATTTACCTCATATAGAAACCCACATATGGGGCCCCCACCCTCCACCTGTTCTCCATACAACTTTCACCCTCACAAGCCCATCCATATTTCATTGAGGCACCCGTTTATGTATCTGTACAATCATCCCAAATTATTCTGTATTCATTTGATAATTGTAAAAATCCTTTGTTTCCATCATTTACATAACTTTTTTTCGTCTCCCTTGGCGACCTTCTTTTCCTGGCAAAGCAATCCATGTCATCCTTGGTTGAGGAATTCATTATCTTCTACTCATGTTGACATATTCCATAAACCCTAAGTATCCCACCATACATGTACCCATAATCTCTGAGTTTGTCTACTTTGTCACACCTCTGGCACAATTGAACCCACATCTAGTCATCCTCCTAACACTAGATCTAGTTTCACGGTTGTTGCCACTCATACCTCACATATATTCCCAACCAAGGGTAGTCTTGAGTCTCACCGCATCTTGACTTCTTCCATGTACCTCATTGGTTCCTGATCTCATCCAGTGGATTTCATGAAGCCCTTCACTTATTGGAGTCGCGTCTCCCTTTCTGTCGACATCAGCACATTTTTCAGAAGGGAAATAGTATCTTGACTCTCATTCCCTTTACAATGAGGAGTCTTGGACAGCACAGGGAAAAACACCATCGTTCTTTATTGTCGTTGACCCCCATAACATTTGACTTCAACACTTTCTCATGTTGCAGTGGGTCTTACTTCGCGACTATTGCAGTTGTTTTTATATATGTCGAAGACCTCTGAAATTTGTTGGGCTATCAAGGCCCATGAATTATCAACACTTCTTATAGGTGTCATCGCCTCTTTTCAGAGTTTGTTCACCATCAAAATGTCCCTCTACAATTATCAAACTGCCCTAGGGGGCATTGCAGTTATCTATGCCAACACAAAGTTTCAGTTACTGTCTTACACATTTTAATTTACATGACACAAACATGGGGCATGCCCGCCTCATTTGTACACAGTTTTCTTTTTCCACACCTAGCAGAAGGTTTGGGTCCCACAGGTTCCCGTCTCCCTCCAATGGGTCGCTCTTGAAATTCCTCTCAACACTCTTTCTTACAAAGGTACTCTCAGTAGAATAAACATTGATGTATTTTGGCTATACATATGCTCCTAATCTCACACATCAAGGGGCATCTGTTATCACTAAAATTTAGTCTGCAAATTGTTACAAGAATCTAACATCTCCAAACACCTATTAATTCATCCATGGCCCAAAAAATGCATTTCCAAAGGGCGCAAACTATACAATTGATTATAAAATCAGCATGCTCTCATAATACATAGGAAGCGCACGCACGTGCACTAGTCAAAAATGTTGGAAAAGCGCACATGCGCCTGATGCGCGACTCTGGATGGAAAAATCCATGCACACCTCAAAACGGCACATTAATGATTTTGGTAGGCCTCCCACCCACTTCTGGTTCAGCGCCCAAGTCTATTTGACCCCCAAATCAGAGTTGAATTCGAGTGGGTGGTTGGTCAAAGACCTAAAGGTGCCCTAAAGGGCCCTTGTTCACACTCAAGACCGGTTGGATAATGCCTCAAAGCTTTGCTATAAAAAGAGGCCATGGGTGCACTATTTTTTCAAGAATCTATTTGTATTGTTATGTTGCCTATATTCTCCTACAAGGAACCTCTTTCCTCATTGGAGCATACAAGCACCATTTCATTGAGCTATTTACATCACCTCTTGAGTGAATGAGATTTGTATTTCTTCACCATTTCCTTCTAGTTTTCTATTTGTAAGAAGAGATCGCACATTGGGGATTCAAGAGCCCTCCCTTGGAGGAAGAGGGGACCCATAAGTCTCTCTTTCTCTTTGGTGTTTGCCCACTAATACAATCTATCCATTGGTGGCATGAATATTGGTCAATTGTTTGGTTAATTTTGGTTCTAATATCCTTATGCACTTTAGTTTAGTTTCTTTAATTTTTATTAGCTTAGTTTTTTTTTTATTTCTTATGATTGATGTTTCTAACTCTTGCACTCATTTCTGTCTTGTTCAGCGAACCCAACTAAACTTGCAAGTGTCCCTCTTTTGCTCATTCAGGTGACAAAAAGGATACAACAAAGGCTATAAACCTCAGGTAACATTCCCAACTATCTTTCCTTAGCCTAGAAAGATATGAAAATTCTTGAGTAAGGTTTCTCATACCTTTTCCTCAATAAGCATGTTTCTAAATCTCAAGTGGGTCTGAGAAGTAATCTCAACCATCAATCACTTTGGAGATTAGAAATATATTATAACTCATGATTATAAAAGCAAGGCTAGGGTAAAGGAGAAGACACTTTGATGAGAGGTCAAGGTCGGATATTTGGTGTGATACCAAGATCAGGATCTTTGGTGACATGCCAAGATCTGGGACTTTTAACATAGATAGAAAGGGAGGACCTTTGCTAGTGCGGATTCACCAAGGTCACACTTAGGAGTAGAGAAGGACTTTTGCTCAAGTGCTTGGATCATGAAGGATTAAGATTCAAGAGGACCAAGGACAAGACTTGAAACTTGACATGAGTTGTGTTGAAAGATTCAAAACACACAGGATTGGGTCATGAAGGACTATAATTCAAGATCTTGGATAGGTGGAGAAGTACTTCCATCTAGAGATCATATCAAGGAGAAGAGAGAACAAAGGCAGTCCAGGTGAGTTTTCAGTCGAAATAAACCACAGTGAAGTGTTGTATTGTATGGAGCTTTCCATATTGTCCTTCCATACATGTACACGGGTTTCAGTGGAGATATTCATGTACATACATGGGTTTTGTTGAAGGAAATTCATGTACACCTCGAAAAGCATACAGTTATGTGTCGTACTACAGACCAAACTTTGCCAAGTTTTTCTGCAATTGTACTTCTCTCAATGGGCCGCTATCCCTTTTATGGGAGCCCTAATTTTAGCATAATGAAATCATTCTCAGCATTTTTTCCCTCTGGGTTTATTCCAGGGCTATTTACCCGAAAATATTAGTGTTCTTTTGCACGAGATTTTGGTTTCCTTGTTTATGTCTCCGTTGCATTTTTAGTTGATTACTCAGTTGTTCTTTGATTCAATAAGTGATTTATTTGGAATTAAATTTCGAGCACTAGGTAGGAGAAATTTCAACAAGTTATAGATGTGAATGGATTACCTCATAAGAATGAGGGCATGGTTTCTTAAAAAACTAGAGAGTTTAATGCAAGAGCATCTCAGTCATCCTAGGGATGACACGGTGAAGGTGGCTATGGTACATGACAAAGTTGTTACAATAATGATTTAGTTTTGTAGGAAATAAATAGTGATAGAATGTGATAGACTACGAGAAGTAACAGTGGTGTTGTAGATCAAATGAATGTTGCAAAGTGTGGTGTACCAACAGATGGGGTGATGATATAGGATGGACGCGTAGGCATGTTTCTTTGATTGACATGTTTCTACATAGGACAAGTGTGTGAGAGGAGAATAGGAGTCGTTATAGAAGAAGGAGAAGATGTGTCAAAGGGAGCGCATATTCATATGTGGAAGCTAGAAGGTCGCGTATAGGTGAAGATTCATCAAGGAAAGGACGAATATGAAGTTGGAATATGAAAGGTCATGAGGAGTCCACTAGGGAAACTAAAGCCAACAATTTCGAAAGGAATAAAACACACCAGTAAAGAGTTTGTAGGGGAGATTTCATAATCATAAAGAGCATCGTTCATGTGACACAATGAGAGAGAAGTGATTGAGGTTTCCATGGCCTTCGTCTTGGCAACCCAATGGATATTGTAAGCTCATATATGGCCATGGAGACATTGTATTGTATTCTATATGAAATGAATAAGATATGGAGTTGTGCATATTTAACCTTGTGTGTATGGATGAAATGTCGTATGATGTTATGTTTTTGTGTTTCTGACATGAATGGATGCACTTTGAATTCCATTTCTTGATTAATTAAATCCCATGGAGAATATCCCTATTGTGATATTGTTGTACAGGCGGATGAGTATGTGGAAGGTTGTTCTTGAATTTGTGATCATATGTAGGTAGGTGCAGGTCTGAGAGAGACTGTACACTTGGACTGATGATTCATTGTATATGAGGGAGGATCTTTGGGTTTGTAAACTAATATCTTGATCACGGGGTTAATAAGTACCTTGTGGTGGTAAGAGATAAGTGGAAGGCGCTCATGAGAATGAGATTGGTTGTTTCAATAAATCTAAGAATAGATATGTTTGATCACAAAATAATGTTTGTGTCCCAAAGATTTTAGAGGTTTGCATATGAGGATGTTTTCTGGTTTTCTAGTTTATAATGTAACCATTGATTCAATATTGTGTGACAAAATCAAAGGGTGATATTTCAACTAAGGTAGCACAGACGATTGTGAGTATAAGTTGTGGAAGAATGCATTATTTCATCGTGGGTTTCGTGTTGTAGTAGAGGTGTGTCAAAACAGAATATTTTTTGCAGAAGGAGGCATGTTGCAACAGGAGGCATGTTGTAGTAGAGGTGTGTTACAATAGAGACGTGTTGTAGCAAATTTTTGTCACAACAAAAGATGTGAAGCAGTAGGATATTTGTTGCAGCAGGAGGTGTGTTGCAATAGAAGGGGTGTTACAGTAAGAGCCATGTTGCATTAGGAGGTGTGGTGCAGCAAGAGATGAGTTGCAGCAAGTGAATGTGTTTTTTTCTGGTTAATACAGATTGTTTCTCTGTAGCATTTATGTAATGGTGCTATAGGGAAGAAAACATGGATATGTGATAGTCGATGTACAACCTTAGGGATTGTGCCATGATCGAGTTGACAAATAAGGGAAATGTAGAAATGAAGAAGAATCATTAGGGAATTTGTAGTCCCATTTATGCAAAACTCAAGGAATATTTTGTTGTATATGTACTCTGATGGCAGGGAATGGATGCCCACTGCATCATTGAAGTTGTACTTAAGAACCCCCAAGAAATTTTACATCCATTATTTTCCCTGGTATAATGTCTTTTATACAACAGAAATACTTCAGTTCCTCTTGTTATGATTGAAGGGTACACTTCATATTTTCCTAAAACTTGATGTTTTGTGTGTACAGGTATTATACCCTCTCCTTTACTTTGCTAAGTTTACTTGGATTTGGGAGTTCCAAAGTTTCTACTATTGTACTGGGGACTTTCACATAGTGTATCATTGTCTCCTAGGCATGTTGCAATTGAGTTTTTCGGTGTGCAGAAATCTCTTGCTCATGCTTATATTGTAGCTCTATATCAAACTAACTAAGTGCACACTTTGTGTCCCCCAATTCATTCATGATCTCTACCATATATATTTTCAATTCCTATGAAGGAACCTACACTAACTCTAGCTCAACATAAGATAATAGCTAAGGCTCTGAGTTAGTGTATGGCTTGATAGTTGTGAAGGATAACAGATTGAATTGTAGAACTCTCTTATGGGTACTATTATACAGTGATGTGGCATCAATAGTGCTTCCTCTAACCATTTTTTATTGGGATGTAGGGTCAGTTGTTAGATCAATATCAAGCGTGTGGTAGAGATCATATAATTTATGTGATGACTCGCTATTCATCAGCTGTTGCATGTCCAGGTTGGCTTTGATCACCTTAATGATGCTCTGAACTGGTGTTGGGATTTTCCCTAGCTCCTATCCTGGGAATTGGTGTTGATTTCTTGTTCTCCCATCTGGCCAATCACTACCCTGCACCTGGAAGAATTTTCAAGTGTTTGAGAGGAGGATTTCTCTTTGATGGGAACAGTTTCGGTATGCTACAACGGACTAGGTGTGCGCTCTTTTTCAGTAGACTTGGTGCTTGGTCTTGGCTCAATTGGTTCCTACTTTCTCTTCATGGGTGGGGTCATCTCTATGGTCGTTTGTGCCTACTTCCTCTTGGCCCTTGTCCTTTGTTTGTCGTTGAATGTTATTGTTGACCTGATGAATATATCCCTTTATGTCGGGATACCTCTGCTTGTTTCTGATCACCCATCAGTTCCTTACCTTTTTTTTGGGTTGTCTCTTCCTTTTCCATTCCTACCTTTTCTTTTTTCTTGTTTCCAATTGTTCTACATCGTCATCTAGCATGGGATAAAGTTCCCTTGGACACTCCTTAGTGGTGTTTTGAGTATCCTCCTCGGTAATGAAAATTGGGAGGATATCGACTGGAGTCTATGAAGTTGTTTTTGGAGTGATGAAAACATTATGAAAAATAAATTCAAACTAGATATAGTACTCATACATGTCAATGAGGTTGCATGATATGCAGATGCCTTGCACAGTCACTTGAAATAGTTATGTATACCAATGCTATAAAGTTATGTTATTATCACACTGGGTATTCTTATTCGAGCTATGTTGCATCTCTAGAAATTTTGATGCAGGGAAGGATGGAGATACCTTTGCATTGTACTTGTAGCCCATTGGTGGATTCCACGTTATCATGGCTACTAGGAGTAACACCCAAATATAATGAAACTCCTTATCAAGGTCCTGCATATACAGGAATTCCTAGATGAACTTGTTTGTCAAGTAACGTGCCCAAGCCATCCTAACTCCTTAAACGCATCGCTATGTGGTGGTGATTACCCCCAGTGTGCAATCATCCTTGTGACACTTTTGCATCAGTTTGTAGGCAATTAATTGTGTGGTGAATCAAATTTTGGCATCATTTATATCTTAAAGCATCACTCCTCTTGATCCTTTGTGTGTACCATACTTTGTGTACACCTCCTCTTGTGTGGCATCCGTAGCTACTATCACCTCAAATGGATCATCTCCTTTTGCAAGAAGTCCTGAGACCTGGTGAATTATATCGACATCGACCTAGTATGTCTGGTGTAGCCAGAGGAACCCTCTATACAATCGGCTGAGTAAGAACCAGATGCATGAATTGATGTATGGGCTACATCAAAATGTGGGAAATCCACTAATGACAATATCCCTGATGTTTTGAGGGGCTTGGCCCATTTCCTAGTGACCACTAACACTTTTCTCTTAACCCCTAGAATAACATTTGCATATTCATCGAAGCATAATTGAATGAATTGTGTCTCATATTGTATGTTGTAATATACATATTTAAGTTGGGGAACCCTTCCTAATAGAGGGCCTCTGATACTTACCTCGGTCAATATTTTTGGCTCAGGTAGGTATTGGTCCTTTACTTCCTTGACTTTCCTTCATGCTTTGGGATTTCTTGCAGAAGCCATTATCCTAGTCGAATGCTTGGCACCACTTTTTTGTTGTATTTCCACCCTCTACTCATGATATATGTCCTGGTCTCACAGTGGAAACCATGACCTATAAGGGTTGCATGCATTGAATGTCTATCATTTATTCTCTTAAAATTGTAATTCTCTTGACGTTCCAGTTGCTCTACACTCGGCTCTCTACTCTAAATTCTTATTTCTACTCTACACTTTGCTCTCTCTGGGGAAATAATGAATGGAAGTGGTGTATTCGATCATTAAATAATGGTTGGGTAATTTCCCTCTATTATATACAGTTTCTTAGTTGTTTATCTAGGCCTATGCTCACGCTCATCATTAATGACAACTAGTGTTAATATTTATTTCCATAATTGGTAGTGCACCATTGGGAATTACTTCCATAATTGATTCTATTTCCCCATGAAATTGTGTCATGTCCTAGCGCTAACTACCTAGCTCTCCACCATAGTATCCACCTATGTCCATGTGACCACCTGTTGTATCCAACTATTTCATCCTTTAGTTTGTACTCGATTATTTGCACCTTAATCTCCTCCAAATCTTCTAAATATGATTTAGGTACAACTTTTCTTGTCCCACCTTATTGTCCTAAACTTTATAATCTACTTAATCATTATGTATTCATGACTAATATACTTCTAATTCCTACTCTTACTCTACATAGTGCATATCCACTTCGTAGTTCCCTCCTACTCAATGCCCATTTTCACCATGCATCTGACTCATGTAGGCAGTGATACTTCTTCAATCGCCTACTATTTATCATCCCTTACAGTGGACTCTTGTTGGGTTTTGCTAATTTTTCCATGCTAGCCTCACCAATGCACCAAATTCTGAACGGACCTAACCCATGCATGCATAACTTATTTGGTTTCTTTAATTTCACGATCGGATTATGGTATGTGTAGACAAATTTTTGCACGATGTCTTTGGGCTACTGATGGAAGATGAAACATTTGATCCTTAACAAAATCTCCCTTTGTGCAGGGACCTTCAACGTAAATTTCAACATTGCATAGAATTGACTCCTCACTTTCTCCGAGACCCCTATTTTCCTTCTCATTTCCTCCTGGATATACCAACTTCTGGGTACCATATCCATGGTATGGATAAACCTATGAAACCATTGTGTGATAGGAATATTCTTTGTTTTCTAGCACCGCTCTCATAAACAAATATGTTCCTAAGGATCTTCACTACCCTTGTACCAATTCATTAATTCAAATTTTATCATGGGTTGGAACCGTACTTTGATGCACTCTACCACCTATACCCATTATTTTAAATCTCTACAATGTGTCAGCCACCAAAACACAAGTGTTCCTTTCACTACTACATCTATGGCCTGAATCCTTTGGATCTCAGGCACGGTCTCCTCCATTTGTTCTAGAAATGTGTCTACGTGCCTATCTTTTCAAACCTTGGTAGGTCGCACAACTCTAATATGATCCAACGCATTTCTTTGATGATTCGTGTGCATATCCTAGTCGATACCTCATACAACTTATTCTTACATATATCCATCGCATCCCCAGAATCCATTTTATAGGAACAGACACTTCTCCAGCTTAGTTCACCATCAGCTATCAGATTCACATAGTCCTCATTGTATCATGTGATTTTGTATATGTTTTCAATGATCAATATCTTTGCATATTCATTTATGATCTCATTATATTTGTCACCCTCATTTGGATCTAGTGGCGCAATGACACGTAAGGTGTTTCTCTCAAAGGAAATGTGTTGTTACTTCATATTTAGTACAACATTGTTATCAAATTCCCAATCAATGCCAAGTAGAGTTGGATAGGGGTCTAAGTCATCCATGATGTCAATCACTTCAAAGTATTCTTTAGTTTTTACCCCATCGATGTTCACTTCCACTTGCTCCAATCTCCAAATCGATAAATTCTATATTAGTTGGAACTTGGCAAGCCTAAGTTGAATAAGGTACCACACCAACTTTATTTTACCCATCAACTCCCATAATTTATTCATCAAGATGTTCACTCCAGACCCAGGTCCAACATGGCATCGTCTATCTCATAAATCCCTATATTAGTTTTCACTTTAAATTATCTCCCTATGCACTTCCTCCTTCTAACATGGCGCACATATCATTTTGGTAACGGGCCAAAAATGGTAGTGTCAATCTCCCCTTTCTCCATACATCTTGTCAACATGTAGGTCAATTTCTTGGTAATAATAGGATCACCCAACACCTTAACATAAAAACACAAGAAGTCACTTACCTGGTTTTCTAATTTAGACTCGGGGTAACCATTGCACTTTGGTTCCTCTCACACCATGTGTCACAACTCTTCTTGCATGCATTTCTCTTCTATTTCCCTCTTCAGTGTGTGTTTTAATTCTTTGCACATGTGCTCCTCTTCTATTTCCCTCTAGGTTTTGCATTGAAATTGTTTGTGTGTGTTCCTCTTCCAATGCCCTCTATGTGTCATGTAGGAACTATTTATGTTGTGTGGCATCAAACTTAGGAGGTTCTCACGTTTCTTTTCTAATCTTTCATACTATATTCTTCCCTAAACCTTCTCCTTGTTCCAGGTCAACTCTTTTATTGATGCCTCCTCAGGATACCATCCATACATCAACTTGTTCTTTTGTCTTATGATCTTCATGCAACAGTCACCATGTTGTAGTGCCCCTTATTCACTTCCCATTTTTCAAAAAAAATTGGGCAATCCTCCATGACATGGTTGGCGCTATGGAAATACCCAAATAGTGTGCATGACTTGGTATAGAATCGTGACAAGTCTCCTAAATTACCATATTTAAAATAGGTAGGTGTTCTTCCTCATCCACCATATCATCTTCCTCTTCCATATACTCCTCTCAGGACTCCTTGGTAGCCTAATTTGTTGAAGCCTCCCCAGTCAAATCCCCTACGGCCTTCATCCTTATTCTCTTCTTGGACTCAGTAAGCATCTGCAATGTGCTCCTTCATTAACAGCAATGACCGACAATTGGCACAAGGTACAGTAGACACTCTTGTGCACTACATTATATTTTGCAAAATATTTTAGTTGCATGGTGAGGTTCACGAGTTGTGATTGTACATGTGCCAACCCTACCGACATCTCGCCACCTCCTGGTGTAGACTCTAAGCATATTGCAATTTACACAACCTCTGCCTAATTCATTACCTTCTACTAGGTGAGTGGGACTTGAATGTGTTGTAGGAGTCTAGAAATAAACCATTCTCTATTCTAGAAATCTTGGATCTGAAATGTCAATTTGTCCAATATAATCTTGAACCGTTGGTCATAATCCCACATGGTTTCTCCATCTTGTTGCTTAATATATTTGATCTTAGTTATACATTGTGATTCCTACTTCAGATTTTGTAATTCTCTTGAGAGATCTCTCTTTATTTTTGTAAGGGACCTTACTTGCCTGGAAGGCATAGTAGCCTTGTACATCATCTACCATGTTAGAGATTTGCCTTTGAATGTGGTTTCAGGATACATAATCTCGGATGCCTCATCTATTACTCTTTTCACATACCATATAGCTTCATGTGTCAACCAATGGTGTTCTTCAATGTCTCTTCCCATCCCATAAAATGCAAGAAGCATTAGGGTTGAATCCAATTTGTCCATACTCGATCTAGAACTAGATATTCCTAATTAACTACTACTTATTGCTACTCGTATTAATGATCTCTCTTATGAAATGTCACTGAATTCAGCTTCTAATCCACTCCTATCTTCTCCTTCCCTTACTTCTAAACTTTCATCTTCTACTTCTCTCGCCTCTACACTTTCTTTTGTTATTTCTTATTGATGACAAATGTGCAAGGGGGTTGGTTCAAAGAGGGGTTTCCTATGTAATCTCTCATCTTCTTCAGTGATGGATCCAAAAAATCTCCATATCTCTAGCCATGCAAGTCGCCTCATAATTCCCAAGGTATCTACTCCTTCTTGGAGGGCTCCTTCACTACTTTTATTGTGTCTAGGATACTACTTTGCACCCCATATTCCTCTTATGTGACTACATCTCTCACTAGCCAAGGGGATCTAACTTTGTTTTCTTATATCCTACTCCCACTACCTCCAATATCCTCTCTTGATACCTCATTCATAATGTCACATATATTTTATGGACTCTCTTCTTGTGTGCTTCTCTCTGGCACAGATATTTCCCCCGCACACCCTTCTAGCACATTTTCTCATCTCTTTATCTTAGATCTTACTACTCGTTCGTCACCCCTTTCTTTATTTTCTTTGCCTCTTTGCTCAAATAGCCTCCTTAGCTTGGATATTCTCCCCTATCTCTCAGCTTTTCTTCTTCTCATATCTCCTGGGTCCATTATCTCTCATCTCACCTCATTTTCTTCCCCCATCTTTCCATCCACCACCATCTGCATGGGGGGGTTTGTCAGTCAACTCAATTAGGTGAAATTTGCTACATTAAATCATCAAGATGGGGTTCATAAACTGACGAAGTGCATGTAAAATATGTGTAGGAATTATCTTCCATTCAATCCCTAAATTACTCTTATGCAAAAGGAAATGTGTTCCCTGCTTATCTGCAAAAACAGAGTCGCTTCTTTAGCTACAGAAACAAAGTAATTGTTCATTGTTTAGCTGCAAAAATAGAGTTTTGTTCAGCTGTAGAAAGAATAGAGTATTTTCTAATGATGTGGAAACAAAATGATAAAGACACAAAGATAATTCTAAACACTTAGGATTATCAATCTACTGGATTATTAATGACATTATTTCAATCATCTAATACAATGAGAGTTCTTGTTGCTGAAATAAAAATCATTTATTCAATTGATGTATGTTGTGTTAGTTACTTTGTGTAAATAGAAAATGAATGAATTTTCATAAAGTCAATGGTTAAAAAGGTAAAATATCACAACTAAATAACCAAAAAATACCAACATGAAAGTAAATGAGTAGCACAATCCTCGTCAGAGGTCGTCCTGGCTCGAGGAATGCTACTTAGAAAGGAATGTATATAAGGTTGAGCTTATAAACTATACGCATAAAACTTGTGAATTGAACAACAACCAGATCTTGATATATTAATTCAATAGAAATACAATGCTACAATAGTCTAATAACAAAATATGTGTGTCGCTATGAAGGTCTGATAACCCCTATTTATACATTACAATCAAGATTGCATAGATCCAATTCTCACGAATCTCAAATCGATCGCAACTAAAACTCTGGGAAAAAATATTTTAGATAATCAAGAATATCTCCCATATCCTTCACGTTTTGAGGAAATGTTTTGTTGGTTTTCTAGTTGGGCTCGTTCTGCACAAAACCCATGTCCTGTATTTCCAATACTCACCTTCATTTGCTCAAAAATCGTGTAGCAAAATCATTTCCTAGAAACTAATGTGAGTTGATGGGAATATTTAACCAAGAGTTGTAGCTTCTTGTTGTTGACCTGGGCATGATCTAATGAACACATAACCATATCGAACCCTCTATATGAAAAGTCTCTATGGTCGATTCTCATTTGGACAAGTGGAAGTATGAAAATCAATGATGACGGTAGCAGGAAGTAAACTACAATGGCTTGGAACTTCTTCAAGCTCAGTATGAACTAAACTAGATGTATCTATCATCAACAAGATTAATCCAAATTCTTTCCAAATCATTAGAAACAAAGGAAATTTTAGAAATAAACAACTTTTTACCTTTGTAAGCTTTTTAGGCACATTAGATGCATAAATATGGATAAATATGGGTAAATAGGGTGTAGGAATAGGGAAGATTGGTCAAAAATGATGCCAACTAGTGATGAAAAATATGCCAAAATAGCAAGCCAACATCTCCCCCATACCGGTTGGTTTGCATGTTATCATGCAAATAAATCTTCTGGTAATGCCTCAAAACTTGGACAAAACTTATGATTATATGCAATTCTCAACATAGCCCTGCAACATTAACCAAAATATTCAAACCTCATCTTACTCTGACTTTCCTCTCTCTGAGTGTAATACCCCAAGGCTGAACCCCAACTATAAATGTGAAATGTAAATGCAAATGTACTTAAGATGGTGAGTTGTTTGATATCATTTGTGTATGCACCTTCCATGGTATAGTGCACACATGTATTGCGCACTAAAATGATGAAGTGTGCGCATTCCAAGATATCGCGCGCAGAAAACTTTAGTGCGCGTGATTTTGAGGCCAAGGAGCCTTTATGTATATGTTGTGTTTTATAGGCTGGTAAGCCAGTTAGTATAAGCTAGGAGGCTTAGGTTTTGAATTAGGATAGAGAGCCTAGATGCTAAAGGCCAGTGAGCCTATTTTTGTATATGTCTTATCATTAATATAAAATACATCGATGCGTGTAGACCGACCACGATAAAAGAGTATGGGGGACTAAACTCCACTAGTTAGGGAAAGCGGGGGATAAAAGTTAAGGAAAATGGCTAAGCTAGTGAGCTTAAGCCAAAAAGAAATATTATATTAATATTCCTTAAAGTATAAATTATGGATAATTATTTTATACTAAGTTCTAAGGATGGGGACAAGTGGGCCAAAGTATCTCTCAACATGAAAAGTGTCAAGTTGGGAACATCCATACATGTAGTTTGGACTTAGTTCATTTTCCTATCATTCCATCATCATTCATGCACTCATTCAGTTGTCCTCTGTACCTTTATGTTACCATCATTGTACCTATACCCATACCATATATGTACCCATACCTATATCTGTACCTGGTTAGATTGGGAGTTGGACTGAAGAAGCGGGTTGTGAGGCTCATGGGATACTGAAGAGGCAGGTTGTCAGGCTCGTGAGCAATTTCTATCTAGGTGAGAGAATTGTTGGGAATTGATTTCCTGAAGGTGCTAAACTACAGCTACAGGGCTCTGAAACTTCCTATCTAGCTTGTTGTTGAAGCCCCGATAAGGAAGTGGGGCAGCCAAAGGACTATTGAGCAGAGAAGGGGCACACTTCCTAGGGTGGGACAGGCATGTGGGGAATGAGGGACTGTAGGCTGTTAGTTTGAGTGGCACATGTGACGAAGTCTTTCCCGTTGAATGAGATACATCATCCTGTTTAGGAAATCCATTTATCCGGGTGGAGTTTAATCCAAACTCAGGGGTGACCCACTGCTGAGAGTGATGAGAAGCCTAGTATAAGTCTGGGAGTTTCGTGGAAGGTCTACACACAATTGGTGATATTTTTACCAAGATAAGTGTCCATTTTGTGTTAAATTACATGTTGCATTATTATGTATGCGTTTATGTTTATGGGTTTTTCCTGTGTGTGGTTTATACCTGTTTTTATATTTATGAGTAATGCATGTCTATGTTGCATGTATATATTTATTGTTATTTCCGTATGAATCTGTGCATTTATAGAATGCATTTGCCTATTTTAATTTTCATATATAAAGTTCTGTAAGAGTTTCTGTCTGTATATGTTTTAATTTGCATACAGTTCGAAAATTTTGCGTGGCATAGCCCAGTTGGATGTTGGGGATGTTACAATATGGTATCAGAGCTTCAGTTTTCAAAATTGAGCATGGATGGGCCAAGCAAGTTGATTTGAAGAGAAATTTCACAGGGGATTGATTTCGAATTGGAAAAATTTCAAGTTATAGAGCGTCCATGGTAAAAATTAGAAGCAATTGCGTGGAATTGGGAAAACCCTAATTTTTGTTGTTAAATTCATGGGAAAAATGAGAAATTTGGCCAAGTGGTGAGGTATTCTTAATATAATATCTTTTCTAGAAAATTCAGAACTGGAATTGGTCGAATTTGAAGTTACAGAGAAACCATGACAGATGGAATGAGATTAAAAAAAATTCAATTCGTGAATTGAGTTTGGGAAAATTTTGTTCCAGGAATGTCAACTAGCAATGATTTGTTGTTGCAGAGGTTGAATTGGTGTTATCAGGGTGAAATTGAACAAATTTTATAGTTGCATAATGTCTTTGGTCAAAATCGGGAAAAAATTGGCAAAAGCCCCAATTTCTGTAGCAGAATGCATGAGGAATTGATGCACATAAAAATGAATGTGTGCAGGTGGGCGCACTAAAAATGCATGATGTGCAGTGAAAAGCTTGTGATATGTGGAAAAATATTGGTGCAGAGAAAAATATTGGTGTGCGGGTGTGCGTGATAAAATTTAGCGTTGTGTGGTGCAGAGTGGCATTGCATGGAAAAATATTGGTGTGCGAATGAGCGTGCTAAAATTTAGCGTTGCGCAGTGCAAAGTGGCATTGCGCGAAAAAATATCGGCGTGCAGGTGCATGCACTAAAATTTGGCATTGCGCGGTGCAGAGTGGCATTGCACGAAAAATATTGGCGTGTGGGTGTGTGCACTTAAAACTTGGTACTGCGCAATGCAGAGTGGCAATGCGCGAAAAATGTTGGCGCATGGATGTGTGCACTTAATTTTGGCGTTGTGTGATGCAGAGTGGTAATGCACGAAAATTTTGGCGCACAGGAGTGTGCACTAAATTTAGCATTGCACGATGCAGATTGAGTGGTGCATGCATAATACTAGTACGCATGGTGTGCACATGCATAATATTGGCGCACGTGGTGTGCGCAGTATTGACAGAGCGCAGAGGAATTTTGTTGGTGCGCACACAATGTGGATAAATGTTGTCACGCGATAGTTTAGTTAATGGTGTGTGGTGGGGGAATACTAAAATTTGGCATGGTGCAGAGCGTAGAGTAAAATGCACACAGAATATTAGCGCGTGACACAAAAATTGTGCGCCACAGGTATTAGTGCATGAACCAAAATTGTGCATGGTAGATATTTGTGCGCGACACAAAAGTAGTGTGCACGATTTATCGGTGTGCACGAGTTATTGGTGCAACAGAGAAGTGATCTGCATTGGTTATAGGTGCGCAGAGCATGCACTACCTTATGGTGTTGATGTGTATGCTAAATATGGGTGAACAGGTTCAAATTTATGCATGTGAAGTCATTTTGATGGTGTACAACAACAAAAAACCAGTGAATGTTTGCAACATTTTATATTGTTGAAGGTCATATTTTTGCAGTGCGATTTTGAGGCCCTAAACAGTGTTTTTAGCTACTCAAAAACCCCAAGAATAGTTCTTACCACAATACTCTTTATCCACAGCTTAAATAAAATATCCCGGAGAGAGATTTCTAATGGTGTAAACCATTCGTCAAATGGAGCTTTTATGAGGAAGTTACAGGACAAACAGTGGAGGGTAAATTTTAAGACCCAACTAACTTCGAAGGGCCATAAATTTCTTCTCCAGAATCAGATTGAGGCGTAGGAGAAGTCTATGGAAAGATATTGAACCATAGAATACATTAATAGAGATGAATTAAAATTATTGGCATGTTAAAAATGTTTAAGATGACAAAGAAGGTACCTGTAGCATTCCAGACCAAAAACACGAATTGGCCTAGAACTTCAGCAGGTTGTAACTAGCAGCCCAGAACTCAGAAATAGGTGAAACTTGGAAAGACTCTCCAAAATATGTATATAAAGAAACCCAATAGATATACTACCAAAACTCTAATGAAGTAGGTGCAAAAATGCATAATTACAGTGCAAAATTGCACCAAGTTGAAGGGTGAATAGAAAAATTATTGGGAAATTTTCAAATAACCATAACTTTTTGCTCAAGACTCAGAATTAAGCATGGGAGTAGGAGTTGGAAAGGTCTTGGAAAGTAGAATATAATTATCCACCCATAAAATTGATTTGGGCAATCAATTTTTCAAGAAATCAGAAGAAATAATTCTAATATATTATTGAACCAGTATGGTTCATATTTTTTTTCATGAAATTGATGAGTCAGTTAGCCTGATAAAGTTTTGTTGGCCGCACATTTTGCGGAGTTAAAAAAAAATAGATCAGATTATGATCAACACAGAGTGCAGAGGAATGGAAGATTCATAGGGGACTTACATCTAGGAAGATGAGATCAGAGGGATGGATGTCCATATGGGCATTGAAGGAACAAACTCCAATGGACATGGAGAAGGAAAGGATGAAAACATGAATATGGTAGAGACCATTAAAAATTTGTAGAAGAATGTCCAAAGACATAAAGATAATAATGAAAGGATTATGAGAGCCAAGGATCAGTAGGAGGAATTCAACATGAAGTTAATGTATATTTTGAACATAATAGAAAGGATATTGGATAAGGAGAGTGGTTCAAGAAAATCAGGAAGTCACAGGTCTCTTGATGAGAAAAGAAGAACAAGAAGTGTTAGCAGACATCACCATCACTCCCCAACGCATTCCAATAAGAGAGAACACAACAAATCAAGTCCATCCCCTGTCAGGAAGCATAAGAGGTATTGGGTGGATGAGATATGAGGAGAAATGAACAAAATCAAACCTCTTACATTTGATGGTGAGCACAAGAAGGATGAAGATGCAGAGACATGGTTGTTGGGCATGAGAAATTATTTTCAATTGCATAATTATTATTCTCATGCAGAAGGAAGAATGTTAAGAACCTAAATATATCTACAAATATAATCACCACAAATACTGAATACACAATATATCCACAAAGCAAGATAGAAGAAACCACACTATATTATTACCAAACCCTTGAGGTAGGGCAACACCATACAATGGATCCTATTATGGAAGGGATCCTCTCCTGTTCACTTGCCTCTTCGAGGGGGCATCCTCCTATTGAGTTACNGGTCTTATTTAATAATATAGTGGACCTAGTCCACCTTACATTGAATGACCTCCACTATTATCACTATGGGCCCTCTAGGTCCCCCCACTACCTCTCTAGCTACCTTACATTCCATCCCCCTTATGAAAGCGTTGTCCTCAATGCTTGATTTACAACCATATACCAGGGTCCCATGGATAAGTGTGGACCATAGTGCTGAAGTAGACTAGAGAACCAATGTCCCATTGAGAAATGGTATCCACCATGCTGAAGTAATCCAACCGCCTTTGTAAACCAGGGTCTCGTGTCCAATTTCTCATGTGAACCTCACATGGAAGATATCGGCACCCAATAACCAACTGAAACTTATGCTCCCAATACTGACACCTATCATGTGGATCCAAATAAGAATATCCATCCACATAGTGGGAGATGATCAAAGATGATCTGGAAGGAAAAATACCATTGTATAATATGCAGGTTGGATGATGGTAACTAGCTCCTAATGTGGGACATTGATGTTCTCTACAGAAGGTGGAGTAGAGTCATCAAATAAAATATGAAAGTGGTTGTCATCCCAGAAATGACAACTATCCATATACCAATCATCACAATTGGAATCAAAATCATACCAAACATATATTTCTTGATTATATTCATCATTGATGTCTGCCATAATAAATCTGTCTTGCATGCTATCCAATGAATCTTGAATACTACGAAAAACTATCATTGAGGCCATCTGTAAGGTCATGCAATCTAGCATCCAATGTGTCATACAATTGGGATTTGAATGCTTCAAGAATTTATTTGAGGGTTTTAGAGGAAATATCCATTTGAACTCCCTATGAACTCTTCGGTCCCACAGTCGTCACGAAAAAACCTAAAAATAGAACAATAACTTACAACAGAAAATCGCGACTTTTTCTAGAAAAACCCTAAAAAACTACTAATTTTAAAATGTTCATAACTTCACTTCTCGTACTCTGTTTCGGCTGATTTTGTTTTTTAAATTGGATGAAATTGTGAGAGGAACTCAGATATGTAATTTTTTTGGGCAAATTCAGCCTCCAGCTGCTACAGAAATAAAATAAAATCACGTCGTCGTCCACGAAAAAAACCCTGAAAATTTGCAGATTTTAAAATTTCAATATCTTGACTTCCCGGACTCCATTTCAGATGATTTATTTTTTCAACTTAGGTTTTTTTATGAGAGGAAATCAGATCTACAACCTGTATCTGCAAATTTTTCATAGAAATATACCAAAAATTTTTGGAATGACGCAGACCTCTTTTTTCTTCTCCGAAAAACAAATCTGCAAAAATAAAACATATTTGCCCACAATGTCTGCCAAGGAAAGTGCTCTGATACCACTTGTTAAGAACCTGAATAGATCTACAAATATAATCACCACAAATATTGAATACACAATAGATCCACAAAGCAAGATAGAAGAAACCACACTATATTATTACCAAACCCTTGAGGTAGGGCAACACCATACAATGGATCCTATTATGGAAGGGATCCTTTCTTGTTCACTTGCCTCTTCGAGGGGGCATCCTCCTATTGAGATACCACTCCAAATACAATATTTCTTTTCATATCCCATTACATTGCTTGAACCCCTTTATATAGTTCTACCATCACCTAAGAATATTCTAGAGGAGGAATCTTCTAGAAGTAGAACCTTCTAAGAAGTCCTCTTACATTTATTATATCTAACTACCATAGTGGGTCTTATTTAATAATATAGTGGACCTAGTCCACCTTACATTGAATGAC
>SNQJ01S0002491.1:113969-144104 GCA_010110895.2 Picea sitchensis
GGGGGGGGGGGGGTCTGACATGATGGTTAAAGAACGCACTTGAAACAACGGCTAATATAGTTTTGCTCAGATCAATGGTTAGCAAGGGATCCTGTACCCCCCCAACCTTTCTACCTTTAACATCAAGGGGATCCGGAATGAAGCAGTATTCGGGCGAGGCCCATCCCTACGTGGAATCATCTCATTGCATCTTACCTCCCCACTCCAAACATTTGTCGCCTACCATTTTTTCGACTCACCACCATCATCCTGAGATGTCACATCCCAAAACCACCCTTTGCAAGTTCCATGGCATGACCCCGTCAGCATGTCCCATCCATCTAACCGTTGTGGGTCATATCTTGTCGTTTAACTCCAATCACCATTATGCACGTCAACCAGATACACACGTCAGAAGTATTTCACCCTACCCTCTCACACTCTAAAGGACCCGTTAACCATTTATTATTGGCCACATACCTGCTGTTCACTTGACCTGTCCTTTTTTCACCCAACAAACACCCCTTCACTAAATCCCAACCCTGTTTTGGCCATTCACATTTCACTCACACTCCTTGCCTATCAGAGACTCATTTTTCTTCGCCTCGGCAACATCTCATCCTGCCATAACTTTCACCTACTAACGTGTGTTCAATGTGCAGGTACCGGTGGAAAACAATGGTGCCCAAAAGTAAAAATTTAAATGTGGAAGAAAATCCTTTCCTCCCACCTCCTGTCGATCGCGACCAGATCCCATTAGCAGACAAAGACTATTTAATCTCAAAGACCAGGTCCGATTTCGACTTCACCGAGATACAAACATGGTTTAAATACACCTTCATCGATCAAAGCGATGAAATTGGGCTCTGGCAGTCAAGTTTCCCTCTGTATCTTTTTCCCCAAGTCTATCATTTTCCCAAACTCGCTCTCAAATGCCAAGCGCACTACCTCCCTGATCAGAGAGCCATAGTATCTTTGTCTATAGAAACCCTTTTCTTTATTACACTCGAGGCCATCGATCAAATGATGCAGGTACCCAGAGTCGAACTTCGTTCTCCCCTCATAATTTAAATTCTGACAGAAATGTATCAGAACCCATCGCTTCCCCAAAGAGCACAAATCTTTGAGTTGTTCCTTCCACAAGATGCCCAATTTCCTAAGAAGAATCCTCCCTATCATTCTTCCATATTTTTCGAAAAGAGAAATCATATTATCTCAATACTATTTTGTTTGCTCGGTTACTTCTCAGATGAATGGGTGGATGAACCTATCCTAGGTTTCCTGCCCATTTTATCTACTGAAGAGAAAGTGGCCACCCAGTTTGATTACAACGGTTTTTTGGCCGAGAACCTACACAAGCAACTAGAAAATTTCCCTACAGAAGGCATGTTTCGGTATTCTTCAATATTGGCCTACATGTTTATGTTCTATCAAGCAGACAAATTTTCCTTTCTCGTGCAGAAGATGGACAAAGACAGAAAACCACAAGCAGTAACTCTATGGACGTCGCTGCTTAGAAGAAACTCCACTGAGTTCAGTTTCAAACAATTCATCGAGTTGTTTTATCACCCAGTGGCAGGCATGCTCAGTGGAAGACCAGAACCAAGGATAAATGAGGAGATCCAAAGAGTTCTGCACCTTTCGGATCTCGCAAAAACAGGGGATTGGTTCCTATACCAGAAATCACACGGATATCAGAGTGTATGGGTGTGAACTAGCACCATATAAACTACCCAAGTATGTGCCTGTCCGAATATTTGCACTAGAGTATATCCGTTAGATGATAAATTCAGATGACATACATTTTTTGTCTCTGAATAAAAAATAACAGATGAGGATTAAAGGGCAAATAGGACCATTCATCTGCAACAGTCGAGTTGTTGGGGAAGAGGCAGATAAACTATTAAAGGAAATGAAATTCAGCACCAATTTCATTTGGCATTATGATCTAAGTGGGATCATTGCAGAGATGAGATTCAAAAACAAAAGTTCACCTTGTTCTCACACCCTCAAACCAAAAATTGAAAAGTATGTGAACGAGACAGAGTGGGAGGCAAATACTTTGGTAGATATTGAATAGTAGGAAGCTCCTTCAGTTTCTTTTTCACAAACTACCACTCCATAGATACCAAAGGAAAAAAGGACAAGAAAAGATACCTCTCCTTCAATCACTGAGGTATCAGCAGAATATTTTCATGTATACAACAAAAAACCCAAAACCACTCATGTTATTCACAACTCTGGTGAGGAAGAGCCTTACTCTACCAAAGTGTTTGAGGGAAAACATCAGGTGGAATCCACTCCTTCTTCAAAGAAGTAAACGGATATAGTTGTGGCCACCCAAACTTCACAAGGAGTTGTACCTCTGAGCATTTTCAAAAAATATGACATGATTAAAAAGAAGAACCAGATGTTGACCAACAACACTTACGCTCAGTTCTGGAAGAAAACCTCCACAGCACAACACAGACTGTTGTCATCTTTTGACACAAAGAAAGGAAGAATGCATTTGGCATTTCTGCAAGCACAGGTGCCTCAACCTAAGGAGATCACTAACTACAAAAGGTCAACTATTGTTTTTGACACCAAACAAGTTCATACAGTTGATCATATGGATTTGCATAGACAGACTGGAGAAATGGTTTTCTCCACATTGGCACATGCTTCCTCTACAGCAGAAAAGTTACAAGTATCTCTAAACAATGTTTGGAACCAATTGAAGTTGGAAAAGATATCCTATTTTGCAAAGGATAACAGAATAAAATCCTTAGAGGAGTTGGTGCTCAAGATTGGGTATGATCCCTCACATGTAAAAGAGGCAGAGGAGATGATAAAGAAAAACAATGCTGACATTGCATCTCTGAGAAAACAGCTGAAATTTCCACCAACATAGGATTCACAAGCTAAATAAATAGCTGAGGCAAAAGATGAGGAAGAGGAATGGTTGAAGCTAATCATGTAGCAGAACGCACAGATAAAGGAAATGGAGGCAGAATTGGAAATGTTATTAAAAGAGAAGGAGCAATCAACCCCGATGGAAGTTATTCCATTGAGTGTAGTTCCCCTGGAAGAAGTCAGTACTGCAGTTGTGTCAACGACCACTACAGTAGAAATTCCATCGGCAACTCCATTGACAGCATTGGAAAAGACTGTGGAGCTAGCAAAGTCCATGGAGGAGATGACTCTACAAGGAATAGAGATAAATAGGTTGAAAGTCTCCAGGAACTCAAGTCTTCCTTCCAAACAAGATACAATGTTGAGAGACAAGCATCGGAGAAGCTTAAGAAGGAAATACAGCAGCTCCATAAACAAACAGTGGCGGGAAAGACATTAGCAGAGGCTAAGGAAAATATCTGGACAGACATCTCCAATTCCATAAACAAGATTTGGCCCATGGTGAAAATCATGTTTGAACAACATGATCCGGTGCTAAAGAGCAGGCAGGCCATTGACATGATAAGAAGAGAACTGGATGAAATGCCCTCGGCAGCTAACGAGATCATCAAATTTCTGAATTCAAAAACCAAGGAAGAGCTTGAAGAACTGAAAGTTGAAGACAGAATAGAGACTATCCTCGAAGTAAAAAGAGTGTTGACTAAAAGAGGATTAATGTTGCAGTTGGAGGAGAAATCTCAGAACATGTACATTGGAGTTCAAAGATTTGTTAACAAGATTGAAGCCCTGCAGAAAAAGGGCCTTCCTGGCCTACTTGTCCTAAATGATAAATTGATGACTTTATCTGGTTATAAGCAAAAGATTGATGCCATAGCCAAAGACAGTTCCAAGTTTTCAGGGATACAGGGCAGCATCACAGGCAAAGCGTTCTTGGAGACTTTGCAGCTTGACCTCAGCATACAGCACAAAATCAAGTACATTTTCCTCACCAAGCCGACTTTCGCTAAGTACACCGAGATGGATGAAATCTACCGCCGACTATTGAAAGTTGTCATCCCAAGCACACAAAGATGGGATGAGTTGTGTGAATTGATTGAGTAAAGGTAAAGGTATCATCCAACTCATCATCCAGTGCAGTCAAAGTCATTTGAATGACTCACTAATGGTCTTCCCCAAAATCAGCATGAGAGATTTGACACATCATCATCAATTACTACATTTCTGCATCTTGTTAGCTAGTTAGTTAGACTCAGAGTCTGCCACGTCCTGATCATTAATGACAGGGTCATTTGTAACTTTGATTATAAATATTACAAACTTAGAAGTATTGAGGGTTGATCTTTACGCTCAAGCAAGTTGTAATCGCTGTAATTTTTATCAAGAGGTTATTCCAGTAATACAAAGAGACGTTTCACAGGATTCCTGCGTGTTAGTTGTTGGTGAAGTTTCCTTTGTCTTCGAAAAAAGTTTTTTCTTTCTCAGTTATCATATTGTTGTTCTAATCTAATCTTTAAAGGAATTTAAAGTTGCAGAATTTTCCATTGTGTACTATGTTCTTAATCTTTTATAGATTTAAATGTTTTCCTTTTGATGTTATAACAAAGAAATTCTTAAATGTTTTTTTGTTCTAACTAATACCTCACCTTTTTCAGCAATACATCTTTTTATTCCTAAAGGATCCAGCAGTTGCACTATATCGCCCTGTAAAATGAATCTTCTAAACACTTTCCTTTGACCTCTATTTTATAAAACAGACCCCATATCCCAATGGAAGCGTAAGTGACATTCAGCCATTTTATTAAAAAACAATACAAACAACTCGGTTCTATTTTTTTAACTAGCCTAAGATCAGAAAATCCAAACAAATCTAAATCTTACAGAGAGATCCCTCTCTGAAACTGGTAGGGCTAGCTCCCAGTTTCGAAGTGGTTGGTTAAGGTTACCTCTGATAAATTTCTTCTTGCCTCACAACAACCTCTAGGAATTTACAGAGTGATAACACTTTGTACCTTTCTGTTACCATCATTGTACCTATACCCATACCATATCCATACCCATACTTGTATATGTACATGGTTAGCTTGGGAGTTGGACTGAAGAAGTGGGTTGTCAAGCCCATGGGATACTGAAGAGGCGAGTTTTCAGGCCCGTGAGAAATTGATTTCCTGAAGGTGCTAAAATATAGCTACAGGGCTTTGAGACTTCATGTCATGCTTGTTGTTCAAGCCTTGGAAAGGAAGTGGGGCAACCAAAGGACTGTTGAGCAAAGAAGGGGCACACTTCCTTGGGTGGGACAGCCATGTGGGGAATGAGGGAGTGTAGGTTGTTAGTTTGAGTGGCACCTATGATGGAGTCTTTCCCATTGGTTGAGATACATCATCCTGGTTAGGAAATCCCTTTACCCAGGTGGAGTTTAGTCCCAGCTCAGGGGTGACCCATTGTTGAGAGTGATGAGCAGTGTGGTCTAAGGTTGGGAGGCTCGTAGAAGGTCTACACACAGTTGGTGATATTTTTACCAATATAAGTGTACATTTTGTGTTAAATTATATGCTCCATTATTATGTATGCGTTTATGCTTATGGGTTTTTCCTGTGTGTGGTTTATACCTGTTTTTATATTTATGAGTAATGCATGTCTATGTTGATGTATATGTTTACTATTATGTCTGTATGAATTTGTGCATTTACAGAATGCATTTGTTTGTTTTAAGTTTTATATATAAAGTTCTGCAAGAGTTTATGTGTGTATATGTTTTAATTTGCATACAGTTCAAAAAAATTGCGTGGCATAGCCCAATTGGATGTTGAGGATGTTACATTGAGTCTCCTCTTCAAAATTTTGTTATAAAAAGTGCGCTTATTTGCTTCCTTACACCACTTCTTGGCCAACTTGTGTAATTTCTTGTTCTTGTGTTGAAGCTTAAAATTTTGTTCCTTTAATTGGTCATTTTTTGCCTTAACATGTTTATCTAGAACAACATACTTCTAAAGGCCTTCCTTCAATATTTTGATTTTTCTATTTATTTTCTTCAACTTAGCATATGGAGAGTGTTAAGGAAAAGATATGAAATGATCTTACTCAATCATTTTCAAATTTTGCTTGGCTAAATCAAAATAGGCGAGAATATCACCCTATGTTTATATCCATCAAAAATAAAATCCTAACTCACAAGTATTGATTACAAGTTCTTAGGCTAGTCTTTTTCACAATTAAAAGCTTGCTGGAAAATTCATTTTAATGTGATTTTCTGAATATAACAGTTGGTGAAATAAATGTAGAGACAGAAGTAAAGACACCAAGATGATAATCAAAATAGATGAGACATAAAGCAGTCCTTTATTTCATTCCAATTCATCAAAGAGTCATTCTCTTTACAAAATTTCATACATAAATTTCGGACCAAAGTCAAACTTAGACATCCCTGATGGAACATACAAAAGGACCTCTGACAGAAAATCAAAAATTGAACTCTAAAAGATGGATCAGCTTGCCACAAATTGTTGCCCACTCGACTCTTCACAATAGCCTTTGTCAATCATGAAAATTGATTCACAAACAGACAAGTCTACACAGACTATCAAAGATAGATCAACACCTCTGAAAAACAAGTGTCTGAATGATGTAATTCAGCCCTGAATCTTGTTGTCTACAATAACACCCTGCTATCATAAAAAAGAATTAGGCTTGTGAAAAATTAATGAATGAATGGAAACTGAACTATCTCAACATAAACTCAAAGATCAAACCTTGGTATGATTCTCCTTCTATCCTCCTCTTGTTCCTCCCCTTCCTTTTGCCTTTAAGAAAATTAGAATTGGTTGAAGTAGTTGAACTACCTCATTAGTTAAGTTAATTAAAAACTCAACCAAATTTTTAGTTAAGGGGGGGAAGTAATAAATCATAATAAGGGTTTTAAATAAATAATAACTAGTAGGTGGGACCCCTTGTGACTTCTTTTATCTCTTAACAATCATAACATAACTAGTTAATTAAGAAAAACACCCCTCCTTGTGACTCCCATCATCACATTCACATTTGAAAATTTATCTCATTAATATTTGAAATTATTTTCAAAAAATATATTACTCATATATCCAAAGAAAACATGTTGTCCAAAACTTTTGAAGTCAACTGTCATCAACAATAAATAAAATAAAACTCAAAAACCATATTTTCCACTTCGAGATGCAATATTTCCTTGATTGTTGTTGTCACCCTTTGATTTCTCCGAATTTTCCTTTAGTTTCGTTGAGCCTTTAGGCCTAATCTCACTGATCATAGGAGAACAATCGCCCCTCAAATGCATCTGGGAAGACACAGATTTATCAGAGCCATTGGAGGGTGAGGAAGGGGCAGCAGTGGCTTTTCATTTTCCAAGGGCATGGTGGGCCTTGGTTTCCAACCTTTTGCTAGCGTGAGAGGATTGAATTGGTGAGTGGACAGGTGCATCTTGGACAATCTGGTTAACAGGTGGGGGAGAAGGTAAGGACAAAGTGGGTTGGCCACGCTGTTGGGAGACTGTCGGGTGGACAATCTCTTGACATCCGTCATTTTTGAGAACCTATGTTTGCAATGAGACATGAGGGGGCACAAGAATACCAGGGGCTTGTGGTGCTTGGAAAGGAGTCCTTTCAAGCCTAGGTTGGGCCACTCCTTTCCCAATCCAATTGAAAAATCTGGCTTGAAACAATGGGCCTAACTCTTGTGAGTCAGCGTCAAAGTGTATGGAGAATCTTGTCCTTCTTGGGCCTATGTTACAATTACCTCTCCCTCAGTTGCCTATGCCATGGATACCTCGGCTAAAGAAGCACATTCCTGCATGCATGATTGATTAGAAAATATTCCTTTACAACCATACATGACAACTCCTTAAAAATATGAAATAGACTTTGGCTCAACAACATATCAGACTCATGCAATACAATCCATATAAATTGTTTAATTGTTGTTAATGAGTAGGGGGTGAACAAAAGGTCCTTGGATATGTGAGGGGTTTGTATTGAGTGAAACATGATATAATGAGGGGGGAAAGAAACACGGTTACTTCTCAAAGACAACACACAATCAACTGTAATGCAAACCAAATAAAATATCATTGTGATCCAACCAAGAAACTACGACTTCAAACTGCTTCAATACAGAATTTTTCTTGACTGTAATTAAATTTTAGAACAGGGAGTGAAAAATGAATGTGGGAAGGCGATGGGGTTGTAATTAGCGAAAAGCGAAATAATGATAGGGAAAGAGAGTGGATATTGTTCATAAAACTAATTAATTAATCCATAAAACCATTATGTAAAAAGAAATAACACCAACCAAATAATCATTGTGATCAAATGATCAGATATTGTGTAAAATATTCAATTGATTTTGTACATTAACCTTCTCATTGTTTGTAATCAAATATTTAACACAATGTCATCAAAACAAGACAATATGCATTCCACAACAACTTTTAGAGGAGCTTTGTTTCTTCTCATTTATCCATTTAATATCTTAAAACAATTCCCAAATGAATAAACAGTCACTTATTTCCACTCTGTTCAGCATCAAAATCAACAACCTTCCATCAACACAGACATAAAAGCATGCCTGATTTTATCCCTCAAATCCATCTAACAATCAAATTGTAATGAGACCATACTGCCACTGCACCCATTCCTATCTCTGTTAAGATGTATGATATTCATTAAACATACATAATAGATAGTCAAACACAACGATCCATATTTTAATTGCAAACATCTTGACTTTCCATTAAACACACAAACACCAATCACCATTTCCATTCATACGACATTGCGGGGCACACAAACCACTCAACAAAATGTGAGATCATTTATGTGACTGACATGACTAACTAATTTGAGTTTGAAAATACACAATGTTGGGTTATTAATCCAATACAACGAGGCAGCAATAGTATGCATGATATCGTCTCACAAACTGATATAAACAAAACCATATTGTTTAAAAACCCGTGACCCTCTCTGAAGGCGCAATCAAAATAATACCCATAAAATATATAGTGGTTGGCCATGCCATGATTACCATGATTTCAATAGTCCCATTCGACAATTTAAACACCAATCACAACAATCATTAACTCAACTTGTCATGTTGTTAGAATGCCACACATACCCATGCATCACACACGAAGCAATGACGTGACTTAATCAATTAAAAAAATAGTGTTGGGTTATCAATTCAATAATCACAATGTAAAAGACAGCAATTGTTTATTTGATTTAAGTAATCATCCAATTAACCATGTTGATCTTATCCATTTGATTATAATAAAAAATGTAGTGACTAGATACTAAAACCAACACCATTGTCAACATAATCAACGGGGCAAGCTAGTAATTAAATTGTGTCGACAATACACCACCAATCCATAACAACCAACAATATACCCAACAGGCCATAATGGTCCCCTCTATCAACACTCGGGCTTGAGAAATCAAGGGTTTTCTCTATGGACCAACACAGGGAGACTAGAGTCGACTCCTCTCATCGGTGAAAACCTCTGAGACCAACGGTGCACACACAGGGTATACCACAATTAACTTCACGGACAGGGTGACAATTCTCGTGATAGGAGAGACTATGAACAGAGGAGCAACGCTCCATTTTGGCCTTGTAACAATATTTAGCACACGCAGGGTATAACCCTCATGGCTCTCCCAACCAACCAACTAACAATGTTGATATGAAACAGAGCCAAGAAGAAGAAATATAACCCACTGTGCAACCCTTAGTAGCATGAACAACACATACTCAAGGGAAAAAATGCATAGTGACACAAGGCATTTCAAACCTATTAAACCCCATAAAAGTACATGACTGGGTATGGTGATAAGAAAGTGTGGAGATGGCCAGCCAATCTAGACCGAATAAAAACCCTTCAACCAAAACCAATAAGAATGACAGAGGGCCTTCATGACTTCTAACACTCAGAATGATCAATAACATTGTGACTTCAAACATTATTGCAATGAGACCACACCAACGATTTATTCCAAAAAAATATCACAAATCTACACAGTTTCCAGACTTAAAGAAAGCATAGACCCATACATTCTGAGTCAATATCTATTTCATAACCAAAACATATTCATGGATGGAGAAAAGGCATACCTATAACCAAAATCACCTTAAAATGTGAGTTGGTCGAGCGGTTCTTCCTCTTCTTGAAAGTCGGAGCCTAACCACAGCAAACACAGTTGAATAATAGCCTGACTAGGGTGGCGTACAATGGAAGGAGTAAGGGTGACGTGCAGTAAATGCACGTCGCCTCCACCCCTCGGTCATTCAATTCCTCAGTACATGTCAGGCCATTAATCCATTAACCATTCAATTAAACCATGCATTGGAATTAGCATCTATCACTTGTCAAACGTGCCACCCACATCATATATTACCATTTCCAACTATACGATAATACATATTAACCATGTCTTTGTATAACTCAATAAATCGCATAGCTATTAAATTGTTAGCTAGGATTATCAATGATCATTCCAATTTCAATGCATGTAGAGTAGTATATTAGCATAGTCTAGTTCCTTCCTTTTGCATTTTGTTACATTGCTTTTATTTCTTTCCCACTGCTCTTATATATTATTACTAACATGTCTCTTGTGCAGGTGTCCCAGTAATGGATCCAAGAACATATAACAATGATAACAATGGATAACATAGGTTTTCGTAACATAAAATTTGAGCCTGAAGCAGCAGAAAAAACACATAACATACCTTATCCATCATCCAATTGTCGCAATTAGAACCAACACATAATAGGCCTTATCCACCGCCAATAAAACCAAGATTTCATCAACCATGTAAGCAGTGTCGAACAGTAGCATAAACATGAAATAAGAACCAGATCCGATCTCCCAAACTACAAGGGGGTCCCACCTACTAGTATTATTTATCTTGTTAGCTTATAATAATAGGCTTTAGCAATACTTTGCGGGAAAAACCTCGTTGTGATTTTAATCGTAAACAGAGAGTAAATAATAGAACTTGAGGATGTTTCTTGCTTAATGGATGTGCCTTTTGTCATACAATCATCATGAATTTCGAATGCAAAGGGATCATATTCAACTTGTTGGACAGATTCGATATTACATGGATTTGAGGGTAGAGAATCCTTAGGATATTAGGATTTATTCCTCACCTTATTGGAAACATTAAAAACATCATATGTGTCTCTTATGTCTCCTTGGTTAATCTCTAAATCAATGATTTTTTTATTAGTTAAACTCTGTTGAGAAACAAGAATTAAGTTCTAGTCAATATGTGGTTGATTTTTCTTCACCTTTCTTATTGTGAGTCTTCGAGCAATTGATGGTATTAATGGAGTTTATGTTTTTGGAGTAATCTCCATGATTTACCACTTTCATGTCCTCTTCTCATGTGAGATGAATCCCTCAAATTTATGAGATTCGAGTTCTTCATCATGACTATGATGAATACTCTATTCTTCTTGATTTTCTCTAACAACTACATCATGATGTGGATTGAACCCATTCTAGTTTAAGAATTTGATCCAATTACATTTCTAAGATTCAATTATTTTTCAATCAATATTTTGATGAGACCATAGTGATAGAGGATTCCATAAGGGTTTCTAGGGTTTCACTGAAATTGCTTAGAAATTTTGCACAAACTCTTCCACAAGTAGTAACGAAAATTCAACTAGAGGTCTAATTCAAAATGGAGTGATAGTCTGATGTGGTATAAAAATGTAATTGCATACCTTCCTTCACATGTCAGTTACTTTTGGAGATTAAATATGAGACTTCTCCATTCCTCTTTAATCCATGAACGAGGCACCTCTTTGGTCCATTCAGCATTCTAATGCTCAGACTTGAGAAATCAGATTCATACATGTTTCTCTATTGGTTAATTTTTAAACCACTTCTCTCCTTCCTGAGACAACCCAGTGGCTTGGGTCATTGTCTTCTTTGATTCTTTCATTATGAGATCACCAATGTGTGTTACTTTTCCATCGAAACCCTGTGCAAATTTTAATGCAATATGATCATCTAACCCTGAAATTTGGCAAAGAAAGAGTATCATGTTGTGGTTGTAAACATATTTTTGCATGTGTTATACTGAGGGAACCCTTCCAACACTATAATGGATGTAGGATCATGTCATTCAACCCCATACGTCCTCATGCTTCTTTCACAAAATCAATGAGTGTTTATGAGCAAAGAGATGGCTATATTACTTCAAATCTTCACAACCAGTTAGTTGGGTAAATGTAAAATAAAGAATGGTCATAAGAAAATGATTTCAAAATTGAGAGCAGAGGAGTCTCATATCAAATCCTTGCAGTGATTCGATTGAGTGGGAAAAAATAAAATTAAAGGGGTGAGTATTACATGAAATTGTGTTAATGTGGCAATGGACAATTTGAAACTTAGTGGTTAATAGTGAAGTTATAAGGGAATGATAGTGAATATTGGTAGGTTTATGATATCTAATGTAGGAAATAATGTAAGATGGAATCAAATAGAATTACTATAAAATGTGGTAGATAGGATAGGATTAGTTATAGGATATGATCATAGGATCGGATAACAAGATTAGAGTGTTGTTTTTATAATAAATTTCCTTTATTTCAATAGATTAGAAGGATTGGAAAAATATTTACCTCAAGTTACCATAGTTCGCATGAAGCTTGATAATTACATAAATGAGCTTTGAATCTGATCCATTTGCGGGAGAATTGGAGCTTTGAAGACCACTGGAAAAGTAATCATACAAAAAAATATGAATGTTGTTGTTGAAGAGTGTTGATGTTGTTGAAGGATCTAATGAAGATGATGTTGGTGTTGCTGATGAAGATTATGTTGGTGTTGTTGAAGAATCTGAATATGATGTTGATGGTAAATTATTGGTACTAGAAATTATCATGGCTTATTTGGTGTTGATTCAGCCCAGGTACCTTGCCACTACATTATGCGTTGACCAGAACTTTGACCTTGCTCATGTGCTTACCTGGTGGAATTTCAACCCCGGATGATAGGTGGATGAGCTTCTGGTGCTGATTTGGAACCATATTGAATTCACGATATATTCCTAGGATGCATGCAACCATATAAAACTACAAATCTGCTACAAATAAATAATTGTAACTATTTACAGAAATTCTAGAAATTTTTATTATATCATCTTTAAAACAAGCCAGTACATCCCTTATCATGCATTTTCTGAAAATTTCACCCACATAACACTCAATTTATCATATTCTCCTCAAAACCCATATCTCGGAATTCCTTAATTCGACCTCATCTACCTACAAATGACACGCAAAAATCGTCCCTAGAGATAGTTTGTTATAGGAAATCTGGTTCCTACAACACTTTACGGGGGATTTTTGGTAGCTATAGAAAATCTAAAAAAAAATTCATAATTTCTCTAAAACATATTCATAATGAAAAGAAAGCTATGATCTTGTGCAACTATCCTCTGTATTTGTTTGAAAGAAACTTTAATGCTGAGGCAAAAATCAAATTCTAGAATACTGAAATGCTTGAAATTATATAGTTCCAATTTACCTATTTGTTGTCATGATGGTCTAAAAATGATGAGAATAAGATGAGTGTCAAATGCTTGGATTCGTGGGCCATAGAAGGACACTGATAATTCAATGCTCTCTATCCCCCACACTGAGTATGATGCATGTCCTCATGCATCCTTCTGAGATTTGATATTTTATTTTAGATATAAAAACTCTATTTTGTTGAAATTTATCAAATGTATCAAATAAAAAATATTGTTGGAACCAATTCCAAATAAAAACCATGAATATTGCTACATGGAACTAGAAATTCTACTAAAGGGAAAGATATTGCAACAAGAATGACATCCCCTTTTTATTTGCAAAATTTGGAAAAGGTTGCAAATGTTGATACCATTAAACCATATAGTCTTCAACAAAACCTGAATCCACGGTACAATTCTTATCATGCAAATGGATGTGCTGACATTGAGCATGGAAAGAAATCATTGGATTACTTGCCATTAATGTATGTCGTTAACCAATTTGAGATCACTCGTCATTGATGTCAATGAAAATCAAGGTACCTTAATGCATCATGTCAAGTGTGAATGAATGTGTTGAAGTTGAATAACCTGCAGGATCTTATAGTTAGGAGGCATTAATGCATCCCCACTACTATCAACGAATAAACCTATCATTGAGGTATACAAGTTCCAAGGTATTATAAACATCTATTGATCTTAATCCCAGATAGAGTGTTGAAGTCAATGGGACAAGACCTACTAAAAGGAAGGCCTTAAGGGATCCCACATCATCCAATAAGAGAATAGATTAAAAATGATTGGAATAACCAAAATATAAGATTGAACCAATATGTAGAACTTATTAATAATTTTACCCGCTAATTGCATGTTTTTAAAGCAAAACTCGTGTCCAATTGCTTCAGTAAACTGGTTTTAACAACTGGACTTATTTTTATCATTAATGTTTTTTTTATTCATTTATTCTTCTAACTTATCCTGGTTTCTTGAAAAAAAAATCTCTTTCAAGTATAGGAATACTTCCAATGGATCCATGTGCGTAACAGGATTATAAATAAACTCATATTCAGTTTTGAAAGATATACTTTGATAGATACCAGAATATGAGAAACTGGCTACTTTGATTGATATGATGTCAAGAATTACTAAAGAGTGAAGGGATTTTGTGAACTGATAGGTGCCCGAAACCATTATTCAATATATATGTGATGCCCCTAGTCCACTTGTTCATTAACACCGCTTTGTATGTCCTCCTTTGTCATGCCATGAAAATTTTCTACTATTTGTTGATTGGTCTCTTGAATGCATAAAGGATATGATGATGGGCATGGTAAAAATTCATTTATCTCAGGTTTTAATGTATGTTCTCCATCATATGTTTCCCATGGTTGGTGTAACGTCCCCCATCTCATCTGAGTGGAATTACGGTGTGGAATACTCTTAAAAATGAAATTTGTGTTAACTAAAATAATTCATTTACAATTAGTTGATTTCCTATAGCTTACAGCTATGAATTAAAACATATTTTGTTGTTGTCTAATACCATAAAATAGATGCATCTACAACATTGTAACAATCAACATGAAATGCAGTTAAACAACTCATTACAGTAGCATATAAACCACTTCCATATACACAGAGTCCATGCACAACAATTAAACACATGATTTAACATAGCAGCAAGATAAAACACTTGTATTTCACAATAGTTGTGCAACCATCTGCTTGGGACAGACGTTTCACCCAACCATAGACTGATTGTTCCAAATATCAATATCCAGTCACCCCCGAGTTGAGGCTGACAATCAACAAAATAGGGTGGTCTCTCACAATCCACTCACAACTCATAAAATTCTCAACCCAACTGATATTCTCCTATGGCTATCCCAATTTTCCACCAGCTCTCTTCCTCTTGACCTATCCAACCCAAGGAATGTACCCCTCCATTGATCCCAATCCCTCGGGGGTCCCATTCATTTATTAGTGTCTCTCTAGCACAGGAAACTAGTAGTCTCTCAGTTGGGAACTCAAGAGAAACTGTTGCTAGGAAAAATATCAGCAAACCAATAGAAAACACTTGTTTTTTTAGTGCAACTCACCCAGGAGTTCACTCTTTAGGCCTGACAACCTATATATTTGGTTTTCCAGCTCAAATTTGCTCCAATTAACCTCCAACTTTCTCTAGAATTCGCCCTCCATGGTTGCATCAGCTTCAATCTTTGTTTCTTTCTCTCTACTTGTTTCCCATGCACAAACTTGACTCACTAAAAAAAATATTCCAACCCATATGAATTTCCTCTCTTTGCCTTTCCTTTCTTGACTCACACTCTTCCCCAAGCTTATTGTACTCAACCTCCATGTGCCCAATAAATTTGGGATGTGACCAATCACACCCACCCTATTACATATATTCAATGATTTTCTTTTGGAACACTCAATCAGAAATGGGAAGGTTCATATACAAATAGAAAATTTAGGAAAATGGGTTAAATTAATATACATGGGTATTAGCCCCGGATGGGGTGACACGCGGCAGAGTGGACATGCCACCCGACCATAGGACTTCAGCACTTAGCCCAGTGAATTTATAAGTGACTGGGTAGCCACCCTCCTCTACGCGTGCGTTGATGGGCCGAGAGAAGCCATATAGCGGTGACGATGGAGGTGCTCCTCCCTCGCGCGACAATTAACACCCAATTCGCACATGAATTCATTGTTGATATGGATGGGCCGGAGGATGCGTGATTTGGTCGTTAGTTTTTATGTTGAGTCTGAGCTGCGGAGGAAGGCTCCTGGTGTGGCAGCGATAGCGTTTCTTACCAGGGTTGGTGGCTTCTATCTACATTCTAGAAAGTTTAGTCAAGGTTGGTGGCTTCTCTGCAGCTGGAGTCTCAACGAGGTAACGCACTCATCATTATGACCGCTTCGATTATTCACCCATTGTTGCCGCTGGCTGGCTTTACTTTCCTGCTTCGGCTGGTTATCGCTTTCGGTTATATAATGAGTGAGGGCTGAGGAAAACCTCGACAGGGTTACGCAGGAGAGCTCAAAGCGGTAGCCGGAAGGAGAACGAACAACCTTGGCTCTAGCCTCTTCAATGCACCGGGGAAGAGGCTCGGGTTGAGGGTGAGGAGGCTTAACCATCGATGAACAAGGCGTTGAGTACGCGATGGGATTGAGAGGCCAAAGAACATCGCAGTTTGTTTCAGTAATGTGGTGGAGGAGGACACATCGGTGGGGACTTACTTAGCAGGTGGGGCGAAACCAAAATCCATGGAGGCAGCTCAGCAGATTGGGATGACAAGGCACTTTCAGACTATGAACCCGGCGACCTTCACAGTTTGCATGGTGGAAGAAATTCCATGGATGGATGACCTGCAAGCCACAGAAGCCAAGAAGCTGGAGCAGGCAGAGAAGGAAACGGTTCTGAGGAAGCTTATGGTTGGCACTGACGATGTGGCAGATCGGAAGAGCATCTCTCCTCCTAATTGGCGGATGGGCGGAAATCATGGTCCCTCTTCGTGATGCTCCTCCTAGTGGCCCGGATGGCGGAAATCATGGTCCTCTCTTCAGCGATGAACACCTGGCCTTGGTGTTCGAGCTTCGTAGCCACATTGCGGACTTGGAACACAGGGCCCTTATCATGGGCCAGCGTATTGATTTTCTCCTCGACGCGCTCTCTAGGACCCCAGCTCAGCGCAAGTGTCCCTTGTGCATGCAGACTTTCGCTATCTCGATGGGAACTGATGGGAGCGAGACGTCACCGGGTGATTAGGCTCCTTGTTTTCCAGGTTTTTTTTAGTCTTTATGAACAATTGCTATAGGTCTCTCTGGACTGTTGGCATCTGTCCTGGTTTCCTACGGGTAGGACAGATGTCTCTTTGCTTAATATTTTACTGTATAACTGCTATATGTTTCCCAATAATGCTGGTTTCCGGTTACCGGCAGCATTTTTTGGTGACTGTAGCCATGAGGTTGTTTTTTGTGTCAAAGTTTTGAGTTAATATAATATAGCAGGTACTACACCTTTTTTATTTAAAAAACATATATATACATGGGTATTTCCCCCTTGGACTCCTCTTGGCCATTATCCTAGACACTCCCCCCTCTTGTGGATTAATTTAGCCTCCATCTCTTGTCCATGTCCCCTTAGAAGTTGGCATCACATTTTTATTAATAAAACAAGGAAATACAATTCGCATATTAGATTGCTTGGTTGTTGCCACATATTATGTATACATAAGCATTAATTAAACTGGAGATTATAGTGGGGATGTTACATTCCCCCTCCCCTATTGTGCATCATCCTCGGTGCACTCTATGCTGATATATATATATATATATATACAAATTACATCGCAATACTTAGAAAATAAAATTCTGCAATTTAACAACGCCAGCAACGGCTCCAACCAAAATCTCATGTTCATTTCAACTCACTGACCCAAGGAATGCTCCATCAATTTATCAGGGATAACCCAAGGGATGTAACATCCATTTATTAATGGTAACCCAAGGAATGATCCATTATTTTATCAAGGTCCCCAATGCAATTGGCTAGGACTCGGAGATGTGGTTCCAAAATTTTAGTTGCTCAAAATGGGGTCTTGCATTATGTTTTCTTCAAAACTGTAAAAAATTGTGGGTACTCTGCCTGCATGTTTTCTTCATGCTCCCATGTATCATATTCGGGACCGTAGCAAGTCCATTAAACCTTTACCATCCCTATGGATTTTTTCCTGAGAACTCTGACTTTCCGGTCCAACATGCATACTTCTTCAACCCGAAAAATCCCCTTCGTGCTCCACCTAGATCACATTCCAATCAATTGTGTGGTTAGGACCAGGCACATATTTTTTTAGCAATGACACATGAAATACATTATGCACTCTCATGGATGCGAGTAAATATAACATGTATGCAACTGGCCCTATCTTTTCTAATATTTTAAAAGGCCCACAATATCTTGCTGCCAACTTCGGGCAACTTCCTAATCTTATAGAACTTATCTTTGCCTTTACTTTTAAGAACACATGTTCTCCCACTTTAAAATCTCTGAAAAAATTGTTCCTGTCTACGTAAATTTTCTGCCTATCCTAGGCATCCTTTAAATTATGCTTTATCTTTTCCATTTTCTCTTCCATTTCCTTTAACAATTATGGCCCAACAACTGCTCTTTCTGTTGGGTTATCCCAACTCTCTGGTGTGTTACATTTTCCGCCATACAATGCTTCAAATGGACTCATCTTCAATGAGGCTCGATACCCATTATTGTAGGAAAATTCAACTAAATATATATAATCTTCCCACTTTGATGGTTTATCCATCACATACATTCTAAGCATGTCCTCAATTATTCGGTTAGTTATTTATGTTTGTCCACCCGACTCTAGATGATATGTTGTACTAAGATTTAAATTTTTCCCAAATCCCTTGAACAAACCCTTCCAAAAATTGGAAGTAAACTTTGGATATTTATCTGAAACTATTGTCTTAGGCACTCCATGTAGTAGAGAAACTTCTTTCAAATAAATTTATGGGTTATTCATTCCCTTGTGTGTAGTCTTTGCTGGAATAAAATGTGTTTCCTTAGTCAATGTATCCACCACCACCATGATGGATTCATGTTGCTTCAATGTTCTGGGAAGCTTAGTAATAAAATCAACCGTGAAAACTTCCCACTTCCATTATGGAATGGGAAATGGTTGTAGCAAACTTATTGGGTGTCTATGTTCTGTCTTTACTTTTTGGCATTCTAGACATTTGGCTATGTAATTAGCCACTTCTTTATTCATTCTTGGCCAAAAATATTTGTTTCTTACTGCTGCAATTGTCTTCTAATATCTAGGGTTCCCTACATATGTCACATTATGAATCTCCTTCAACACTGCATTTTTTATTTCACTCGAGTTCGACACATACACCTTACCCTTGTACATGATAATTCCATCTTCTTTCATCTCATAATAATTAATTTTCTGCTGAAAATTACCTTGTTGTAATGTCTCTTTTATTTTCACATAGTGTTGTTCTGAATTTGTCATTGCAATAATTTTGTCTTTTAGATCTATCATATACATGTTAATGGCTGAAATATGCACTTCATGAGCTCACCTGCTGAGTGCATAATCCACTTGATTTTATTTTCCCTTTATATGCTTAATTTCAAAGTCATATTCACTCAAAAATTCCAACCATCTAGTTTGCCTAGAATTTAGTGTTGGTTGTCCAAACAATTGCTTCAAACTACAGTGGTGTGTCCTTAGCTCGAATTTATTACCCATAAGGTAATTCCTCCACATCTTCAATGCATGTATAATTGTTTATAACTCCAAGTCATGTGTAGCGTAATTCCTCTCATGCTCTTTTAATTTTATGGACTCATAGCATACCACATGGTCCCTTTAACTCAGAAATCCATCGAGTCCTTCCTTGCATGCATCAGTGCACACAACAAAATCTTCGTTTGGATCTACAATATTCAATATTGGTGCACTTGTCAATATTCTCTTCAACTAATGAAAACTCTCTTCACACTTGGAAGTCCATTCAAATTTCACTCCCTTCTTTTGCAAAGAAGTGATTGGAGTTGCAATCTTTGAAAAATCTTTTATGAATCTTTGGTAATAACCGAAAAGACCCATGAATGATCTAACCTCAATCACATTCTTTGGTGTTGGCCATACTTTAATGGCCTCTATCATTTCAGGATCCATTGCTATCCATGTTTTTGATATTATATTCCCCAAGTAGTGAATCTTATTTTCATAAAATATGCATTTACTTAGTTGAGCATACAATCTATGCTCTCTTAAAACTTGCAATACCATTCTTAAATGTTTCTCGTGTTCATGTTTTGATTTAGAGTTGAGGGGGATATCATCTAAGAACACAATTACAAACTTGTCCAAGTACTCCCTGAACACTCCATTCATCAGGAACATAAAAACTGTTGGGGCATTTCATAGCCCAAATTGCACTACCATGAATTCATAATACCCATATTTTGTTTTGAATGTTGTCATGAATGATAGATTGATCTCAAGTCAATCTTCGAAAATATTCTTGCACCTTTAAATTGATCAAACAAATCATAAATTCTTGGAAAAGGATACTTATTATTACTGGTAACCTTATTAAGTTGTCTAAAATCAATACACAACCTTAAGGTTCCATCCTTATTCAAAAAAAAAGAATTGGGGCTCCCCAAGGTGACACACTTGGGTGTATATATCCCTTCTTCAAATCTTCTTCAAGTTTCATCTATAACTCTTTTAATTCTAGTGTGCCCATTCTGTAAGGTGTCTTAGACACTAGGGCAGCTCATGGCACCAAATAAATAGAGAAATCAATGTCTCTCTTCGGTGGAAACACTGGAATTTCTCTAAAAACATCTTCAAAATCCCTCAAGACTAGATGGTCTTCAATTCTTGCCACTTTTTCTTTCGTTGCCTCTTCCATCTGGGCTGAAAACATATGACATCCCTTCCTGAATCTCTTCTTCAAATGCATAGCTTAAATATCTCTGACAGCTACAGCTCTTGGAATGCTTTGAATCTTTCCTTGCCGCACTTCATCATCAAGACATGCGATAGTCTTGTTGTAACAATCTAGGAAAGCATGATGTTTTTCCAAACAATCCATGTCAATTAGACAGTTATATGAACCCAATCATATGATGTTTACATCTACCTTCATCTTGAGTCCATTCATCTATATTTGACAATATTTAACCAACGCACTGATCTTTCTCTTAGCCCTCGTGGCTAACTGAACTAACCAAGATTTATTATGCTTACTTCTTTGCAAGTGAAATATTTTGACAATGTTAGAATTTATGTAACTATGGCTTGTGGTGAGAATTATCCCCATATGGGTAGGTTGAGTTCCCCTCACTTAGGTTTCCTACAAGTGAGATAGTCTATAGAAAATGGACACTAACATCCTCTTAACTAACTATCTTATTTTCTTATGGGAGGGTTGAGAGAGAAGGAGAGAATGTATGTGCACCTGATTTATGGCGTTTGTCCTCGTCTCTCCAATGGTTGAGCTCCAATCTAAGCAGCTTCCTCATGAATTCAAACCTGCAAGAATAGAGAAACCCTCCCCTACTACTATCTATGATTAGGTCATAGAAACCCTGCCAATTGATAACTTACACCAAGTAATCAAATAGACAAGAAATGAACAATAAAGTATAAGAGAAATAGGCCAAGTTATTATATTCAATGAAAAGCAAGAAGTTTAGAACCTGAAGATGTTGCAATCCTCTAAGCTTCTTTCTTCAGCCCTTGAACATAAATCTAGCTCAAGTTCTTCACATAAACAAAGGTTTGGCACTCCTTTACAAGATCATAAGTTTGGTATGCTTCTTTTCCATCCCCTATCACTCTCAAATGGCATGTTTATATAGATGTAGAAAAGGCTAACCACTAGGATAAACCAGGAGTGTAGTTGAGGATAGGTGGATTAGGTTAGGATTTGATTTATCTTCATGGTTATGCTTGCTCCAAAATAGGGTGGAAGGAGCCTTGAATCATATCTTGATGAAAAAAAGAAAAAAAAAACCAGAACCATCCAGAACTTCCTCAAAGATACCCCCTAGATTCATGGATTTTGACCAAATCTTCCTGAATGCCCCCCTTTCATGGAAAGGGGGCGTCCATGAACAAACAAAGCCAGGACTGATTGGAAAATTTCATATTTGCAGGTTTTTAAATGTGTCTTCTTCTTCTTCTTCATGCTCAAGGGGATTTAATGGATCATTCTTGCATGGTGTTGAGGTGGCGACACTTAAGAAAAGCGCAATAAATAAGGTACGACACTTAGAAAAATGGACCATGGAATTTGCGACACTAACTTCACTGAGAAAAGTGAAGTGTGACACTTAGTGAAGTGAAGTGACTCAATCAAAATGTAGCCATGACTCGATCAAAATGTAGACATGATATTGTACACAATTGAGCTACAACATGACAGAACATAGCAACAGACCGATACAATGTGAATCTATGTCACAGTATATATCACAACTTCATAATCTCCATCGCATCTTGGGGAAGGCAAATAACAAAAATGAGTGTTTATTGGATAGTCCCTGAGGGGTCTTCAATCTTGATCTTGAATAGTACGAATCTATCCATGTGAATAGTGGTATTGGTGTGGAACATGGTAGAAACCACTTCATTACCGTTCAATGATGTAAATCGTTAACAAGTGTGAGGGAAATCACCAATGATGACAATGACTCCCAAGGTGCTATGAGTACATTCCATCGAATGTGAATAGATAATATGAAGTCAAACACTCACGAAATCGATCGATCATGGGTCAATGATGGAAAACACATTGTCAAAAGACAGGAAACCTTCCATTGAGGCATTCAGGCTCCAAGGTACTAATTGGTTTCTAAGTATAATTCCTATATAATGTACTGATATCGATGGAAATAGACTCGTCGAAGGAGGGCCATGATGTATCCCCCATCATCGACATTAAACAAATAAGGATAGTGATGAATAGTGATGGATCAAATAATGGTGAACTGACAGAAGGATGGAAATGCAGAGGTTGACTTCCCTTGAATATATGGTGGCACAATGAATGACTTGGAAGCATTGACTCAACAAGGCATCGAGACCAAGTATGATGATGTGACGACAACCAATGGATATCTTTGAAGGAGTCGAAAGAGTATGACGACGCATGGAAAGTGATGAAAACCAAGGGTTCTCTTCTGAAGGATTCAAAATAGTATGAAGAAATATGGGATTTAAATAAGTGCCATGTCCAAGGGTGACATCAAGCTGCCATAAATGAAATACTTGACCCACTTCTCAAATTTTTTCCCCACCCAGATAGGAGAGTACCTCTTTGTTTTTTAGCGAGCTTGAGGAGGATAAAAGATGCTCAGTATAATCTCATCTTAGATGAGTCCCATCTTGACATGTTTAATGAACCTGAAGAAGGAAGGGTTCAGTCCCAAATGGGTCCTTCCTTGTGTATATTTTACGAGTCCAAGGAAAGAAAACTTGATGGTCTTTTCATATTTCGAGAGTCTGAAAATATTTAGAAAGAAGACTCCAAATGGCCTTTTTCGTGAAATTAGTCTCCAGAGCCCAAAAAAGTATAAAACGATACCTAGGATAATTCTTCTAATCATGCTTGACTAGAGTGTTCCTTTTTTGTAAACAGTCTAATGAGATGAAAAAAAGAGATAAACTATCGCTCAACAGATGTGCCTTCTAATTCACTTTAACGAGCATGAAAGACAACTAGATCGCTCGACAATCTTTTCATTTTTTAAGGAGTTCAAAAATAGTTTAAAGAGTTCTTTGTAATGAGGTCCTTTTTTGTAAAGTAGTTCTTTCAAAGCCCAAAATTAGATAAACCAAACATCAAAAGACGTCCTTTCTAAACCTTTTAACGAGTGTGAAAGGAGACAAGTTCACTCGGCAATATTTTCAAGTTTTAGGGAGTTTGAAAAGAGATTAAAGGAGACTTCAACGAGTTCCTTTTTCATATAACTTTTATGAGTCTAAAAAAGAGATAAAAGTATACTCAGTAACCTATTCTCATGTATTAACGAGCATGAGAAATAAAAAAGATTGAGCTCGGTAATTTATTCTCGTGTATTTACGATCAAAAGAAAGAATAAAGACTAAGATCGTTCTAGAAAATACTACTACGTGGTGATGGGAAAGACCCCCAAGCAAGGATCAGTCCTAGCAACGTGTCTCTCTAAAGGTATTTTTCCCTCAACTTGTGTGATAGAATCTAGTGGTTTTTCTCCAGTATGATGTCCAGGGGCTGGAGACCTGTCCCCAAACGTCATTTCCTCCAGTGACTCTTCTTCTTTCCTCATTTAGGAGGTTGGTTAATAATGGGAACATTTTCACTAGGTGGAGGAAAGGAAGGTTCAAGTACGTAGTCTAGAGTGAGGCTTGATTTGAATGGAAGGGGTTATGTTTCATTTGTTAACGATCTTGACAAAGACAAGGAACTATTCTTGTCCAGACCAGGTACGACAAAAGGATTAGATGATTCTAGGGATTGTCGCACCTGAGTTGAAATCATATTTAACATGGAAACATGTGGGATGAGGGGAGCAGGTAAAGGAAAAACCCCCATGAGTGAGGAATCCTTAAGGATACCTACTCCTACACTCTCAAGACTAAACTAACCTAGAAAAGGAACACCATTCGTCATCTCATTGTAGAGATCTAGAGTTATATAGTCTAGTTGGTCAACAATTACAACTTTTCCTTGATAGGGAAATTGTAAGACATGAAACACTATATATAATATGGAAGTCATCGCATAGAACCGACTATTACCGAGTAACAAATTGTAATCTAGAGGCGCATCAACTACTTCGATATCGACCGAAATAGTCTTACCCTTCAATGTCACAGCAAAAGATTGCAAAAGTCTGTGAGGCTAGAAACCACGTCCATCAAATGCTTTCAAGGTGGTAGGAGACTGAATAAGTTTAGGAGAACCGAGAGCTCTCCAACAAGACAAATACATGATAAAAATGGAGGCTCCCTCATCCAAAACAGTGTAAGGAATGTTCTTTCCACCAACCAAAACTTGAATTTGGAATACTAAGTGGTTGGAAATCCTCTCCTTAGAGTAATCTAGATTAAACGTGATCAGATTTGACTCCTCTGGATCCACAACTCTAATGGATAACAACATGGTTCTATGTTGACTTGGAAAGTTCTATAGAACTTCGATGGCTGACATAACACAAGGAGCTTGCTCCAAATATTCAACGATGTTGTATTTTTTGGCAGCATGGGAATTTGGATTAAATGTCCCTTTTCAAATTATGCTCTTGGGAAGGCACAACGCTACGTTAGAGGTTGGCTTCTCAATTTGAAGACGATCGGAAGATGGAGGAGGAGTAGGTGTGTAGGGATGATCGACACCCTTTCCCTTAGTCTGATCACCTGGAGGAGTGTCATAAGTGTTTTCTCGAGTTGTCACATTAACCTCTTTAAACATGTACACCTCAGAGGTGCTTGCGGAAGCATCCCTGTGGTGGGAATGACCTACATTTCCCCCTTGCGGATAAGGATTTTGTGAAACCACATTTTACTACTGAACTGGTTGGGAGGTACCCTTCATAAATTCAGTGACAGTTGCTATTGGGTAAATTGGTAGATGCGGACATGAACTGATCCCCCTAGATCCATCTAGATCTAGAACAAAACAAGACGCTTTCCCTAAGTTGTAATCATTGAGTTTACTATCCAAAGAGGAATAGATAACATACCTTATGAATCGCTTCCTTGTATCTTTGTCTTCCCTGCTTCACTCCAGTGTTCTTGTAGAATCCAATCTGTGAAAACACAAACCAACCAATGTGAAAGAAGCAATAATAGAACTCAATGACAACCTAAACATGTGATCAAGGAATCATGTAATAAAACACTAATCATTTTATGGGAAAGAGACATGCCACCGTATTATATTAATGAAAAGTATAAGATACAACCGAATTGCCTTGATGTCACAAGTTCCCTTTTAGTGGTCCTTTGTCCCAACACACACATACACTTGCTCTGAAATTCACATGAAGATAATCCACAAAAGCCTGATGGACAAATGGAGGTCTCAAGCATCAATAAGAACAGGATTCTTCACACAGTCTTCAGCCTATTCTTTCATCAATTATCTGCTTAATCTTACTTCTTCTTGCTTAACCTTTTCCATGAGAAGCCCATGATTATATAGGATAAGGTGAAGTGTTTAAAAGGATGAGGATGATCCCACCAAATTAGAGAAACTGGTAGGATCGCAACCACATGGATGCCACCTCACATTCTAGAAGATTTCCCTTCTAGAAACTTCATGAAACCTCTTTCCTCTTTTATATTTGAACGTCATTGCACCCTGTGTATGTAGCAGCCTGTGGAAATCCCGCAGGCCATCCATAGAGAAGCCTACGGAAATGATAGATTTATGCACTTTGTAGTATGAGCAGCCTGCAGACCCTTTCTAAAAAGAAGCTTTGTAGAGGAGGAAAGAAGTTTCTTTTCTCAAGAAAAAAGTCATGTTGGGAACCTGAACACATGGTTGTGATATCATCATTATAATGACCAAAATAATGTGTAACAAAATGCCCCCCAAAGTATGAGGCTGGAACTCGTGACAGCCGAAATACTTTGTAAAAATGTGTGTGTGTTTCGGGAACAAGGAGCACACCAATTGGGAACCTGCAAACAATCAAGCATCTGCACCATATTATACCATGTTCGAAGTAGGCGTTCCCATGTTCAGATTATAAATGATTGAAATCATAAGTATAAGTCATGGCCACCAATTATACATTGTGGATCCATGTCATCAAGATTCTACATAGCCACCAAGAATACACTGAGGATCTATGTACTTGAAAACTTAGACACAGACATAGCCATGAGACATACAAAGTGGATCTATGTGTCAATTCAAATCATAAACACTCCATCACAAACTGGACCAAAAATGATGAGGTCCAGGGTCTTCAATCCCATCGTCCGTTAGTACAAATCTAGCAATGTGATTACAGGCGTTGAAGTCGAACATGGTTAGAAACCACTTGATTATCGGTCATTAATGAAAACAATTAACAAGTGCGAGGGAAATCACCATTGATATCAATGACCCCCAAGGTACGATAGTACAATCCAATGAGTTTGAATATATGAGTTGAGTTCGAACACTCGATGGAATCTCTCGATCAGGGATCAATGATGTAAATCCATTGTCGAGAGCGAAGAAACCTGCCATTGAGGCATGTAGGCTCCAAGGCACTAAATAGTTTCTAAGTCTTTGTTCCTGGATAATGAGCTGAATTCGATGGGAAAAGACTCGTCATAGGAGGGCCTTGATGTATCCCCCATCAAATGACATGAAACAAGTAATAGATTTAGGGTAAAGAAAAGTACAAATATGATTTGGAACGAACAAAAGGAAGGTCGGCATGATAGGAATTGACAATTGCAGATGGCCAACTCAATAGAGGGCTTGGTTGAACTTCTCTTGAACATATGGATGGCACGACACTAGGCTTAGAAACATCAACCCAAAGACGAACCAAGATATGAACTTGCAGAAAGTCAGACAAGAGGCAAATGGATTTCCCAACCCAGATTCAAATGATAAAGGGGGTGCCATGTTCAAGAGTGATGCTTACTACCACTAACACAAATATAGAGACACGTCTCTTTCCCAAATTTTCCCCCACCATTTCTAGCGAGTACCTCTTTATTTTTACACAAGCTTGAGGAGGATAACATATGCTTGTTGACGTAAGCTCATCCTTCGGATGAGTCACTCAAAGTATTTTTATCGAACCCTAAGAAGGAGTGGTTCGGTCCCGCATGGGTCTGTCGATGTTTGTTTAACAAGTCCAAAGATAGAAAACTCAAAGGTTTTTCATGTTTATAGAGTCTGGAAAAACACTTAAAAGAGAACTCTCTCAGTTCCTTTTTCATAAAATAGTTCGACAGGACCAAAAAAGTGATAAACTATCGCTTGTCGAATGTTTTATTCAAATACTTTTATGAGCGTGAACAGAACAAGGTCACTCGGCAATCTTTTCGTTTTTAAGGAGTGTGAAAAGATCTTAAAGATTACTCTGTAAGTCTCGTTATTTTCGTGTTACCATGACGAGTACGAAAAGACGACAAAAGTATACTCGGTTACGTTCTCATCATTTTTCGAGCATGAGAACGAACAAATACTAAGCTTGAGGTTTTTCTAAAAAACCCTAAAAATTAATCACACATGCGACGAAAAAAGACAAACAAATTGAAAAAATTGTCCATACTTCATTGTTCGGAACCCTAGTCTGCCCATCTACGAGAAACAACACTCACGAGACCATTAGGTTTTTGAAAACATATATTCAAATAATATAAAATATATTTAGAAAAAAGTAAAAAATGAGATAAATAGGGATAAGAACTCATTTTCACTACTTCATTTGTATTTGACCAAAAACTTTGTCCAAAATCCCTTTTTCACCTCGTATTTCGGTGGTCAATTGCGGAGAGCTCGAGCGATCATTCGACGAACGGTCTGCGTGTAAACAGTAAGTACCTCGTCTTCTTCCTTTTAAATTGTTGAAAAATCATTTTAATCGGTTAAAATATTAATTTTTAGGTGAATGTTTTGACCATATGCGTGCGTTGGGGCCGCCGCAGGTGCCCTATATCGGGGCCTGCAGAAATCGCACCCTGTAACCAAAGCCCAGTCACGACGGCGTAAAACCCAAAAGAAAAATATATGGTGGACCAAAAAGAATGATAATTAAAGGTGTTAACTTCTTTCTTTCATCTCCATGAAAGTATTTTGATTGCAAATATGTTGGAGTGGAGAAAAAGAGAGCATAAAGACAATGATGCAGTGGATTTAAATGATCTAGGCACCATAAATGTCCTACGACAGTGTGGTCTATTAAAATTCTTCAAGATCCAGGGCATGAGAGCCCAGCTGAGATTGTTGGAATATTTGGTCTGTATGTGGGACGTGGACCAACAAGTATTCCATGTGGGTGTTCATGTGCTCTCCCTGGACATTGAAGACATCTACTTCTTGACAGGGTTGTTCTGTCGTGGTGTGCAAGTGACCTTAACATGAGGTTGAGGTGGGGGTTTACCGATGAGTGAATACATCAAACACTATTGTGAACCCGGGGCTGAGCGGCGCAAGGGTAAGGTGGCTATCAAAGGGGTTTGTGATCTAACCTTGAGAACCATCCTTTTCACCATTGCACAGATGGAAAAGAGTGCTTCTCCACACATGGCTCTGCAGAGCTACTTCTAGTATGAGATAGAATGCACGGAACTTTATGTGTTCAACTGGTGTGATGGGATTCTCCATAGTATGAAGAGCTAGTTTACCAAGAGCAAGAACGCAGATCTAAAATAGTTTGGGTACGAATCCATTTTGGTATCTTTCTTTCTGGAAAGAGTCCCTCACTTTCGCTTACAGGTAGATTGGAATATACTAGCGCCACGATATCTACGGATGAAGCAGTGGTGTGATCCCATGTCCTGACATGTGGCAGGTCCCATTATTAGATATAATGACACATTTTTTGATTGGCTGGAGCCCCAATTCTTGATGATTGATAATTATGCATATGTCGGGCTAGATTTTCGCAATGATTCGGACTTAGTGCTACTTGAGGGTTCTCAGTGGGGGAAAATAGGTAAGAAAGACATTTTGTTTTTATAGTGTTTTTGTAAATTTTTCAAAATATTAAATATTTTTATGTGTTTTTCAATCCAATGACTAATCAAAAAATATCTTGACCATACAGATGTAGGGCCATTCTGGGCCCCAGGTACATCCCCTTTCTAGAGGCGAGGGGAGGCAGCGGTAGTAGCAGGATGGGATGCGGATGACTATGAATAAATCGAGCAAAATCTAGAGGGTTTGACTGCAGGGATCCCAGATATGTCGATCGGCGAGGTCTCGAGGAGTTTCTAGCGCCATACTGTGGGCGTGGTTGGTCCATTGAGATTATTTATCCATAGGGTAGCATGAGTGTTATCAGACAAATCGGTAGGTGCGGACACTAACTGATCTCCCTAGATCCACCTAGATCTAGAACAAAACACACCAGAACATAACACTTTCCTTAAGTTTTAGATATTGAATTTACTAACTAAAGAGGGATGAGTGACATACCATTTAAATGTT
>SNQJ01S0002491.1:161589-195643 GCA_010110895.2 Picea sitchensis
AGCTTCCAATGGATCATTATTATTAATTGCTAAAAAAGTGCTCAAAAACATGTCTTACAATGCTCAAACTGACAAACCGACTGCTTCAATGGCTTCCCAGCGTCCCAAAACACCTGTCTGGGCTCTTTCGGTACCTCAATTGGTCGAAAAATGAAGAAGTTAGGCCTCCTGGAAGTCTCCCTCTTCAAGTTTGTTGTCTTTGGTTCTACAATTTGCACCCCCCTTGAGTGAACCTGGATCACACGCTCTTTTAAGCGTAAAAACCCAGCACCATGCGCAACCGCGCCAACGGTGCAAACCATAGGAAGGTTAAGGCGCCTCCATCCCCTAACCGCCTTGGCACCTGGGCATATGTCCATGTGACCTCACGCTGGGCAAAATGGTGGTTAAACCGTTTGAAAACCGTGCAACTTCCGTTGGGACCCCGCGCCAACATTTAACACACGGGTCGTGGTTTCAAACCCCACACATACACATAATATATATATATATATAATACATTGCAATGCAATGTATTGCAATACAATGTAATACAATGAAATGCGCACGTGCCAAAACATTTGGGCCAATGCATATATGTTGGGTCATATGTAATACAATGCGTCCACGGATCAGGGCTAAGCCCCGGCCCGACCCCTCTTTCCTTCCAAACATAAATCAACCTTAAATATATGTTTTATGACATGGTAAACAAGGAGAAAATGGCGGTACTTTGGTTAGTGGAGAGTTATGAAGTCGTTAGTGTGGGGGGAGGTCCGGGGGTCGAACCCTGCGGACTCCCAATACAATTTTATATAACCAAATGAACAAAAATGAGCGGGACACGTGGCGCCCATGGATTGGGCCACGTGTCCTCATATTACTTGCCATCAATTGGACACGTGTCACCATCTAATACGCCAGAAACCAACCAATAAACAACTTCCAGGTCATCACCATACGGCCTGTATGGTCCTGCCACATCACCATACGGACTGTATGGACAGGTACAGTCAGCATCCAAAAATTTTGCCTGTTTGGCTTGTCGGATAGATCGCAATATCTCCTTCATACGGACTCCATTTGAGAAAGTAAATATACCGCCGAAATCAGGAAGACGAGATGGACGCAATGGCATTGTTTTCGTTGCATTCCGAGCACTTTGAAAATTGAGAAAAATTTGATCCCCTGATCAACGGGCTTCGTCCAATTGCATAAGATACAACAGACGTTCTTCTTCAGCAGAGGTGTTTGGAAGAAGTTCAACGACTAGTTTTAATGATGGGATTTCACATTCAATCGGTAAGACAACGTATAAACCATACACTAATTGGAAAGGTGTAAACCCCGTGGCAGACTTCATGGATGTCCAATAATCCCATAATGTTGAAAACAACATCATGTGCCAACTCGTTTTGTGAATTCCTATAATCCATCGAAGCATGGTGATAAGAACCTTGTTGATTACTTCAACTTGGCCATTGGCCTGTGGGTAGTAGGGGGTTGATTTTTCATGTCGAAGACCCAACTTTTCTATGAGCTCAGACATCATGAAGTTCTGAAAGTGACTACCATGATCAGTGACGATAGACTGTGGGATTCCAAATCATGTAATGATGTGATTGAATATGAATAGAGCTACATTTTTTTCCTATATTGTCGAATGTAGGCATCACCTCGGCCCATTTCGTGAAATAATCCACGGCTACAATAATGTATCCATGCCCCCGGATGAGTGAGGGTTACAAGTCATGAAATCAATACCCCATTTAGCGAAAGTTCAAACAGAAACTACAGGGTGTAAAGGAGTGGGATGCGATATGATCTTATGGTTGTATGTTTGGCAAGCGTGGCATTTATGGATGGTAATTATACAATCTTTAAATAAAGAATGCCAAAAGTACCCATCTCGCAAGATATTTTGGGAAGTGGCATACCTGGACATATGACCACCACATGCTCCAGAGTGGCAGTCATTCAAAGCTTTCTCGGCCTCATCAAATGTGAGACAGTGATGTAAGATAGTGTCAACACCTTGGCAATGAAGAGTGTCACTGAGAATGATGTATTGACGGGCTTGATAGCAGATGCAACGACGGTCTGTACTAGAGAGGTCTAGACAGAAAGTTTGAGTCTAGAGATAAATGATAATATCTCCATACCAAGGATCATCAAAACTGATCAGAAAAAGGGATTCATCGGGTAAGGAATCCTCTACCACTTTTTCTGTCTCAGCGGAGGGAAGGTCACATATTAGTTCAGCAAACACCAAGGATTTCTTGGAGTTAGCACGTTCGAATTCTAAGTCAAACTCCTGGAGAATCATTATCCATTTGGAGTATTTTCCCCCTAGCAATTGACCTGTGAGAATGTGTTGCATAGGGTTGCAATCTGAAATTACAATGGTCTTGCATAATAGAATATAGTGACGGAAACATTGGACAGCTTGAACAGCTGCCAATGCCAGTTTTTCAACATGTAAGTAAGTGGCTTCGGTAGCCACGAGACTCCGACTCAAATAATAAATGACATGTTCGTCGTGTAAATCATCTTCTTGGACTAGAACCATGGCGATGGTCGAGTCTGAAGAAGCGAGATAAAGGAAATAATCTCGACTATAATCGGGCGGGAAAAGTAGTGGGGTACAGATTAAAGTCAATTTCAAAGCGTCGAAGGCTTTGTTGGCAGTGGTGTCCCATACAAACTTGGAGTCTTTCTTTAATAGTCAAGTAAATATGAATGTTAACTTAGCGTAGTTTGGGATAAAACAACGTAGAAAGTTTGCCTTCCCTTGCAAACTTTGTAGCTGGAGAAGTGAGGAAGGAGGAGGGATATTGAGGATCTCCTTGACCTTCAAAGGATATACCCTAATCCCTTGACGTGACACAATAAATCCCAAGAGTCATTCGGACTCCACACAAAAGACACATTTGTGTGGGTTTAAGCATATACGATAGAACTGGCAGCAAAGGAAAATGGCTCGGAGGTGGGTCGGATGATCACTATGATGCATGGAATGCACTGGTAGGTCATCTAAATATGGTTGTAAAATGTGCTTAATATCATGGAAAGCATAAGACATAGCATGTTGAAACATTGCACCGGCGTTCTTCAAACTGAAGGGTAGTTTCTGGTAGGCAAAAGTGCCCCAAGGACAAATGAAAGTGGTTTTGTGTTGATCCATGGGTAAGATATTGATTTTATTTTATCTCCAGAGAAATCGTCCATGAGGGAGACGATTTCACTTCCGGCACAATCGTTGACGATTTGGTCAACGAAGGGGGTAGGAAAGTTGTTCTTAGGACAAGCTTTGTTGATATCCCTATAATCAACACAGACACGGATCCTACCTTGTTTCTTGTTAACCGGAACTAGATTATATACCCAATCAGTCAAAGCCATGGGATAAATAAAGCTAGCTTTAAGAAGTTTTTCGACTTCAAGCTTGATAGCAGTTGCTTTACGGGGGTGGACCGACCGAAGTCTCTATTGGACGGGTTTAGCGTCCGGGTAGGTCTTAATTTCGTGTACAACAATATCAGGGTCAATACCTGGGATCTCTTTGTAGCTCCACGCGAAGATGTCATGAAATTCTTGAAAAAGTGACTTATACATAACAACCTCATCAGTGGAACATGAAGCTTTGATGTGGACATTTTCGACAACTCTAGGTTTAATAGATATGTCGAGGGGGATGGTGGGAGAAATGTTACTTAATTTCCCTTCGTATAACACATCATGTGTGGATTCGGGAACCGAAGAAGTAACGACAATGGTCGACGAAGTCGAGATCCGTTGGTAGCTCTCGATGGTGTGTTGTTCGAGAAAGATAATGGAATGATTATGTCCATCATCCCAAGGGGTATATTCCATCGACATAACCGACATAATCATCTCATCCATGGGAAAAATAATGTGGAACGAATCAGGAGATGAATCACCGAGAGAGGGAGTAGAAGGGTCAGCCGATTGAATGGCTTGGTAAGAAGATTCAACCAGACTTAAAGGCATCTGGTCACCATAACGAAGATAATCACTAGGTGCGGGTACTATCCACGGATCAGAAGACACGGGAGTTTCACGGATGGAGGTGGAGATCATGTTAATCGAGGAAACCAAAGGAGGTGGAACGTCGGGTGGTGGGATTGGAAATGTACCCATCAGAGTGGAATCTTTTAGTAGACCCACACAGACATTCTCATACCCAGGGGGTGTCTTTGCAATGAAAGGTACATTGTTGGTACATGTATCAGAGTTAAAGAAGGCCAGTTGTTCTACTGTAACTACTTTTCCCTGATGTGGAAAGCGCACGATATGGAAAAGAGTAGACACGACTACATGCATGGAATCGATCCAACTATGGCCGAGTAAGAGGTTGTAATCGAGAGGTGCATCAAAGACCTCAACTTCAACATTGACCGTTTTTCCTTCTAACGTAACATGCAATGAAGGGAGAACACTGTAGGGTTTAAATCCAAATCCATTAAAGGCTTTGAGCGTGTTGTGTGATTCAGTTAATGGAGGAGAGCCAATGGATTTCCAGCAGGCGATAGACATGACACATGTCGAGGCACCCTCGTAAATAACTATTCTACAAACTTTCTTATCAGTGACAACAACTTGTATTTGAAATGTGAGCTAAGGGGGTAACCTTGGAATGTGATCTTCCAAGTCAAAGATTATTAAATTTGTATCTGTAGGGTCGATTCCACCGATAGCTTTCAACAGTGCCTTTCGTTGTGTAGGACAACTCTGAAGGACTTCGAGGGCTGACATCGTAGACGGTGCTTGTGCCAGATCTTCTACGATACTGTAGTTCTAGGTAGCACGTGAATGAGGATTGAAAGCAAACTTTTGAACCACGCCCTTTAGAGGAGGGTGAAGGACTGTATTGGGGTTTGGTCATTCAAGATGAAGAGGACCGGTGGGAGGTGGAGCCGAGGGAGATTTTTGGACTAACGAAGGTGGTATATCGTCAAATTTCTCCTTGGAGGAAGAGTAATCTTTGGAACGAGTGGTAAGTGTGATGTCATTCTTCTTTGAATCACCATTACACATAAGTACGTAGGAGGTAGTGGAGGAAGAAGGTTGATCATGGATGACCAATTGAACATGTTGTTGAGAAGGGAAGGGTTGAGACAAGATGGCAGGTGTAGGAGGTTTTGGGGTCCCTTGGAGGAACTTCGTGACCTAAGCACATCTTGAACAGTCCTTCGTGTAGTGATCATCACCATAGATAAGGAAAGGATAGTGAGGTTTGTGTTTATCCTTATCATCAGCAAGTTGTGTCTTGGTCTTGTCAGATTGTGGGTTGTTATTTTTATCCTCCTTATTCTTACCCTTCCCTTTTTTGGATTTATTCTTACTGGTAGGATTTGATTGAACGGCGTTCACTTCTAAAGTTTTACCAGTGGGAGGGGTGGGCGTCGAAGTAGTTTGAACACTAGAAGCATGGGATTTGGGTGTGGTGTGAGAGTCTTGCGCAGATTATGATTGGGCATGGAAAGTACTTATCACACCATCAGCGGCATGAGAAGTTATTGGGGTTGTTGAGGTGGTTGTGGTAGAAGGACGAGGTGCATCAGGGAGAAGATCATAAAGAGTACCCGTTTATGAATAAACAAGATGAAGATATTGGGCACAACTGATCGCCTTTTCTTCTGTGACAACTCCGCCCATAGCAATGTCTTTAGATATGTCATTCACGAAGGATTTCGTGAACCATTCTAACAATAATTGATCAGGAAGATCGAGTTTGATTAGGCATCATCTTCATCTCCACTCATGAATGTGATTGGAGATATGAGTGCCTTTAATTTGCTTGAAATAACTCAAAATCTCGGTTCCCGTTTCATAACAGATTGGCAACTGGTAGTGAGTGAGGAAATCCATAGCTAGGGTATTGAAATCGGTGAAGAAGCCTCGTGGTAATTCTATATACTTCCCGATGGAATTTGGGTATGGATGGCAGCAGAAGGGTTCAAAGCATGATACCCAAGAGGAAGAGAACGGGTAGGTCTAGAGGAACGTGGTTTGCCAATGGGAGCATGGTTAACCATTGTATTCCCAGTGGGAATAGTCATAGCACGAGGAAGAATTGTAGAGTGGGCCATTTGAAAAGGGACGGTTGAACTAGGACTAATTGACTATGCTTATGAGATAGCAAAGAGATAGGCATTTGTACTGGAAAAATGACGTAGGGATACTGTGAGGATGGTAGACGTCTCGGGTAGCTCAGGGATGGCAGGTATATATGTTCCTTCCCCTGAGCCATAAAGGTCTCGCACCGTACGAGTTGGGATTCTAACTATGTCAGTAGTCCAGAAAGGATCGTCGTCTCTAAAAGGTCTGGTTAGAGTTCCATAAGAAACAACAACAAGTTCCTCGGCAGAATTCATCTGGAGAAAACGTATTTCATATCCAAGAGGGATGCGGAAAGCTTCCATAGAATCGGAATTAATTCAGAAACTTTCCAAAGAGGCTGAACCTTCCTCTTGTATTACGTTGGTATCCTGGACTTCACTCTGTTAAGGATATCCCTTTGATGTATGAGGGGGTATAGGGGTAGAATATTTCATGTTTTCCAATGGAAGTCCCTGTATCTTGTGTGAACGACAGGGAGGATCTATGTTGGCAGAACCAAAAATTCGACAAAAAAAATCTATGGCCAACTACGAAAACAAACAGCACTCGCTAATAAAATCTAGAGTTCAAACCAGGCAAACAAACCTTCTCGTTTCGAAGTCACTAGTTGGTGATGAAATCCAACGTCATGAGACCGAGATAAGAAGGGGTTGGGCTAGGGTGGAAAATTTACGTTGACGACCTGCTTAATGGACTTACACCCTGGTGCAAGCTCCCACACATAATCGTGGGTATACCCTCCAAGGAGCCCGAGTGAGTCTGGACAATGTCGATTCTAGGTACCATGAAGACTTGCCCCTCCACAGTCACCTTGTGTAATATCCTAAGAAGATAGGCTACTAAAGTTACCACAAACAACAGTGATGTCTGGCAAAACATTCGACAGTCTGATCCACATGCAAGGGCGGGGTATTGAGCCCAAAATCAACTTGAGAGTCTTCCACTCATAATCATGGGTATACCTTCAAGCGACCCCCATAATACGTGCAATATCTACACTGAGATCAACAAAGCAGGTTAAGTAACTCTGCCAATCTCAATGCGACCTTGGGTTTGACCCTTGTGTGAGAAGGGCTTCCCAGGACAAAATGTTGCAAATGGATTTGAACACTCCCTATCACAAGATACTATTGTGTGTTTTGTGCTTTGGAGAGTGTGTCTCACTGCCTATTCCAAAGCTCTAGCCTAGCTAATGTTGGTGTAAAAGAGCCCTAGAAAATCAAAGTTACTACTTGAGTTTTAAATTTCGCAATGTTTTTTAAGAGGTTGTTGTTACTCAAGAGGTAGATGGGAATGAAACCAATGTTGTGTAAGAATTCAACCCAATAATGTGCAAATAGAAATGAATGATGCAAACTTTCGTTCGATGAATTCTATCTACAATCGGGAGAAAGTATTTTTCTGGAACAATATGAACTATGACGTACAATTCCTTTTTTATGTGAATGTAATACCAAACAATCATGGACAAAATAATTTCACTATTCGTTCTCTTTCAAATTTTTGAACGCCAATATTTTATGTATAAGCGATTACTTAAAAGAATGAAAAGATTTTCATTTTTTCCTTTCAAAAAAGAAAAAACAGGGATGGAACTAAGAAAGGATAAGCAATCAATGAAAATAAAACATTCAACAAGCACCCAAATTGATCTTTCAATGGAGATAAAAATAAAAATTGACAAGAAAATGCCTCTTCAAATGTGAATAAGAAATGTTTTTTCTGATCAGTAAGCAATCCAAAAGATGTAACCAACCTACAAATCCAAATCCAAACCATGACCTTTAATCGAGCAAGCACTTGGATGCAAGTCCAGATATTATATCCTCGTCGAAAAAAATCAAAAAAAAAGATTGAAAAAAGATCAAAAGAGAGGTGTTCGATCACCAAAACCAATCAAGATCAAGCTGAAACAATTAGAAGAATTCAAGAACTGGCATTAAAAACCCATGTCCAGCTGACTAAAGAAAAACTAGACAGCAGTAGAGGCCAAAACCCAAACCAAAAAAAAAAAAATCAAACGCTACCGTAGGTGCACAGTATAACACAATGCGGAAATGAATGATTTTTGTGAGCCAGAAACATGTAGGGTGTGGAAATCCCACACTAAAATAACCCACCAAGGTGCGGAAATGGATGGTTTTCGTGGGATATCTATTAGGTGCAGTGCGGATGTGTTTGAAAAATCAATAAATTTGGGGAAAAAGGCAAAACATCTAGGTTGACTTTTAAACCCAGGGAGAGTGAATGGGTCTCCCAAAGACTCAGAGATTGATATCAAGTAAAAAGAATAGGTCAAAAGAAAAATGCCAACAAAAACAACAATCAAGTTGTTTCCTCAGTGGATTCTCCAATTTTTTTATTGCGTAAATCAGTAGATGCGGACATGAATTGGTCCCCTAGATCCACCTGGGTCTAGAACAAAACAAGACAGAACAACACGCTTTCCCTAAGTTGCAATCATTGAGTTTACTATCCAAAGAGGAATAGATAACATACCTTGTGAATCGCTTCCTTGTATCTTTGTTGTCCCTGCTTCACTCCAGTGCTCTTGTAGAATCCAATCTGTGACAACACAAACCAACCAACGTGTAAGCAGCAATAGTAGAATTCAATGACAACCTAAACATGTGATCAAGGAGTCATGTAATAAAACACTAATCATTTTATGGGAAAGAGACATGCCACCGTATTATATTAATGAAAAGTAGAAGATACAACCGAACTGCCTTGATGTTGCAAGTTCCCTTTTAGTGGTCCTTTGTCCCAACACACACATACACTTGCTCTGAAATTCGCATGAAGATAATCCACAAAAGCTTGATGGACAAATGGAGGTCTCAAGCATCAATAAGAATAGGATTCTTCACACAGTATTCAGCCTATTCTTTCATCAATTCTCTGCTTAATATTACTTCTTCTTGCTTAACCTTTTCCATGAGAAGCCCATGATTATATAGGAGAAGGTGAAGTGGTTAAAAGGATGAGGATTGTCCCACCAAATCAGAGAAACCAGTAGGATCGCAACCACACGGATGCCACCTCACATTCTAGAAGATTCCCCTTATAGAAACTTCGTGAAACCTCTTTCCTCTTTTAGCATTGGAACGTCGTCACACCCTGACTATGTAGCAGCCTGCAGAAATCCCGCGGGCCAGCCATAGAGCATACTACGGAAATGATAGATTTCCGCACTGTGTAGTATGAGCAGCCTGCGGACCCTTTCTAAAAAGCATCTTTGTAGAGGAGGAAATAAGTTGCTTTTCTCAAGAAAAAAGTCATGTTGGGAGCTTGAACACATGTATGTGATATCATCATTAGAATGACCGAAATAATGTGTAAAAACAGCCTCATGATGAGGGAAATCTTTCATGTAGTGGTCTTCCTCACAAATCATACAAGGAAACTTAGGTTTCCTAGTCGATTGAGCATCAGCAGACTTAGGATTATCCTGTTGGTTAGAATACTTCTTGGATTTAACCTTGATTTTCTTCTTACCTCCTAGTTGTTGAGATGAAGAGGATTGGACTGCATTCACCTCAGGGGTTTGAGCAGGAGCGGAAGTAGTCTTGGCGTCTAAAATGAAACTTGGTTCCAGAGCAGGTTTTTTTGGATCGTTCGATGGATGAGGAGCGTTAGGGATCAGATCGTAAAGTGTGTCAAACTAGGAGTAGACCAAGTTCAAATACTGTGCACGGTTGATAGCATGCTCCTTAGTAATAATTTTTCCCATAGCAACATCACGGGAAATGGGAGGCAAGAGTGAATTTGTAAACCAATCTACGAGGAGTTGGTCTGAGATGGGAGCTTTAATCAACCACCTCCATCGTCTCTACTCATGAATATGATCGAATATGTGGGTGGAAGAGGATTGTTGGAATGAGGTCAAAAGCTCAGTATCGGACTCATACTATATAGGCAACTGAAAATGTGTCATAAAAACCATGGCAAGATAATTAACATCAATAAAGGAGTTACGCGGCAGCTCAATATAACATTTTATTGTGGCACCTATAATTGTTCTCTAAACAATCCTCAGATCGATGAAATCATCCATCAGAGAGTTGGAATAACACCATAAATGGAAATTCATAACATGATTGTTAGGATCTTCCCCAGGTTGTCTGTCGAATTTTGGGATGTCGAACGGTAATTTGGCAGGGATGGCGAGCCAAAAAAATGTATGTTGGATGGGATCGTTGGTCAAACACGACAGATCTAGCAGATCTAATGTAGCCAAGAATGGAAGTTTTCAGTTAGCCTATGGATACTAGTGGTAATCATATGGCACAGGAACACCAGTAGGACTGTATCCAAGTTGTGGTGAGATGGAAAAGCTAGATGGTCCTCCCATATATGGTGGTTTCCTGGGTTGTCCACCCAGGAAAGGGAGTTGTCTTGATTGTTTACCCATATTAGGTGGTTGTACTAGTTTTCCACCCATATACAATGACTGAATAGATGTACCTCCTACGTATTGTGATTGATTTGATGGTCCTCCCACATATTGAGGTTTAAGGGACTGTTGTGTTGGAATTATGGGGTTTATGGATTGAAAGGGAAAATTTCCTTGTGGAAGAATGCCCGTCGGATTGGGTTGACCCCACAAAGGGTTAGAAACTATTGGAAATGATTGTCTAGGATATAGGCCAGTGGCAGTAGGGATAGAAGGACTTGCAGGAGTGGTTTTCCCCTAGGTGAGTTGATGTTGCAACCATGTAGGTTGCCCCCCAGTAAAAATTTTCCATGCATCTAAAGTTTGGTCTCCCGTTGAAGATTGGCCTCAAATGTAGGGTGTACTAATCTGTGATGGTCAAGATGGAGGATGAGTAGCTTGCAGAACTTTGGTTGTATGAATGACTTGACCACTAGCCATATGACCAATGGAATGACCAAGTAAAGCACTTGGTGTGTGCATGTGTGGAAATAGTGAAGCAGGAATATTACCTGACCTGTGTGCAAAGGAAGATGTATGCGCAAGTGGTTGAGTCAATATTACCTGGGTCACTGATATTTACGGTAAAGAGGAAGCACCAGTAGTATTAACATGGGTTGTGGAAAAAGATAAATTCCCAAGTCCTTCAAGAAAACCAAAAGATGATTGGTTCATGCCGGGGGATCATGTAGGGGTGGAACCGGGCAATAAATAGTAAGAAGAATAGGAATCAGAATATATCGTGGATGGTGGATCAGTGACTGGTTGGCCAAGTGGATCAGTAAAAAGAGGATTCATGGAAGATGCAAGGCTTTCAACGATGGTAGTGGTCGGTTCTTCTATGTGATGGCTACTTCCAGAAGGTATACTCTCGGTCTTAGAAGTTTGATCTTCAATCATTCCTTCGTTAGAAACGTTGTGTTGAGGTCCCTGAGGGTCGGGTTCCATACCTTTTATACCATGAAATATTTTATCATAAGGTTGACTATGAAATTAAAAGAGAAAAACTCCTAATAAAACTAAAATCAATCAACCAAGCAATAGTAGGCTCAAGGATCTTTCTAAGATCGGATGTCAAGCCGTTAGCGAAGAAATGAGAATTAGTTACCCCGACCTCCACGTAACATCCCTTCTCAGTGAAAGAAACCCTTGCTTTCACAGGATCACCCTCTAAGGGTACTGAGAGTGTGATACGACGTCTAGCCTGGGTACCATGGGAATCCCCCCACAGTTTGATTAATTGTCTATTTGATTAATTTTGGTGATTAATGACGTGAGAGAGACTCGACTCCAATATAATACAAAAGAATGACATGCAGTTCGTTATTTTTGATGAATTCTATGTATGGGAAGGAGAAGAGTTATATTCTTCTTAACACAAGCAAGAACTCAAAACTATGCAACTTTCAATTCCATGGATCAAGATGATGCCAAACTACCAAGCAAAAGTTTCCAAAAACCAAAATCCACACGCAAAAATATCTCTTTTTCCAAACATATATCAAAACCAATTCCTAAAGAATGCAAAAACAAATCTTCATTTGATTATGCATGTAAGGAGATACGCAAACTTTTTTGCTTCTTAACTTTCAAGAGAAATGAAAGAGATTTATGTTCAAAACAGAGAAAGACGAGGCAAAAAATCAATCAAACAAAGTGCACTCAAAAAAAGGATGAGAACTAAAATAAAACAAGTGTGAGATAACATGTTCAATCAAGGACTCAAAAATGCAAAGGAGAAAGCAAACAAACACTCATGAAAATCCTCAAAACACGAGCAGCAAGAAATAGGGTTGCGGTAAACGAGAGAGTCTTAATCATCCAGAAAAGTGATATGTTTTGATGAAGACGAAATGGCTCACAAAAAATCAACCAATACAAAATCAAAAGAAGGAAATGAAAATGAGTGATAATGTCAAGTTCTCAAGCAAGCAAAGTCAGAGGCAAACTAGGAGCATCTGGGCTAAAAGACTAAGCAATCTCAAACACACAAGAAAGTTGAAAAGAGGATGAGAAAGAAAGCAACTAAAACCTATTAATAAAATAGATTATAAATCTCATCCAAACATATAGAGATGATCACATAGGCTCAAAAAAGAACCTCAAACTGTCACAGAGAAACTGAGCAAAATCTAAGAAAAAACATAAAATAGGGCTCAGAAACTAGTCTGCTACAAGAGGACGCTCCTCCAGAATGGAAAACAGAGCGTCCAAGGGGTGATGGATGCTCCCAAGTGGCATAGAAACAAGTTTCCAAGACGCTATGTGGCAGTTATACAGGGGTCATCCAAAGGGTAAGGGACGCTCTGCAAAGGTCCTGAAGGTCCAAATCTAACAAAATTTCTCAAAACAATCAGGGATTTGATGAGTAGAAGGGTGCCAAAGAAAAAGAAGAAAAGTGTAGACTAATTCAAAGGATTCAAAGGGATATAAACCTAAGAAAAAATATGTATTTCTCCCCAATGGAGTCGCATCTTGTGATTTCCCCAATATGGTCGCAAATTTACTGTGGTGAGAATTCTCCCCCTATAGGCAGGTTGAGTTCCCCTCACTTGGGTTTCCTATAAATGAGACAATATATAACAAATGGACACTAACAACCTCTTAAATAACTATCCTATTTTCTTTCGGGAGGGTTGAGAGAGAAGGAGAAAAGGTATGTGCACCTAATTTCTTACATTTGTCCTCGCCGCTCCAATGGTTGAGCTCCAATCCAAATAGCTTCCTCATGAATTCAAACTTGCAAGAACAGAGAAACCTTCTCCTACTACTATCTATTATTAGGTGATAGAAACCCTACCAATTGATAACTTACACCAATTAATCAAATAGACAAGAAACGAACAAGAACGTATAAGAGAAATAGGTCAAGTTATTATATTCAATCAAAAGCAAGATGTTGCAATCCTCCAAGCTTCTTTCTCCATCACTTGAACATGAATCCAGCTCAAATTCTTCACATAAACAAAGGCTTGGCACTCCTTGACAAGATCATAAGTTTGGTATGCTTCTTTTCCATCCCCTCTCACTAGCCTGGTTATATAGATGCAGAAAAGGATAACCACTAGGATAAACCAGGAGTGTAGTTGAGGATAAGGTGGATTAGGTTTGGATTGGAGTTATCTTCACGGTTATGCTTGATCCAAAATAGGATGGAAGGAGGCTTGAATCATATCTTGATGCAAATAATAAAACAAACCCAGAACCATCCAGAACTTCCTCGAAGAGTCCCCCTAGATTCATGGATTTTTACCAAATCTTCCTAGACTCTCCCCTAGAGAGGCATACATTGTGTCTAGGGAACCCCCGTGGCATTATAACAGGAGTATGGTTTCCCCCCTACATGGAAAGGGGGAATCCATGGGTAAACAAATCCGGGACTTAGTGGAAAAGGTCAAATTTGCAGGGTTTAAAGGTGTCTTCTTCTTCTTCATGCTCAAGGGGATGTAATGGATCATTCTTACCTGGTGTTGAGGTGGAGACACTTAATAAAAGTGTAATAAATAAGGTACGACACTTAGAAAAATGGACCATGGAATTTGTGACACTAATGTCACTAAACAAAGTGAAGTGTGACACTTTATGAGACTTAGAAAAGGGTGAAAAAACGGTGTATAACATGGCTAGCCATGGAATCAATCAAAATTTCTATGGGTTGGTTATCAATCTTACTTTCCAATTCAATCATGGGGTATTGATATTCAGCTTTCTTGTTGTCCAAGGTTGCATAAATCCTTGCCATGATTCCTCCCATATATCTCATTGTTTCAGCCTCCTGAATGTTGTGGATAGTCCTCATTCTTTCTCCTTTGTGAGGGAAATCCCTATATAAGTGATTCCCCTCACATCCCCAACATTGAATAGGTTGTTTCCTTGGTCTTTTACCAAATGAATATGAATTCTTTAGCTCATTTTGGGCTTCCTGGCCTTGCTCATTTGCTTGGGAGTTATTTCTAAAAAAGGGTGTCTTAAAACCTTTCTTCCTTTGATCCTTTTTCCATTTCATCTTGTCTTTACAAGCCTTTTGGAACACTAGCCTTCCTTCACTTTTCTCATAAAGGTTCCTTTCTCTCCTTATGGTTTCCTCTAAGGTCTTGGGGTTATCATACTGAATCGTGTCACTATAGAAGGAGGGTAACCCACTTAGAAACCTTTGGTTTAACTTTATCATTCTTGATGAAGTAAACATACTTCAACAATTCAAAGAATTGCTTCTCATATTCCTCCAATGTCATGGATCCCAACTTGAGTTCAAAAACCTCTTTCATCTTTCTCTCATAGTAATTCTAGGACCAGTATTTCTCTTGGAAATATCCTTTGAACTGCCTCCATAAGATCCTTTTCTCATCAAGGCCATTGGCTTGCTTAAGTTGATCCCACCACATGGTTTCCTTCCCTTGCAAGTGGTGGGTGGAAATTCTAGCTTCTACCTAGGATGGGTAATCATGCAGCTGAAAATATTTCTTCATTTCCAACATTCAAGCCTCTGCCTCTTCCCCTTTCCTATGTTCACCATTGAAAGTAGGTGGATTTATTTTCCCGATTTCACCTTGCAAGATGTCTACCTCAGTTCTTCTTCTTTTCCTTCGAACAGGAGACACACTTGGGTTTCTTCCTAGTCCTGAACTTGCATGACTTATTCTAGTGGAATGCCTTGGATAATGATGATGTTTTCTCTTGCTTCTTGACTACCTATAATTTCCATGATCATCCCTTTTTCTATGGGATCTAGATGATGATACTTTTCTAGCACTAGATGCTTGCTTGGTGCCAGAATCCTTGTTGAATTTCTCATGCAACATGTTCAAGCTCTAAAGTATCTCTTCCTAAGCCTTCATAATCCTTTATGGTTCAGAGAAGTTTAGGTTGTTTTACTCAATTTACTCATGTATTCTACAGGTGTCTTATTTCTCTTCCTACACATTTTCAGGTGCCCATAACCAAAACATGACTCAACCACTAGCTTATATGGTTCATAATATTTCCATCGACTGCTCATGTGCCCCAAATGGACTTATGAGCATAGAATTACGCCCTCTGGAAGTAATATTGGTGCAAAACTTTTACCCTCACTGTTTTGGTTGTAACTTTCTCAGACGGGCTCTGTTTCGTGAACCGTTTAGCTCATTGGATAGATCTCTTCAAGTTATTTTATTTGTGATGAAGAGACAAAAAGTACCTTTGAACACTCTGTTCTCGTGGGTTTTGACTTGCAAAAAATGTCGATTAGGGCCTCAAAAATGCTCTGCAAGTTAATGACCTTTAAAAATATGAAAATTTCTGAAAATTTCACAAAAATTTTACTATTTTACTACTCTAACAGTTCTTTAAATCTCAATAATCTATCTCAAATCATGATACATAGCAAACATTGATCTGACCTTTTCATCCATCAGTGATTGATATCATCCATTGGATGTGAAAAATATTTTTCCAAAGCTATCAATCCGTCAATCCATTTCCCCGAAACCCAATTTTCAAACAACTCTTAAATCAGTGATCGATGATATTTGTTGGCGAATGAAAAACTCCCCACTAAATTTGTCGATGCCTGACCATCGGCTCATTGGTGATCAGTGATCCCCGATGACTATCGAATGCTTTCCCAAATCGATCGATTGACCATCGGCCACTTATTTTGGTTGATGTGACAACTGTTGATGTGGCATGACACATGGATGTTGACATGGCATGACACGTCATCCTGAGGTGTCAACTTGGGTGATGTGTCATGAAACATGGATGCTAATGTGGCATGACATGTGGATGATGACAACATCATCCTCTTTCCCCCATCAGCCATCATCCAATTCTCTTGGACAACCCAAACACCTCCCTGACTTTGGTCGATGTCGAACCATCGACGCATCGCCCATCGACGACTTCTCTTGCTTCATTCAAACACTTCACCAAAATCGGTCAACACCCGACCATTGGCCCATCGTCCATCAGCAATGTTCGTCTGAAGTTGAAAATACTTTTTTGGTTTTAGTTGACCATTGACCATCAAAGGTTAGATATGTCTTATGGATGACCCAAACTCTTCATCATTTCAGTTGATCCATCCATCGGTCGTTGGTGATTTATTTTAACGAATTTCCAACACTTTTAAAAACTCTTCGATTTGACCATCGGTCGTCAGTGGATTCTACTGTCGAACCTTACACTTAGAAAATTTTAAACCAAAACCCTAATGAATACAAACCATCGATATGATCCATTTCCCATCCCCTGAAATGAATCATGGTCGTTGATTTGATCAAACTTTCAAACAGCTGAAACATTACAAATTTTTAAATTTATCATAGTGAATCTCAGTCGTCGATCTCAAGTTCAAAAGAGATCTCAGTCGTCGATCTACCAAACTTCCCGTAACTCTGTAGGCGGTCATTAAAACTTGAATTTTGACCATTCTAGGTCGAATTTCGATCTGCAATTTCATTGCTCTACTCCATTAACCCTCTCAAACCGTCTAAAGTCATTAAAACTTGGATTTGACTCACGAACTTCGGGATTTCTCTCTAAAATCTTAATTTTCCCCCCAAATTGATCATATACAAAATATGCAACAAAAAATTTCACCAATTCGCTCTAGTTCGAGCCCATACAAACCCAGTGTTTGAACCAGAAGATCTAATACCATAATGTAACGTCCCCCGACCCATCTGAGTGACATTACAATGGATAATACTCTTAAAAATGAAAATTTTGCTAACTAAATTAATTCATTTACAGTTAGGTTGTTTCCTATAGCTTACAGCTACGAATTAAAATAGATTTAGCTATTGTCTATAACCATAAAATAGATGCATCTACAACATGTTAATAATCAACATGAAATGCAGCTAAACAACTCATTACAACAGGATTTAAATCACTTCCAAATACATAGAGCTCGTGCAGAACAATTAAACACATAATTTAACATAACAATTAAACATTTATCTTTTCACAACAGTTGTGCAACCAGATGCTTGGGATGGAAGTTCCACCCAACCATAGATTGATTGTTCTAAATATCAACATCCAATCACCCCCGAGCTAAGTCTAGCAATCCACAAAATAGGGTGGTCTCTCACAGTCCACTCACAGCTCATAAAACTCTCAACCCAACTGATATTCTCCTACAGTTGTCCCAATTTTCCACCAGCTCTATTCCTCTTAACCTGTTGAACCCAAGGAATGTACCCCTTCATTGATCCCAGTCCCTTGGGTGTCCCATTTGTTTATCAAGGTATCTTTGGCACAAGAAACTAGGAATATCTCAGCTAGGAACTCAAGGGAAACTGCTGCTAGGAAAACTATCAGCAAACCAACAACAAACACTTATTGTTTTAGTGCAACTCACCCAGTAGTTCACTCTTCAGGCCTGACAACCTGGCTCTCCAGTTTTCCAACTCTATTTTTCTCCAATTAAGATCCATCTTGCTCTAGAATTTTCCCTCCATGGTCGCATAAGCTTCAACATTTGTTTCTTTCTCTCTACTTGTTTCCCATGCAAAAACTTGACTCACTCAAAATTGTTGTTCAACCCATATGAATTTCCTCTCTTTGCCTTTCCTTTATTGACTCACACTCTTCCCCAAGCTGATTGTACTCAATCCCCATGTGCCCAATAACTTTGGATGTGACCACTCACACCCACCCTCTTACATGTATTTATTGATTGGCTTTGGGAACACTCAGTCAAAAATGGGAAGGTTCATATACAAATAGCAAATTTAGGAAAATGGGTTAAATTAATATATATGGTATTTCTCCCTTGGACCCTGTTGGGCCCGAGATATGATCAATTTTATGACAGTTATTACACACTTTTGTCGAATGTACATATGTGTTTTTCATGTTTTGGAGAAGCTTTTTGAAGAATTTTGTGCTAAAACGGTATGATCTACACCAGGTATGTATGATTCATGTTTAATGTTGATATTGAGTATAATTCATCACGTTTTTATGTTTCAAAGGATCTAATTCACGTTTTTTGGTGTTACAAGGAAAAAATGCATCACGTTTTTGCTTCTGGCACTCCTTCCAGTACTTGATCCAGTACCCGATCTGGCACTTCATCAAGCACTGCGTCTTGCACAAAAACGGTGGGCGATTTGGCGGTTATGGTATTGGCGGCCAGTGGTGGGCGAATCAAAAACATGGGTTTTTCTCGTGCTTTCCCCCTCCATCTACTAAACTCTTGACAACTCAGTTTAATTTGTTAAGCAGGGCGATTATTGGCTCACTCTATTTCGGAAGTTAGGGCACCATTAATGTAATTTGCCAAATTTAGAAGTGGTTCGACCCTCCTTTGGTCGACCACTTGGTCTGTAAATATTATAAATACCATCGTGGTGGTCAGATAGAAGTTAAGTAGTCGAAGTATCGGTGTGATAGAGAAAAACATGATTTTACTCTGTTTTCCCATTTTTCATTGCCAGATTATATAAAAACTGTGTTTTTGAGTTTTCATGGTGAAATCGAATTGTTGAGTTCGTGGTGTGCTTTTAGAAAGTGACCACAACTTGCTGGGGGGGGCACCAACAGTCTGGTAATTGTTCTTTAAGTTTTTTATGCATTTTATAGTTTATTTGTCTCTCTTTATTTCTTGTACATGCATTATTATTTTGTTACTTAATTTGTTGTTGTAGTTTAATCATTTTAACTCTCTTTTGCAAGTTAGTAAGAAGGATTGTGTTAGCATGCGTTGATCTTGTAGTTAGGAACGAATTTGCAAATTCATAGACTAACCCCATGTGCAATTAGATATTAGATTGTGTTTTGTTTATGCTTTTAGAATTAAATTTAAAACAAAGTTTGAAATAGGATAGAACAGAGTTTTATTGCATATCTTCTTTAACAAGGATTTGATGGACGGATAGGATTAGTTTCAGTTTTTAATTATAGATTGCTTATTTCATTTTTATGTAGATCTTGCTTAATTAGTTGTTGATTAATGTATTTGTTAGTTTACTTTTTAATGTCATGTTTTAATTTTTGTTCTTAAGCATTTTCCTTATTGCAATTTCAATTGTTAAGATAGATATAGCATAGTTTCACTTTATGTATTTTCTTTCCTAGAATTAGATTGCAATAAAAATTCTTAGTTAATGGTTGAGTTTAAGTATGAATTTTGCTTACATAGTATAGAAGTACAATTATGATATCGTTATATTGTTGATGGTTAATAAATGAATATGCAAGGTAATTGACGATTGTTTCAGTGATGGCTAAATTTTCATTGGATTCTTTAAGCCATACCTTTCACTTTGCTATTAAGATCAGTGTTGATCTTATACCACTTGAACTATCTTTTGTTGTCAAGTGCCATCGATATTTTATAAGACACCGAAGACATTCACACAACCACCAACACTATATTTGAGTTTTCATAGGTTAAAATATAGTTTATTGTTTTCATAGGTTAAAGATAGTTTCTTGCTTTCATAGATCAGAATATAATTTTATTGTTGTTGTAGGATAGATAGTCTTTTGCTTTGATATATTAAAGAGAAGTTTGCTTATCATAGATTAAAGTTTAGTTGTTAGTTCTTCTTGATTTCAGTTAAATAGATTTATTTTTATGAATTAGAAATAGTTTTGAAGTTTGAATTAAGAATATAGTTCACTTGCCTCTTAGGTTAGATAGTTGTTCAATGAGAAGTCTTAATTAGTTTACTTGCAATAGAAGTTATCTTAGGGTAGTTAGTTGTTTACTTGCTTTAATAGGTTACGTGTTTACTTGTCTATTCTTGCTTTGTTAGTATAGTTGATTGTTTATTTACTTGCTTTTATAAGGTAGTTGCTCATTGAATTTAGGTAGGCAAGTTAAAGTAGTTTGCTTTTGTTATTTTCTTATTGATTAAAGTAGTTTGTTTTTGCTTATTTCTTATTGTTGAACTAGTTTGCTTGAAGTAGGGTTTTCACTTGTTTTCTTAGAACTATCCATCGATCCTTGGTCCAAAAGTACTTAGGTTACATAGTTTAATTTTTCTTAGTAGGGTTTTCTCAATAGATAGCTTTGCTTGAATAGATTATCCCTTAGATAGCCACTTCCTTAGTTAGAATATACTACTACCAAACCTTTTACCTTTGGCATATATTTTGCTACAACTCTAAGTTTACTTACCCCGGGTTGACAATTTAATTGAGGGTTTTTAGTGTGTTTTTAGTGCATATAGAACACCCATCATTTTTGGCGCCATTGTCGGGGAGTTGTCTCAAGGTAAGAAGTGATTAGGAAATAGATCATTCCTAGACCTTAGAATTATATTGGTGGCGGGAGGACTTTAAGACGAGAGGTAAGAACCTGCGCATCTGTTATTGCAAGATCCCCCAAACCCAATGGTAGTTTTTCTTTTTGTTTTTGTTTACATTCATGAATAGACCTAGAAACCAAATGGTAGCTTTTTCTTTTGTTTTTTCTTTCTTTCATGAATAGACCTAGAGATCCAAAAGGTAGATACATTAAATCTAAATCATACCTTTCAACCAAGGTTCCTTCCGACCTTTTTGGGGGAAGGGGCATTCCACTTATAAAATCCGCAGACCGATACCAAAAAACAGGAGCTAGCTCAACTCAAAGAGCTAAAATAGTCTCTGAAGGGACTAACACAGGGAGCACTATAGAACAAGAAATTGAAGCATCAATCATATTGGGACAGGAGGTAAGACCACTCGATCCTTCCGCAGAACCAAACAATACAACCTTTTTTTTTACACCACCACCAGGAGATCCTAATTTTGAAGACATCATAGACCTTGAATAGGTGAATCTTTTGTTTTCTAGTTCAGCCAATGTAATTATATCTCAAACTGACACAGAAACTTTGGCACCAATAGTTTCAACCGGCTCGAGTAGAGTCCCAGATATCCATCAAAGGGAAACTTTGTTCTCTTCAAAGATAAAACCAGCTAGGTACTCTCTTTTTGGAAACAAAACCAATATGGATGATCAGGAATACCATAACAATGTAAGACACGGGGAGGAAGAAGAAACTGGAAACCAAACCGAAACTACCTTCGGGTTTCCAATTTTGGACACCACTCCCAATGTCAACATGACGAATATTCCTCTCTCAGCATTGCCTACCTTTTATGGTCAAAACAATGAAGATCCAGACACCTTCCTATTTGAATTTGACATCTTGTGTAGGAGCTACAACTACGTACAAGATGCCCAGAAATTAAAACTCTTTCCTGCCACCCTCAAATACTCTGCACTAAGATGGTTCATGGGGTTGGGAGAATCCAGTATTAGGTCTTGGGAAGCCATGAAAGACATATTTATTAAAAAGTACCAAGACTATTGCAAGACCAAAGAGTCTTTTAATGACATCTTTAAAATCCAACAATTGGAAGACGAGACCCTCGAATATTATATGGAAAGATTTGGTTATATCTCCCAGAAGTCAAAATACCATGACCTCCCAGAGGATGCAATTAGGGCTCTTTTCCTTAAGGGAATTTCAAAAGAATACCTAGAGATGCTTAACCTGATGGCATCAGGTGACATCTCTCATAAACCATTTGTTGAAATATGTGAAATGTGTAAAAATTACTCAAGGAGTAAAGCCAAAATAGGGAAGAATGCTCGAGACCCTTATAATAGAAACCTAAAACCAATCAGTAGGAATACCTTCCCATCAAAGGGAAACCTTGTTCTCTTCAAAGATAAAACCACCTAGGTACTCTCTTTTTGGAAACAAACCCAATATGGATGATCAGGAAGACCATAACAATGTAAGACACGGGGAGGAAGAAGAAACTAGAAACCAAACTGAAACTACCTTCGGGTTTCCAATTTTGGACACCACTCCCAATGTCAACATGAAGAATATTCCTCTCTCAGCATTGCCTACCTTTTATGGTAAAAACAGTGAAGATCCAGACACCTTCCTATTTGAATTTGACATCTTTTGTAGGTGCTACAACTACGTACAAGATGCCCAGAAATTAAAACTCTTTCCTGCCACCCTCAAAGACTCTACACTAAGATGGTTCATGGGGTTGGGAGAATCCAGTATTAGGTCTTGGGAAGCCATGAAAGACATATTTATTAAAAAGTACCAAGACTACTGCAAGACCAAAGAGTCTTTTAATGACATCTTTAAAATCCAACAATTGGAAGACGAGACCCTCGAAGATTATATGGAAAGATTTTGTTATATCTCCCAGAAGTCAAAATACCATGACCTCCCAGAGGATGCAATTAGGGCTCTTTTCCTTAAGGGAATTTCAAAAGAATACCTAGAGATGCTTAACCTAATGGCATCAGGTGACATCTCTCATAAACCATTTGTTGAAATATGTGAAATGTGTAAAAAATACTTAAGGAGTAGAGCCAAAACAGGGAAGAATGCTCGAGACCCTTACAATAGAAACCTAAAACCAATTAGTTCAGGTGGTATCACGAGAGCAGAGATAGGGAACCTTTTAGAAAACTTCAAGACAGACATCTTAAGAATAATAGGTTCCCAGTTGGATACCCTTAAAATCAAAAAGAAACAGGAGGAGGAAAATGCAGCAATGAGCATATATTGTCCAAGATGCAGGAGGAAGCATTCCTCAAGGGAATGCCCATTAGATAACATTTCAGATTGTTGCTTCTGTACATAAGACCATGTGACTGAAAAATGTCCATCATTTCCCAGTTTATTAGCCATATATAGGAGTGCAGATCCTGGGGAGTCTTATTATATACCTAGGAGGCCATGGCAGCCTAAGAACCAGCTTACATACCCAGATCTGCAATCTCAAGTTCTAGCCTATTATCAACAACAACAATAATGGAACTCGCCAGGTTGGAAAAACTGGTCTACTCAGTACCAACATCCTTAGTTTCAAGGATGGAGAGGAGAACATAACCAAGGAAACCCTCAAGCTCCACCTATCCCTATGTCCAACCATCATTATCCTCAGTTCCCACCGAACACTCCACGGCTTCTGCCAGGTTTTGTTCCACCACCTTTACCTCCTATTCCACAACAACAACCGCTACAATATCAAAATGCTATCTCCCTGATACCGACACTATTACCGACACAACCAGTGTCGAACCCGAATAATAATCCCCCTCAACCTCTTCATAATGTTGAGATGCAGGCCTTCCCAACATATGGTGTCACTCATGTTCCATTACAAGAAATTCAACTAAGATCGGGAAAAAATTTGGAGAGGCTGAGACCTTCAGTAGTCTTCCAGGAAGAAGAAGAAGAAGAAACCACCAAACAACCTATGGATGACACTATGTGGGGATATGTTATTATCCTAAAGAATCAAGAACCCTAGCTTCCCCAAAATGAACCTACACAAATTACGAAGGTCCCTCCTTATCCAGACCGATTGGTAATCGAGAAACCTACCACCCGATCGAAATTTGACATTTTGAATGAATTGAAGAATATTTGTGTCAAGATTCCCCTTCTTCAAGACATTAAATACATTCCAATATACAGTAAGGTAGTCAAAGAATTGTGTATTAAGAAGCCAAATAAGAATCAAAAGGACCTATTATCGCACAATTTGTAGTTAGGATAAAAAGGCTTGAGTCTTGTGGGTCAAACTGGCGTAACAGGAATTTATCCCACCCAATGTCACCATGATGGGAAGGTTCTTTCTATTTAGGGAGGTGAGGCCCAGGGGAGACATCCCTGGTGACCTGGGATTTTGAGGAGGCAAGAGGATAATAAGACAAGGATAAGGAAGTTCCCCCCTCACAAGTCACCACCAAATAGATAGTTCATTTAAATGCCAATTTAAAGAAACCCCAAAGAAGTGTACATGTCACAAGTCACCACCAAATAGATAGTTCAGCTAAATGCCAATTTAAAGAAAACCCCCAAAGAAGTGTACATGTTTGGAACAAAGCAACAACAAACTAATATATACAAACTATATCTCAATGGGGTTAGTACTTCATATATATGAATATATGAATAACATATAAGCAATTGGTAATAAATGTTGACGAAGTCAATGTTTATCAATAGCAATAAAAATTATAACACTTCACCAATAAATATTGGAACAATATGGCATTCAATGTAACCAATCAATACTTCATTCAATAAATGCCTTAACCATTACTCAATTGCTCATAAAGAAAACACCTAGCTGCACTAATGATATAATAACAAAGGATGACGACAGCACTTACAGTTAGTAGATTAGTTTAAGGTTAGGGTTAGTGGTTAGGTTTTTCAATTCAAAGGTTTTGAGAGTGTTTTAATCAAGTTTCACTTTAACGTTGGAGGAATTTAGATCAATGTCTTTGGGTTTATAGGAGTCAAAAGTGAAGGACGCAAAGGTTGAAGGAGTCAACGACCAAGAACTAGAGGGAAGAGTTCTGAGGAGTTGCTATGGAAAGGCCTCAGAATCAAAACCCTAGGGTAGAGAGGCTCACTCTAGTGTTGATATGGCAAGGCCTCGTGCTCTCTCCTCCTTTATTGGATGGTAAAACGGCTAGCATAAAAGATAAACTGAGACGGGAGGGTTTGATAAGACAAAGTGTTGTGACAGGAAGGCTCCACTAGAAAACCCTAGAAAAATCGGCCCTAAAGTGTAGAAATCCTAGGCTTCAGCATGTCTCCTTCTTCTCAGCTTGTAAAGGTATGGCCAGCAAAAAGGGAATAAGAAATAGGAGTGTAGCTATGGCTAGGCTCTTTCTTCCTTCTTCAATGGCTGAAGATTTCTCTATCAGGGGACATGAGACAAGGACCTACTTGTGTGCTTGTCACCTAGGGTTTTGATTCATAAATATTCATAAACATATGCAAGAAATTAAACTACAACCATTCATTAAGAAGTTTTGTAGAAAAATACTTACAATTCATCAAGAAATAACCATGCAAACCCTAGTTGCAACACCTTCCTTCATGAGAAACACCATAAAATTGCAAAAAGGTCTTCCTTCAACAAGTGAGCCTCACTAAATTAGCCAAATACCCAAGGGAGGGCGCAAATTTCAGACCTCACTAATGAGTGAGTGAAAGATGATCAAAAAATGAAGGAGAAAATCCTCCATTTATACAATATCATGACCTAATTTTACTTTTTAGGTCATGTAAAAGGTCGACAAGGCCAAAATACCAAAATCATATTGTTATACATTAAATTTTCAAATTAAATCCTAAATCAAGTTGAAAAGAGAGTAAAATCCCCTCCAAGGGAGATGTTAGCCCCTTTTAGAGCAAATGGGGCATCCTAGAGCAAAACGTTAGCCCTCCTTGGGCTTCTCCAACCTGCCACACATGCCACTGTTGCCTAGTTTGCTTCCCAAAATGTCCATGATGTTGGGTGACATCATGGTCAAGGTGGTGACATCCTAGGCCTCCCAAGGCCAATGTTCCACTGAGGAAGGGTCATCCCCCCTAGGTCAAGCTCTGTCGGGGTGCCTTTGGTGGAACATCCTCTTCTCCTCTGGTGCAAAGCTCTGGATCCATCTCTATCATGTATCTTTCCCTGATGGGATCTCATCATCCACCTGATGGGCTCTTCATCCACATGGAGGTCTAAACTGGTCATATGCCCATGTGTACCAGTCCAAGATGGTACCTGTCCATCGAGCATGGTCCTGCATATCAAAATCTACGCCCTCCATGGGCTCATCAGTCACAGGGATCATAGCAATGTCAATCGCATTTCATCATCAATATTAATAAACGTATGCATAAAACCCCTAATAGATCAATCAATAGCTCAAAGACATTACACAAAACCGCAATACAAGTCTGGGAAAAGGGTAAGGCATCCTATTGGGCTAGTGTCCACTGAATAAGGGAAGTTTCTCAGAAGAGGCCTCTTCCAAGCCATGTAAGTGGATGAATTGGTCAAGGGATGTCCAAGCAGGTGGGTGCAACGAAGGTCAAGGATGCAAGATGTTACATGTGGGTGCATTTGTAGAAGGCGATTTGTAGCTGTCATGGATGCAATTCTTTCCAATCCCATTCATGCCTTTTATTCTTTTTTTTATTTCATCTTTTATTGCTTTTTTTTTCTTTTTTTCTCACGAGATAATCAGGGGACACTGGCCTGGCGTGGTGACCAATGGTGACAACGTTACCCACAAGTACTTTCACAGAAATGAGAAGGTTGGCTCGTGATGAGACCCCATTTCCCTTGGCCATGCAACCAAAGGTCATTGCCCTGGTGTGGTAACCAGTTGATGGAAATGTCATACTGCTAGGTACCCATGTACCTAATAGGTTGGCTCATTATGAGACCCCCTATCCTCTGGTTATGTCTTGTTTTATTATTTTTTAGGGTCTCTCTTGTTTCTTGTTGAGAAGCCTTTTATTTCTTTCTCGGGGATCCTTGGGCAAAGAATCTTGAGGTTTTATTCTTTAGCTTTTATCTTTTACCATCTTGCTTTTAACTTCTGGGCCTTTAGCCCCTTCTTCCCACTAGATAAGGTGCAACCCTATAAAAAGGTCAACCCAGTGCCCAGACAACTGGAATAGGACAGGTGAGCGGGAAACAAGATGGAAAAGTGAAACTGTGAAGGGAGCAGACCATGGATTCTCAGAGACAACCCCAGTGGCTAACCAAAACCAATAGACACGGGATTACTAAGACACCATGTCAATCCCCAAAATATGGTCAAGTAGTCAAGTGTAATATCCAAGCAATTGTTAGAAATAAAAGGAATCATATGCATACATTCAATGGTTTTGATAATCAAAGTGACACATACCATGATACCTGAACTAATTACCTCATGAAGCAAGAACCCTCTCTGACACAAGACCAAGCCAATGGTGGTGGAGGTTTTCGTTGCTGACAGAATATGGATGCTAGAAGAGAGAAAAGGTGGGCCCTCCAAGGCCATGCTGAAGTCAATCCTTCTCTCGGTACTACCTGTTTAGGACCTGTGGGCCTCGAGACATGATCTCCTCATTATCCCTAAAAGTGGGGGATAACATCTGGCTCCAACTCGGGGACATATGCTCACCGTAGATCTCATGAGAACCTCAGCATCTCTGGCATAACCTGTTGACCTTCTTGATTTCAAGTAGAAGCATTAGTAACAAAAAGCGGGGCGGTATTTCCACCCCAACATATATAGATAAAAAAATAAAGACTAAAATAACACAATCAATAAGGTGAGTGTGAAAGGAAACTAACATGCAATGCAAATGGTATAATACATGAATGAAAAATTCCTACTTACTTGTACTTACCTGTGAAGTCAAGTTGTTGGTGGGTGGTAACGCTTGATGTGTAAATAATTTACCGGCAGCTTTAGGGCCTCTCCCTCCATGGTGCCCAGGTTGAAAGAGTGTGTACCTGCATGACTTATGATTTTATAAGGACTTGTCCATAAACTGTCAAACTTCTTATGCATACCAGGTTTCTCCTTTCTTTTATCCCATAAAAGTATGAGATCTCCTTTAGTGAAGTTTCTTCCTTTAGCTTTATGATCAAACGTATTTTTTATCGTCTCCTGGTTTCTTTCCATCTGACCAAGGGCTTTTCGTCGAGTCTCATCTAACTCTATTAGCTGGTTGATTCGTCCTTGGATCGCTTCACCATCCGTAGCATATTGCTGGGTGAAACGGAGGATGGGAATCTGGAGGTTCACAGGGAGTTTTGCCTCTATTCCATATACCAACTCAAAAGGGATCCTTCCTGTGGAGGTCTTCATTGTTATTCGATCTTCCCATGCTGCATATTTGATTTTGTTATCCCAAGATTTCTTATTTTCCCCCATGACCTTTTTCAAAATATTCATAAGGTTTTTATTGCTTGATTATGCCAATATGTTCCCTTGTGGATAGTAATTGGATGAATGGGATAGGACAATGCCATATTTGAAGAAAAATTCTACCAGGGCATGTGAGCTAAAATATTTGGCACTGTCTGTAGTGATTTTGGAAGGGATACCGAACCTAGTTATGATCCTTTCTTCCAAAAAGTTAATGACTACTTCTTCAGTGGCTTTCTTTGTGGTAATGGATTCAACCCATCTGGTGAAATAGTATGTGGCTATTAAGATCCATTGGTAGCCATTACTCAAGTTATCCTTAAACTCACCAACGAAATCCAAACCCCACTGCTGAAAAGGTGCCTCTATTACTACGTGTTTTAGGGGTTGTGCTGGGAGTTTAAATTTACCTGAGAAGTATTGACAAGGCTGACATGACCAGACGTGTTGGTGGGTGTCAAAGAAAAGTGTCAGCCAATAATACCCATCCAGTAGGATTTTGTGAACAATAGTGTGAGCTGCAAAATGTCCACCACGGTACCCAAAGTGTAATTCCTCTAGCAACCTTTTTGCCTCTTCTTTGTTGACATATCTAAGTATGATCCCATCGGGATTTCTCCAACCAAGGTCATCTTTGGTTAAACAGTATTTATTTTCCCTCAGCCTTAAATCCCTTCTTTTGTAGTCTGCTAAATGGTTAGGACAAGATAATTTCTTTAGATAATAGACAATATCAGAGTACCACTCATCATGTTCTAGTTCACTGACTAACACATTTACCTGTTCACTCTCGCCATTTTGTATGGATTCTTGGTTGCTTTTGGTTAGCATTTGGGCCAAACCTTGTCCCTTTATTATTTTGGTGGGCTTTATTTCCAAGTCATATTCTTGGATTTTGGACACCCACTTTCCCCTAGTTCCCATGCAATCCTGTTGTGATAGGACATCCTTTACTGCTGGGTAAGGAACATAAGCCTTAATTTTGTTGTATCCAATGTAATTTCTAAAGTGTTTGAGGGATTTTACCAAGGCATATGCTTGTTTCTCAGTGATTGTTTAATTCAATTCGGAATCTCTAAGGACCTTGCTCATAAAAGCTACGGGGTGTTCATATTCATCAGAATCCTTTTGCATTAGAACACCTGCAATGGTATCCTGGGAGGCAAAGGAGAAAATGATGAAGTCCTTTGAGAAGTCAAGGCTGATCAAGACAGGGGCTTGGGAGATGGCATCTTTTATATCCTCAAAATATTTGATGGCTTTGTCATCCCATATGAAAGCAACATCCTTTTTTAACAAATAACTTATGGGTTTTATCCTTTCGACAAAGTTTGGAACAAATCTTCGAATGAAATTGATCTTTCCGGAAAAGGATTGTAAGGATTTTTTGTTGACTGGGGGATGGACATATCTTATTGATTGGACCCTCTCCGGATCAATGGAGACCCCCCCTTTCGAGGCCACATGACCCAAACGTTTTCCCTCATCAATCCCAAAAACAGACTTCTTGGAGTTTAGAGAGATGTCATACTTCCTACATCGTTCGAACACAATCCTAAGGTGTGAAAGGTGGTCTTTTATGTCCTTCGATACAACAGTGAGGTTGTCTTGGTAGATCTCTATGATTTTTTTTATAAGATCCCTGAAGGAAAAGTCCATTGCTCTCTGAAAGGTAGCATCGATGTTCATAAGGCCAAACGGCATCCTTAAGTACATTAAGGTTCCCCAAGGTGTGGTAAATGTCATTTTAAGTTGGTCTTCTCTTTTGAGTAGGACTTGGTTGTATCCAGAAAAACCATCCAACATGGACATCATCATTGCCCCTGTAACCCTTTGAAGCAGATGTTCCATGTTCGGGAGAGGGTAGTTGTCTTTCAAGGATGACTAGTTGAGATTGCGTAAATCAACACATAAACATATTTCACCGGTCTTGTTTCAGACAACTACCAAGTTCGACATACAAGATGAATATCTGAAAGGATTTATGATACCAGCGTCAACCATTTTCTAGAATTATTTCTGTATCTAGCTTGCTAGTTTTGGATTGATATGTCTTAGTTTTTTTCGAAAAGTTTTGGCTCCGTCTACCAAGGGTATGGTGTGTTGGATGACATATCCTTTATAAGCTTTCAACTCATCATAGTTCCAAGCAAAGGCATCTTTAAATTCTCGGATGAGTTCTAGTATTTCCAACCTTTCCTTTTTAGTGGTGCCCTTCCCTATCTTGACCATCCTTGGATCTATCCTTGGATCTATCCTTGTACCAATGTTGAATTCTAGGGCTTCATCTGCTTGTTTATTGGGTCTTCTTACTTTGAAGACATCATGTCGGTCAAAGAGACTTTCCAAGGGAACACATCCTTTGGGTAAGGTGTTTTTTTGTAGGTTTATAACCTCCAAATTCATGGAGTCAACCAGAAAGTTAATTTGTGAATCTGTGAATTCTTTTTTGTTTTCCATGAACCTGGTGATCTGGTCATCATCTTCAAAGACTTGCCAATGCTCCAAGTTATCGAAAACAGAGGGTCTAAAGAGGACTTCCATATTGCACAAATCACGAAGTGGTCCCTCACAGGGTTGTAGGGTGGAAGCAGAAATGGCCAAGGCATCTGCAATGTGATTATCTTCTCGAGGAATGGCTTCAAGCGATACTATTTTAAAGGATTTTGAAAGGGACTGAGCCAAGTCTCGGTATTTTTTCAACTTCTCATTTTTTGTATCAAATTTCATCATGACTTGTGAAACTATGAGGTATGAATCTCCCTTTCCCCTTAGGTGTTTAACTCCTTTGTCAATTGATAATTTTAGACCTAGGATTAGAGCCTCATACTCAGGGATATTATTTGTGAAATGGTATTATAGTCTATACAAGTGGTAGAAATCTTCATTGGAAGGGGTCGTCAAAACAATTCCAGCACCTGACACAGAACTTGAGTGAGATCCATCAAATTCCAAAGTCCAAATTCCCTCAGATTCCTCAATGGTGTCAATATTCAACTTCCCTTCTTGGACAAGCCAATTGTCGATGTCATCATCAATGCACAAGAGTTGGTCACTTAACTCATCATGGGTTTCAACTGGAGTGCCCATGAAGGGTTCACTGTGGAGGGTGAAGAATCCTCCTTCGGGATGATGGATGGTTGACTTAGATTCCTATTCATAAAAACTTACAGCTATTTGCTTTATGAGGTCCTTGTGAAAGACGATACCGAAATTTTTCAAGGCGTCCACGATGATCACATCTATAAAGAAAGGGGCGCTCGGGCAAGAGTCAAAAGCAACTTCTAGATATTTAATGATTCCCTTTGCAAAACCACCTCCGATATTTGGCTGTGAAAGGCTCAAACCCAATTGATGCATGATTTTCTCCGTCATAATGTTGATTGTAGCATTTGGGTGTAAAACATAGTTACGGAGTAGGGAGCTATTGACTTGGAGAGTGACATAGAAAGGTGTCGTCTTACTACTTTTTGAACTAGCGTTGTCCACCCGGTGGATAAAGAGAGGAAACTCTTCAAGAGGGTCATGCTCAAAGGTTTGTGGTAGAGAAATTTCAATCTCTTACTCCTTGTCCTGGGAAGGTTCAATTTCTACGTGAAAATCCTGAAGAAGGGGATCATGTACATGAGTATGGGAAAAACTCTATTTTCTCTTAGGAGGTGTGAGTTCAACTTGAAGGATTTATGGGAGCTTAGGTTCAGTGACTAACTCATCACTAGGATCCAACAGGTCATCACTGCGTGAGAGGTTAACTTGACAGATGTAGTCCTCGAATTCAATATTCCTCTCAATCTGATAAACTAGATCTTGTGCTTCTTCTAGGGTTGAAGGTGACCGGTCCCTGAGGGTGAACTGTAAAATTCCTTCAAAGGAGTTTAAGTAGTGGTCGAGGATATCTTCTTCTGAATTTATTTTTGGTCAGACCTTTTTGAGGAGAAGGTTGAACCTATCACTGAAATCCCTAACACTCTCACAGGAACCTTTGTAGATGTCAAGGTATTGGGAGAAAATATCTTGTGTGTGTTCATTATTACACCACCTTATTTTTAAAGCCTTCTCCAACTCTTCGGGATTTCTTATGCTTCTTTTCAGGCAAGCATTGATCCAAGTCTTAGCATCCCCTACAAGAGAGATTGTGAAAAGTCTCATAAAGACATCCAGGTGTTCTTGATTGGTTTGATGAAAATCAAAGCTATCAAAAAATTGGGCCCAATGCGAATTACTAGAAAGTCCTTTTCCTGAGAAAAGTGGCAACCAGGAATTTGCGTCTTCAGGCAAGTCATGTAATCCACCTTGGGTGTTACTTAGGTCAAAATAGCCAAAAAAAATTGAGTGGGACCATTTGTGTGGAGCAGGCGAAGGGGTAGGGTTTGAAAGGGTGACAAATTCCATAGTAGAGGAGTTTGAGTACTGTCACCCGCTACGGGTTGTCATCGGTGGAGTCGCCATATATTTTGTTTGAAACTATCAAAGAAAAGGAAAAACACCCTAGTGGAGTCGCCAATTAAGCTTGTAAGATAAAGGCTATAGAGGCAAGGCTTATCGAAAAAGTGTCGTCTGAGGAAGGTTTGACTCAGTGTTAACGGATAAATTCGTGAGTGCGGACACAGACCAATCTCCCTAGATCCACCTGGATCTAGAACAAAACAAGACAGAATACTACTCTTTCCCTAGATCTAGATCATTGAATGAACTAAGAGAAATGGATAGTGGACATACCTTACGAACGCTCTCCTTAAATATATGTTGTTCCTTGCTCCGCTTCGATGCTCTTGTGCCATCCAATCACAACAGTACAAATCAATCGAAGTACAAGCAAATTAATATATTCAATACCTAGTCTATACATGTGATCAAGGAATCATGTAATAAGATGACATCATCATTATGGGAAAGGGACATATTCATGTATTGAATTAACTGAAAGAGAAATATACAACCTGAGCCTTGATGTCATATATCTCCTTTCAATGGCTTCTAGTTCTGACACACACACTTGCTCATGCATGAAGAAAATCAACCACATAAGATGACCTTTCTATTGTCCTTTGCTGCTGTAGCATCAGTCCTCCATACACTCTTGCACTGATTCTCCAATCAATGTCTTACTATCTTGATTCTAATCTTTCTATTTAACCCTTTCCATGAGCAATCTCCTCAATATATAGGAGAAGATAGTTTAGTTACTTGGATAGAGAATGATCCCAAGATATCTGGAAAGTCGGTATTTTGCCAACCATTCGAAAGCCAACTCATCCTTCTAGAAGATTCTTTCTAGAAGGATCGAGAACCCATCCATTTTCCTTCTTTAGAAACATGTCCGCACCCTGACTTTGAGTGCAGTGCGAGAAGTTCACAGTCAAGCTGAAAGCAGCCTGCGGGAATTAAGGATTCTCGCAGGAGAGTATATATGCAGCCTGAGAACTATCTTTTAAACTAAACTTTCTGGAAACTGACAAGTATAACCTTTCTCATGAAAATGTTCTTAATAAAGAGTTTGATTTTCTATTATCATGACACTATCATGACATCATCCCAATGACCAAAAATGTGGATAACAGAATGCCCCCCAAAATCTGAGAGTGGAACCAGTGACAGTTGATAGATTGTGTAAACGGCATGTGTGTGTCAAGAACCAAAAAGCGCATCTAATCAGAGACCTGCAAACATCCAAGCATCAGCAGAATATCAAATATATCAATCCTGAGGTAGGAATCCCCATACTCAGATCATAGACTGATGATATCAAAAATAAAGGGCATGGCCACCAATCATACACTGTGGATCCATGTAGTCATAATATA
>SNQJ01S0002491.1:195653-208897 GCA_010110895.2 Picea sitchensis
CTTTAGAAACATTTCCACACCCTGACTTTGAGTGCAGTGCGAGAAGTTCGCAATCAAGCTGAAAGCAGCCTGCGGGAATTAAGGATTCTCGCAGGAGAGTATATATGCAGCCTGCGAACTATCTTTTAAACTAAACTTTCTGGAAACTGACAAGTATAACCTTTCTCATGAAAATGTTCTTAATAAAGAGTTTGATTTTCTATTATCATGACACTATCATGACATCATCCCGATGACCAAAAATGTGGATAACACTCAGTGTTCCCTGGCAGTGGCGCCAAAATGTTATTGCGTAGTTTGTAGTTAGGATAAAAGGCTTGAGTCTTGTGGGCCAAACTGGGGTACAGAGAATTTTGTTGTCGAATTGATCTATGAAGACATCTTTACCCGCTTCGGTGTCCCTCATGAAATTGTTACCGACCAAGGCACTCAATTCACTTCCAAGCTGATGAAAGAGCTAATAGAGAAATATGGGATTAAACACTGTAAATCTTCTCAATACCACCCGCAAGCCAATGGTTAGGTAGAATCCACAAACAAAGTTCTAGAATCCATCTTGACCAAGACTATTCAGTTACATCACCAAGATTGGGCAAATAGGATCCCAGAAGCTTTGTGGGCATACCGGACCACCTGGAGAAATACCACTGGGCATACCCCTTATGAGCTAGTGTATAGGAAACAAGTACTTCTACCTATAGAATTCCAAGTAAGGAACTTTCGTATTTTCGTAGAATTGGGATTGAACTTAGATGAGGCTCAGAAGAAACAAACCCTACAATTGAATGAGTTGGATGAAATCAGACAAGATTCCATCCAATGGACGATATTAGTCCAAAACCAGAGGAGCAAGTGGCATGATAAATTTATTAAGAAGAAGCACTTCCAACCTAGTGATTAGGCTTTGTTGTTTGATTCCTGATTCAAAAACTTCAAAGGCAAACTCACCACATGGTAGTTGGGCCCTTACGAGGTAGACACTGTATATGACAATGGAGCTGTAAAAATTAAAACAATTGATGATGGACAAGTCTCCTTTGTAGTAAATGGACACCGACTCAAATTTTATCATAAGCCCATTTCCAAAGAGGATTTTCTACAGGTCATGTCAACTGACAAGGCATTGGCCTTAGTAGATGGGGAATTCCCCCCTTGTTCTTGAAATTTTTTCTTAATTTCCTATTGTATATGTGTAAATAGTTTTTGAATTTTGTTAATAAGGCAATTCTAGAGGTTTCTGTAAGTATTTATTTCACCAGGAGTACACAGTTTCAAGGATCTTTCTTCAAAACATTATTACACTTGAATTTTGTGTCTGATAAAGAATCAAATGAATATTGACTTACTGTAATTAGCCATATTTTTGCAAAAAATCTCATTTTTTAAGATTCTAAAGCAGTTGCTCTTGAAACTCTTCACCAATGTATAAGGAAGTGATACCATAACTATCAAGCCTAGAGGTCTCTCGTACAGTTTTCCAAGAAACCTGAGTAAGTGAGTCAAGTGTCTTTATCAAAAAGTAACAAGGAGGTCTAATTAGCAGTTAGTCATGGAAACATCACAATAACTACAAAAGAATAAAGTGAGTTGAGCCTAAAGATACATTCATGTTCTTTCTCAATGGTACCATCCACTATACACTAAATAGATTGATTATATCATATCTTTAGATAGGACACATCTTCTTAAGTACCCCTTACATCGAGACAAACACTAAGTAATATAAACGGAAAGTCATCCTCTAACATAAATACCATCCCAATTGAAAAAAAAAAAGAGAAAAAAGTTGTTTTTCAGAGTCCCCCCCNGGCCCCCCCCCCCCCCCCCAATATTCTTGCATAAAGCAATCTTATAACTAAAATATTAAAATATGGAGGGCCAGTCTCTAACGGTGTAAGAGGCTAACCCGCTGGGATACTGAATAGGTCAGCTGGCAGTGGGTAGCAGCCTGTGGTATGACTAGGTAAACCCGCCGGAGTACTGAACAGGCTTGCTGGCAGCGGGGCATTCTACCTAGCGAGGATGATAATCTGACAAAAATAAATAATAAATTTCAACTTGTCCTGATGTACGGCATTACTTGCAAACAAACATGACATGAAGTATGTGTGGTTAAGATAAGGTTAATGAACTCCATAAACTTTCCATTGAGAAATAACTCTAAGACTATCTTGAAACTCTCTTACCTACCTCTTCTTATCTATATATAGGATCTCTTATCCTATAGGTAGGGCCATCTTCTAACTATATAGTCATACCAATCTGTGAAAATTTATATTTACACCTGACATACTATAAATCTTCGGTTATTGGGGATACTGACTGGTTTCCTATACTTTTGATTGTGAGGTGTCACAATACTTAGGTGTGGGTGAGGGGTTCATGAGCTGAGAAATGATCATTGCCTAGAGAAATAAATCTTTGGAAGAATTTTTGTATTATTTCCATGATACAGGTTATTACATTAATAGTCATTTTTGAAGTGCTAAACTCATGTGTGCTATAAATTACTGAACATATACTTAACAGACCACTCTTTATCGGTTTATCTTTTCATTTCAAGTTGTACATTGTAGGATTGACAGTACATGTTTTATGATTGCTATAACATGTTCATTGTAGGTTTGACATTATATGTCATATGCAAGAGGATTGAGTGAGCATGGTGGTAAAATCGACAATAATGGAGTATTTTGCCTCTGCTCATTAAATCACTATGATTGTCAAAAACATTTAATTTGTAGGCTATCCATTACAAGAAGTGAAAATGTGTTTAACACGGAGGTATCGAATGAAGTACCATATGAAATTCCATATGAAATGTCATATGAGGTGTCGAACAAAGTGCCAAATGAATTACACACCAGTAACTGTCCTAGATTCCAGGTAACTAGAAATCAATTACATTCAATTGAATTGGTTGCAAGCAATTGATTGAATATGATGTATATGTTCATGATCAAATGTCCAAGTCAAAATACTTGGACATTGATCTAACTGCGCATCATTACATTGCCCCCCAAAAAAGAGCCTTCGAATTCAAAATTTTCCACACATGGAAGCTTGTGCACACATGTGTGCAACCTAATCCACTATAGGCACATTCAAAATTGGGTTGGGCAACCATTATCTCAATTCGCCCTTGCCATTTGCGCTACCCTGCGTCAAGAAATCGCACCCAACCTCTGCCATTTCTTCCCCTGTTCAAATTGTGTTTGGCCTATGCTCAATTCGTGCCATCTCTTGGCTCGATCACACCCTTGCCTAGTGAATTTTTCCTCTGCCAGAATTCCTAAGAGGTATGAACCCCATTCCAATGCAGATCTTTTAGCCATTCTTGAATTTGCACAATGTAGAGAAGTGTTTTTGCACGCAGGTTGGGGGCCATTTTTGTCTAACTTGCAAGGCCACGATGATGGCCTCTCCATGCAATTTGTCATCGGTTTCGATGGAAAGATAGCACGCATGGGGTATCTTTCCTTTGAAGTCCCAATAGAGTCCATTGTTGCAGCCATGAAGCTCCCAAGAATGGGAGATAGAAGGTTCAAAAACCACCAACTGTCGTGCTCAAGTTAAAACAAGGTTTTTAAGCCCGAATTCGAGAACATTTCAGGAGCAAAAGGATATTCTAGGGAGTGTATAAAGGTGGAAATGATCAACCCTCTCATCGTCATCACGAGATTGATTACATGTGGAGGTAGATACTCCACTTTCAAAGCTTGTCATTTCAGATTGCTGGCTCATTTTTTGTTCAACAAACCTTTGAACTTCCCCTTCTATTTTCTCAAAAGCTTGGAAAAGATGTCCTCTCAAGTGAGGAAGAATGTGACTAACCCCCACAACAGTCTCTTTCACCATGGCTTGATCAAACTCCTTGTTATATCCAAACTAGAGAAACAGGGACAAACTTGGGATGCCTTTATCTATCAATTTGAAAACCCTCATTTGACAATTAAGACCGGCAAAAAGCCACTTAGCCTAAAAACTATCTCTCCATCCAAGCCTCACTCTCCAAGAACTACAAACCCCCTTGCACAAATCCTCTCTTTGCCGAAACAATATAAAAATCTTGTTGATATCCCTGCTTCCTCCTTGGGTAAAAAGACCAAGAGAAAAGACCAAAAGAAGCCTATTGTTAACCCCCCAATGCCTTCAATCTCTCTTGATCCTACACCTAAAAAGATCCAAGAAGTAATCCAACAAGACTTTCCCATCATTCCCCCAAATAGGAGGGGAGCCAATCAATTTGGTAAAGGACCCTTTCAAAAAATTACCCAGAGCACAAGAACAAAACCTTATGCAAAACCCTTGGCTACTTCGGATCCTATCCAAGTGTCCTTCAATCTTGAGAGCCCTCACAAGAGACTTAGGGAAGTTTCTACGGATGGATTAGAGCCACTAAGAAAGAAAAATCAGAACCTACCTCTCCTTACCAATCCCCAATCACCCCTACTTCACTTATGCCTACTCTAGATCCTAAAACTGATAGATTGTCCACATCCCTCAAGGGATCTAAGCTTCCCTCGGAGATCAATAATTCTTCCCCAGCCATTGAGAAGCTACAAAAATAAAACCATCAGCTTCTCCAATAGTTGGAAGAAAGAAGACAATAGACACACACCTTCATCATGATAATGCAGTCCTGGAAGCAAAGGTTAACTCCCTTCAACAATTGGTTGATGAGATGACCAAATCCAACCGCAGCCTCAGAGCACAACTGAAGCAACACAAGAGGCACAAGGCAAAGGCTTCCAAAGCTGATCCTCCTCAGCAAGCCTAGTCACGAGGGGTAATTTCTTTTTATTTGCAGTGGGACCTGCAAAATCGTAAGTGTGGGGGTAATGATGGACCCAAGATATGATCAATTTTATGACAGTTATTAGACACTTTTGTCGAATGTACATATGTGTTTTTCATGTTTTGGAGAATCTTTTTGAAGAATTTTGTGCTAAAACAGTATGATCTACACCAAGTATGTATGATTTGTGTTTAATGTTGATATTGAGTATAATTCATCACGTTTTTATTTTTCCAACGATCTAATTTACATTTTTGGTGATACAGGGAAAAAACGCATCATGTTTCTGCTTCCGTCACTCAGTCTGGCACTCCTTCCAATACTCGATCTGGTAACCGATATGGCACTTCGTCTAGCACTACGTCTTGCACAAAAATGGTGGGTGATTTGGCGGTTATGGTATTGGAGTGGTGGGAGAATTAGGAACATGGTTTTTGGTCATGATTGCCCCCTCCAGCTATTGAACTCTTGACAAATCAGTTTAAGTTGTTAAGCAGGGCAATTATCAGCTCGCTCTATTTCGACAGTTAGGGCACCATTAATGTAATTTGCCAAATTTAGAAGTGGTTCGACCCTCCTGTGGTCGACCACTTGTTCTGTAAATATTACAAATACCACAGTGGTGTTCAAATAGAAGTTAAGCAAACGAAGTATCAGTGTGATAGATAAAAACACGATTTTACTCTTTTTTTCCATTTTTCATTACCAGATTATATAAATACTGTGTTTTTGAGTTTTCATGGTGAAATCAAATTGTTGAGTTCATGGTGTGCTTTTAGGAAGTGACCACGACTTGTTGGGGGGGGGGGGGCACCAACAGTCTGGTAATTGTTCTTTAAGTTGTTTATGCATTTTATAGTTTAGTTGTCTCTCTTTATTTCCTGTACATGCATTATTATTTTGTTAATTAATTTGTTGTTGTAGTTTAATCATTTTAACTCTCTTTTGCAGGTTAGTATGAAGGATTGTATTAGCATGCGTTGATCTTGTAGTTAGGAATGAATTTGCAAATTCATAGACTAACCCCATGTGCAATTAGATATTAGATTGTGTTTTATTTATGCTTTTAAAATTAAATTTAAAACAGAGTTTGAAATAGGATAGAACAGAGTTTTATTGCATATCTTCTTTAACAAGGATTTGATGGATGGATAGGATTAGTTTCAGTTTTTAATTATAGATTGTTTATTTCATTTTTATGTAGATCTTTCTTAATTAGTTGTTGATTAATATATTTGTTAGTTTACGTTTTAATGTCATGTTTTAATTTTTGTTCTTAATCATTTTCCTTATTGCAGTTTGAATTGTTAAGATAGATATAACATAGTTTCACTTTATGTATTTTCTTTCCTAGAATTAGATTGCAATTACAATTCTTAGTTAATGGTTGAGTTTAAGTATGAATTTTTCTTACATAGTATAGAAGTACAATTATGATCTCGTTATATCTAATATCTCGTTATATTGTTGATGGTTAATAAATGAATATGCAGGGTAATTGACGATTGTTTCAGTAATGGCTAAATTCTCATTGGATTGTTTAATCCATACCTTTCACTTTTCTATTGAGATCAGTGTTGAGCTTATACCACTTGAATTATCTTTTGTTGTCAAGTGTCATCGAGATATTATAAGACACCGAAGATATTCACACAACCACCAACACTATATTTGAGTTTTCATAGGTTAAAAGATAGTTTCTTGTTTTCATAGGTTAAAGATAGTTTCTTGATTTCATAGATCAGAATATAATTTTATTACCGTTGTAGGATAGATAGTCTTTTGCTTTGATAGATTAAAGAGCAGTTTTCTTATCATAGATTAAAGGTTAGTTGTTAGTTCTTCTTGCTTTCAATTAAATAGATTTCCTTTTATGAATTAGAAATAGTTTTGAAGTTTGAATTAAGAATATAGTTCACTTGCCTCTTAGGTTAGATAGTTGTTCAATGAGAAGTCTTAATTAGTTTACTTGCAATAGAAGTTATCTTAGGGTAGTTAGTTGTTTACTTGCTTTAATAGGTTACTTTCTTATTTGTCTATTCTTGCTTTGATAGTATAGTTGCTTGTTTATTTACTTGCTTTCATAGGGTAGTTGCTCATTGAATTTAGGTAGGCAAGTTAAAGTAGTTTTCTTTTGTTATTTGCTTATTGTTATGCTTAAACTAGTTTGCTTTTGCTTATTGCTTATTGTTGAACTAGTTTGCTTCAAGTAGGGTTTTCACTTGTTTTCTTAGAACTATCCATTGATCCTTGGTCCAAAAGTACTTAGGTTACATAGTTTAAAGTTGCTTAGTAGGGTTTGCTCAATAGATAGATTTTCTTGAATAGATTAGCCCTTAGATAGCCACTTCCTTAGTTAGACTATACTACTACCAAACCTTCTACCTTTGGCATATATTTTTTTACAACTCTAAGTTTACTTACCCCGGGTTGACAATTTAATTGAGGGTTTTTAGTGTGTTTTTAGTGTATATAGAACACCCATCATACCCCTCTTGTCCATTATCCTAGACACTCCCCCTTTTGTGTATTAATTCATCCCCCATCTCTTGTTCATGTCCCCTTAGCAGTTGGCATCACATTTTTATTAATAAAATAAGGAAATACAATTTGCATATTACATTGCTTGGCCATAGCGACATATTATATCTACATAAACATTAATTAAACTGGGGATTATAGTGGTGATGTTACAGTTGGTTGATCTCTTCTAGGTATTCGTCTTGATGTTGTTGATAGAATTTTTGGTCTTCTATCACTTCCTGGTGTGCAAATATGTTCCTGCTTGTTGTCAATATTTTCCCCTCCTGAAATGCAAAGTTATTTCTAGTTGCTGCTAGGATTTGAGATATTTATTGGAGTATCATTTCCTCCTTTGCTCAACAAATTCTTGAACATTCTTGATTTTTTTCTTTTTGGTTGATAGTCCATGTCTTGCACATGGATTAGTGCATGGGGGTTCTTACAACACCCAAAAATAATTGAAACTTTTCTACTTTTAGAATGAAATCTACAAACAATGAAACACACTATGTCTTGAATACCGCATGCTACCAAGACCCTGATGTCACCGGGTTATCATTTGGCATGATTTAGTCTTTCCATGCATTCTACTTAACATAATTTTAAATGGTTGAAGAGAGACTCGTTAAAACTCTACTTATAGCAAATGCACTAGTTCTTACCTCTCATATTCTCGTCTCTCTTCCCATGCAATTATTCCTATATGCATTTAAATGATAAAAAGAAAAACCAATGCCTTTTTTCACTTCCCCGACAATGACGCCAAAAATGTCAGTCAGCTCAATTAGGTGAACTCTGCTACATTAAATCATCAACCTGGGGTTCGTAAATAGACAAAGTGCATGCAAAATATATGCATGCCTTAGCTTCCAATCTATACCTAAATGACTATTATGAAAAAGGAAAGGTGTTCATTGTTTAGCTGCAGAAACAGATTCGTTTCTTTAGCTACATAAAACATAGTAATTGTTCACTATTCAGTTGCAGAAGCAAAGTATGTTCAGTTGCATAAATAACAGAGTATTTGCTAATAATGCAGAAACAAAATAATAAAGATACAAATATAATTCTAAACACTTAGGATCATCAGTCTACTATTTCTAATGATGGTCTTTCAATAATCTAAGGCAATGACTGTAACATCTTTGGTTTTAATCCCCATGAACTATAATGTAATTGGATAAATGTGAATTAGGCTAGTGAGTCAATGTGTTGGGGCAAAGAGTTGTATTGGTTTAATGTGGACAAAGGCTGAATTGAATATTATGCTCATTGAATAATTAATAAAAGTAGTAATCACTGGCTACGATACGAAAGGAATGAAGAGCGATGGGGGAGATATTAGTCCACAAGAGAGAGGGGTCAAAGGGGGTATTATGCATGGGTATTAATCCAAATCCACATTCTCGAATTATTATCAGTGTATATAATCTTTTAATTTGATGTGGAGTGTGTTAAAAGCCAATCATGTAATTCATGTAAGAGGGTGGGTGTGAGGAGTCACATCCCATATTTATTGGAGAGAATGGGAATGAATACAATCATCTTGGAGAAGAGTGTAAATCAAGTCAAGAAAACAAACAAAGAGAGGAAATGTGTATGGCCAAGGGGGCATTTTTTGGACAGTCATGTTTTTGGATGGAGAATAGTTTTTACATGCAGTTTTTGGGTAGCAAAGGAAGAGCGGAGGGATAGGAATAGGACATCCATGGTTTTGTGTTGAGAAAGAGGCATTTGTTCCAGTAAAAATGGGCTACAAGCCTGTAGTGCATTTTTCTATTAAGGAAATGACTCAAGAGCCTTGTGAGGGTTACTGTTAAAACTTCTTGGGCAGTTGAGAGTTCAAGAGAGTCCCCAGCTGAGATTTCCTATCCAACTGAGTACACTAGGTGCCCTAATAAATGAATGGTACATCCCAAGGTACTTTGAGCAGTGAAGGGGGTACATTCCTTGGGTTGTGTGGGTTGTGGGAAAAGAGAGAGTTAGAGGATTGGAACTGTTGTAGGAGTAGAACCCTGGTTGGGGGTTGTTGTGTGTGGATATTGGATAGTTAGTGGGTCTAATATCCTTGTGGACTCATAGCCTCAACTCAGGGGTGGCCTGTTAGTGAAAGAAAATGAACAACAGTGCTTATGGATGAGAGGTTCATCCTTCGTATGGAGCCAGTCGATTAATTACTAACAAATAAGTGTTTATATTATGTTCTTGTGTTATTTCGTTGTGTAAATGGTTTATATGAATGGTGTGTGTTCATTGTTTTCTTGAACAGTTGCATTCAAGTTTAATATATGTTGTTAGATGCATCTAGAACTGTGGTATCAGTCAAATGGTTAAATATATGTGTGATTTGTAGCAAGTAAGCTACATGAAATTAATTAGTAGTAAATCTTATTGATTTAATGAGTTTTCGCATAGTAATGTTCCCTGGATAAGTTGGGGAACATTACAGAATGGTATCAGAGCTTAAGGTTCAACATTGAGCTTGTATGGGCCAGGAGCTAGCATGAATTGAGCATATTTGTGGTTGTAGATTTCGTCTTGCAATGAATTTGGGGGAAAAATGGTGAACATAAGTGAAATCCCCAAATTATGAGCAAATTTCGAGCTTAAGTGCTTCAGAGTAGTTGAAGAAGGTAATTCATGTAGTAGATATACAAGTTGCAAATTCAAATCCAACCATGGAAGTAGAAATCTTGTGTGTTTTAGGGCGGCTATTAAGTTTTATGGATCGATGACCTAGATTAATTCGACCAGGAGAATTGTCAGTCGAGATTCAATCGCAGAAGATCGGAACAAGGCATTCCTGAAAGGCCTTTGGGAAGAAGGTTTCGGAAAGGCTTGGAATCAGGAATGAGGTTGAGTACAAAGTGAGGGGTCCAATGGTACGAGACGAATGAACAAGTACCACTCATAATATTGAGAGAAAATCCTATCTATTTATCGGAAGTTGGGTTTTGAAAAAGTCCTAAAGCAGTGCATGAGTTGAATCCCGAAGAAGAGAAGCATGATGGAAAAATACTGAAAGAACGAGAGTCATCAAATCAATTGGGGTCATTCTCAATCATCATATCTCGCAGAGATTTTCTTTCAAAAAAGTGTTTCCATGAGGTCTCCTTCAGGAGGATGGTTTTCGATAAGTCTTCGGAAGGAGGTTGTTGAAAGGTTCGTTCGGGGAGAATGCTTCCGATGGGTGAGTCTGATTGAACAAGCTCAATAGGATATCGAAGTTAAATCTTCGAAAAGTTCAGTAAGAAAGGAAAATCCCTAATTTCAATTAGATGGGTCTGATAGTGTTTTGGACTACGAGTTTCAAATGGATTTGCACATCTAGCCACTTGGAGTTTTCGATGGGAAGGGTCTGAGAAAGAGATTTTGGAAGGCTTACAAAAGACTAGCCACAGCTTGGAAAGTCCAAGAATATCAAAAATTGGGATTAATCCCAATTTTGAGATCAACAATGTGGATCTAAAAACTGTTACAACAATAAATTAGTGATTTTTTCCATGAAAAATTCCAGTTTTTGAAGGTCTTCATCTTACAGGGCATTTTTTAGGGCCTAAAAAGCATTTCTAGTAAATCAATTTTGTACAAAATTGTGTGTCCTTTTAGGACACACATTTTATGATTCTAAAATTATAGATCCCAGAGAGATCTTTCCAGCAAACTAAATTGTTCGCCAAACAGAGCTTGTATGAGGGAATTATAGCCAAAACAATGAAGGGTAAAATTTAGTACCAGATTTCTTTTAGAGGGCATAATGCCTAGCTCAGGAGTCGTTTTGGGGCCCATAAGAAGTCTATGGAAATATATTAAACCATATAATGCATCCATCGAACCATTTTTTGAATTTGGGTATGTAAAAATGTGCAAAAGGAGAAAGAAATCACTTGTAGCATACAGGGCCAAAAATGTAAAATAGTCAAAACTTATGTGGGTTGTAACTTTCAATATGGAGCTCGGTTAAGGGTGAAATCATGAAAAATTGTTCAAAAGATAGTCAGAGACATACCCAATTGAGATTCTATAAAAATACCAAAGGAGTTGTTGTAGGGATTCACAAACAGGGCTAAAATTCCTAAGCCAGGAGAAAGTGCAAAGGGGCAAAATTGGCATTTCCAAATTGTTACAGATTTTGACTAGAGCATCAGTTTGACAATCTAAGAGTTGTTGTGATTTTAGTGTTAGCAGAATTATTTATGTCGTGTGGAACATTTTCATTGGTTCTTGATATATTTACCCCTATAAGTGACAAAAGTCGGTGTTTGAGATTATATTGCACTTGGGAGAAGGTGTACAAAAGGGTTAAATTGGCAACATTCAATTGACTACAACTTTCTACTTGTTGCTCATAATTGAGAAAGAAAGTAGTCTTTGGAAATCTATTGCATAGTAGAATCCAGGTATCCACTCAAAATTCAGTCTTGAGCCAAATGATTCTCAAGGAATCAGAAGGAATGTTCCTAGTAGACTTGAAGGAACCCATTAAGCAGAATGAAATTTCAAGAATCCATAACTTTTAGCTCAAAAATCATATTGAAGCATGAGTATGGTCATTGGAAAGGTAATTTCGAAAAAAAAAAAACATAATAGAAAGCCTAATTTTTCCATGGGAGAATTGTGTTTCTCCATAAAATTACAAGAGGAAGTTGAATTAGATTCCATGAACCATGTAACTACACAATGTGAATATTTTCCCAAATAATGTCAAATTTTGGAGAAACATTTCCAAGTAATAGAGTTGAGTTCCAGGGGTGATTGTTGGGTAAGGAAGAGTATTGAAACTCATAATAATTCCTATGCATAAGTATAGAGGATCACTTGAAGTGAAACATCCAAATAAGGGGAAAAGGTGGTTGGGATTATTAACAAGGAATTCATTAATAAGCAGAGGAGCACTCTAGCAGACAACATTGGGTGATGAAATTCTAGAAAGAGGATAAGATTCCACAATTGAGCATTGTGTGGGTCTGTTCTAGATTAATTCCAGGGTTCATAGGATGAGGAAGTAGGTCAATATTGTGTAGTTAGTTGAAGAACCAAGAACTGAAAAGGAAAGTTTAGGATTGTAGAGCAGGTGATGCAATGTTGACAAAGGTTTAAGGAAGAGAAGGGGAATATTACTACTCATATGCTATAGATTCTGAATGGTTTGCAAAGGAAAATCAATAGAACCTCTCACATAAAGCATGAAGTCAATAGGTGAGAAATATCATTGCAAGCACAGGGAGTTAAGAAGAACTCCATAAACTTGAAGGTTGAAATATAATGAAGGATAAAAGATTGCTACAAGAGAAGGAAAAATGATGTCATGAGATGAGGTGTGACTCATGGAGTGGATGAGTCATATCTATGTAAAAATATAAGAATGCATGAAGAGGGATTGTTAGATATGATCTAACAACTTCTGTCTAAAATTACCCAAAGCAAGAAATTTGTCTCTATTATCAGAATGTGCAGTGGAAGCAAGGTACAAGTGCAAATGGAAGAGTGTAGCATTCCATTTGGAGAATAAGGGTCTTGAATGGTCAAGTAGTGCTTCATAGTAAATCACTCAATGAAGTGAACAAAGGTATTTAAAATTGAGAAAGGCCATGGATGGCAATGAATATTAGAAAGATGACATAAAAGAATATTTCCTAATATTGAAATGTCAATCAATGATAAAGGTATTTCAAGACTGGTTTGGTCAAGGAAATGGGGAGTGGCTAATTAGATTGCAGTGCTAATGTTCAGCTAGAGTGGTGCATGTTTTTTTTTTTTTAAATAAAAAAGGGGAGATCCTGCTATTATATATTATCAAAAATCTGTAACAGAGTATACATGGTCAACAGTCTAAAACGTCCAAAATGCTGCCGGAGACCGGAAACCAGCATAGAGACAAGGCAAAACAACTATAATCCATTGGCACCTGTTCTGCCCGAAG
>SNQJ01S0002491.1:226704-277563 GCA_010110895.2 Picea sitchensis
TTCTATCCTCCTCTTGTTCCTCCCTTTCCTTTTGCTTTTAACAAATTAGAATTGGTTGAAGAAGTTGAACCAATTCATTAGTTAAGTTAATTAAAAGACTCAACTAACTTTAGTTAGGGGGAAGAGTAATAATTATAATAAGGTTCATAAATAATAATAACTAGTAGGTGGGACCCCTTATGACTCCCTTTAGTTCATAACAATCATAACATAACCATTAGTTAAGCAAAACACACCTCCTTGTGTCTCCCATCAACATATTAACTTTTGGTAATTTAAACTCATGAAATTTGAAATTATTTCAAAAATAATACTCATATATCCAAAATAAACATGTTGTCCAAAGATCCCTGAAGTCAACTGTCATAAAACAATAAATATAATAAAAACTCAAAAGCCATATTTCCCAGTCTATGATGCAACCATTCTTTGATTGTTGTTGTCACCTCTTGATTTTCCTGAATTTGCCTTTGGTTGTGTAGAGCCTTTATGCCTAATCGTGTTGATCACGTGGGAACAATCATCCCTCAAATGCATCCGGCAAGACACGGATTTGTCAGAGCCATTGGAGGGTGAGGAGGGGGCAGCAGTGGCTTTTCCTTTATCAAGGGCATGGTGGGCCTGAGTTTTCAATCTCTTGCTAGCATGGGAGGATTTCATTGGTGAGTGGTCAGGGGTAGCTTGGGAAATGGGGTTAACCGACAGAGGAGCAGGAAAAGACAAGTTGGGCCAGCCACAATGTTGGGAGACTGTAGGGTGGACAATCTCCTTCCATCCATCATTTTCAAGGACCTTGGGTTGTAATGAGACATGAGGAGGTACATGGATATCGGGTGCTTGCGGGGCTTGGAAAGGAGGCCTTTCGGGCCTAGGTTGGATTACTCCCTACCCAATCCAATTGAAGAATCCGGCATGAAACAATTGGTCGAGCTCTTGTGAATCAGCGTCAAAATGTATGGAGAACCTGGGCCTTCTTGGGCCTCAGTTCCAATTACCTCTACCTCTGTTTCCTCAGCCATGGCTACCTCGACTGAAAAAAATCATCCTACATGTGTGATCGATTAGAAAATAGTCTTTTAAATAACCATACATGACAACTCTCAAAAATATGAAATAGATTTGGCTTAGCAATGTATCAGACTCATGCAATCCAATCCATACAAATTGTTTTACTGTTAATCAATGAGCAAGGGGGTGCAAAAGGGTTCTGGGATATGTGAGGGGTTTGTATTGAGAGAAAATATGATATAATGTGGGGGGGAAAGACAAGTTCACTACTCAATGACAACAACAATCAACTGAAAGCAAACCAGTAAAACATCACTGTAATCCACACAAGACATTGCCACTTTCAACTGCCTTAACACTGAAATCCTCTTGAATGTAATCAATCTCAAAACAGAGAGTGAAAAAATGAAATGGGAAGGTGATGGGATTTTTAATTAGCGGAAAATGAAATCATGGAAGGGAAGGAGAACGATTAGTGTTCATGAAATTAATTAAGTGATCCGTGAAACATTCTGCAGTAAAAATAGATGCTCCAAGCATCAATCATCATGACCAAATAATAATTATTGTGTACTTAACTATTTCACTATCCAAAATCAAATATCCAATACAGTGTCATCACAAGACAGTATGCATTCTGTAAAGGGATCCTATTTCTTTCATTTATCTTCTTTGCAACTTATAACAACAACCATTCCACTCTGTTAACCATCAAATTTGACCACTGCCCATGCATTTCTTCAATCCATAACTACACTCAAAAGTCATGTTTTCAAATTAGCAATGAAGTTACTATTACTGCAGTTGGGCCCATTATTTAAATGCAATGATATTCGTTAAACATATGTAGGCAGTAACCAAAATAATCAAGACCAAATTGCAACAGCCGAATTGACAATTAAACATACAACCCACAATCACCATTTAGACACAAGCTATGCACGGGGTAATTTGATCGTGCAAGTGTAACTCCACCACTATGCAAGCCCAATCTAATGCGACTGTAAAAAGATGGGCCACCCATCCAACACGACTGTCATCAACAATATGCCTGCTTTAACAAGTGATCGATTGCAATAAATAAAAAACTTTGTGGGTATCCCTGAGTGTGAAAACTAAGCTATCCATACTACACACAATGCACATCCACCAAAACACCACGATGCAACATTTCCACTTAACACAACAAACACATAGTCACGGTAATAACTCAACCCATCGTGTTGAGCCATCGATTTAATATAATATTGCTTTGATTTAGTCACACCGTGACCGACTATGTTGTGCAAACTCAGGTTTATACAATCAAACAAGCACTAGGATGCAGTGCATATATTCTCTACAGTTATCCAGTTCAATAGTCATTCGGCCCCAAAGAAAATAATAGTTACCATGCCCATTATTTCATTTTGAAAAAAAACCATACACACAACGCGACATGTGTGAGCAACACCAAGAATTTGTAACCAATGCTAGCTATCATCCAAATAATCATTAGTGAAAATACCAGTGACTGTGTATCAACCAAACAATTCGCCACTTTTGTAAAAAACCAATCAACTGAAGAAGTTGTGGCAACTACGCATACCCACGCATCAAATCGAATCGGGGCAGAGGCCTTCTCCATTAACAATATTGAGTTATTATTATAAGGAGCGTGACTGTGTACTTTGAAAGTGCAATTGGCAATGGAGGGTTTATCATTATTATCACAAAGGTAGTAACTAAATGCCAAACCAACATGACTGCCATAGGACCAGTTGGGTGAAACGTATTCAAAGAAATCGACCATACATTCAATCCACAATAACCTGTAGAAAATTGACAAGCACGACAGTCTCCTCTACAAAACTCCAGACTGGAGGGTTAAGGGTCTACTCTGTAGCCAACACCAGGGGAATGGATCCAACTCCTTGTAATGGTGGAACCTTCGAGGTCAAGGGTGTGCACACAGAGAGATCCATGATTCATTTGTGGATAGTTAACAATCCATGGCAGGGGGCCATAACAAAAGGTGAGGCTCCCATTCGGTCAGGAAATTTTATTTAATGCACACAGGGTATAACCCTCGTTTTCTTTGTTCAAACTACCATAGTACTGAGGTGAAGACAGGGTCGATTTAAGAATAGAACACTCACTTCGTGACCCTTAGGGGTGGAAACAACCAATGCCGAAGCGAACACAACATAGTGATGCGGAAAACCTTCAGCCATTAAACCCATGAAATCCAGAGAATGGATTTAGTGACAGTGCGTGAAGATATCTATCCACCCAAGACTTAAACAAAAACCCTCCAACTAAACCAATAGTGATAACAAAGAGCCAACACCCAGGAAGACCAATAACCTCTACGAACTCAAAATTATTACAGGAAGAACCATCCACTCTTCATTCCAAGAACCCAAATTTCACACAGTTGAACACTTAGGAAAACAAAAACCAATACACCTGAGCCAGTAATCATTTCATAACCAGAGCAGAGTCACGAATGGCCAAAAAAAGACATACATGTAATCAAATTCCTTAAAACGAGAGTTGGTTTAACGGTTCCTCCCTGCTAAAAAATTGGAGCATAACCACAACAGCAAGATCAAACAATAGCCCGACTAGGGTGGCGACTAACAGGAGAAGTAAAGGTGACATGCAGTAAATGCACATCGCCTCCACCCTCAATGCATTAACTCATCAGTAAATGCCAACACATTCTTCATTAACACCATTAATTTAACTATGCGTTGGAATCTGCACATATTACTTGTCAAATGTGCTCTCCACGTCATATATCCAATTCCTTATTGTATAACTCAAACAAAATAGCATAACCATTAACACCCATTACCTTTCCAAATGAGCTACCAACATTCAATCTATCCAAATACACGATATATATATATATATCGACCACATAATCCAATTAATCATTGCATAACCATTTACTTGTTAGCTAGGATTTAACGATAATTATTAAGTCTTTCATGCATGTAGAATAGTGAATAGGATAACTTTAAATTCTTCCCTTTTGTAATTGTTCCTCATTTCTTTCCAATTGTTAGCATGTAGTATAGTAAAATTGCATAATTAGATCCCTTTTCTTTGTTTTCATTTGTTATAGTATTTTTGCCCTTCTCAAAATTGTCCTTCATGTAATTTCACTAACATGCTTGTTGTGCAGGTGTGATAAGAACATATAGCAATGATATTAATGAATAGCATAGGTTGTAGTAACATCATCAACCAACACTTCATAGCTCAAATCATAACCCATAACAACAGTATCTCATCAACCATGTAAGTTGTGTCGCACATCATCACAACATAAAAATGAGCAGATCTGATATTCAACAGTACAAGGGGGGCCCACCTACTAGTATTATTAGTTTTTATAATAATAGGCTTTAGCAACACTTTGGGGGCAAAAATTCGTTGACAATTTTAATCATCAACAAACTGGCAACTCCACAGGAAAATTTGTTTCCAACAAATTTAGAACTCATAACTCATGGTTTCACAGACCAAGAACAGTAATTTTAGAAGACATAACCAAAATAATTATGCAACAGGGGGAAGTGAGCGGATTTAATGGAAATATGACCGGGAATTTGGGAGTGATTGATGAAAAGTGTTAAGTATGAGGGGGTTTTACCACTGTATGCATAATCATTCAACTCGAATATGCTCTTAACTTTCAAGAAGGAAAACTTATAGACTTTCTCTTAAGATCTCAATGGCTAAAGAAATAGCGAGAAGAAGCGGGAAACAACCAATTCCTTGTAAGACAGCAGTGGAATTATGTAACAATTTCAAGGGTTCTTCAGAGGAGACATCATAACAGTTATGTAAGATTGATTGTCATCAACTAACAATGCTTTGCAGGAGTGTCACTGTGGTAGAATTGATCCAACATTCTATCTTGGCCAAACACTAAAAGATGATACAAACAAAAATCGCAACTGAAGTAATAGTGCAGAAATTAAAACAACAGCAGTAAAAAGACTCAATTGAAAAATAGCAAGGAAAGAAAACTTAACTTAGAAGGTAGAAATCAAGGTACTGTAATCATAGAAAAGAAGCAAAAAAATTGAAAGCATAGCTAGGCTACTAGTATACAACAAAATCCAGACAGCATGAGAACTTTTCATGTTGGTTCCTCGCAATATTTCAAGTGAGGGTTGTTAGTGTTGTAGGGAAACAATTTCTCCTGTAAATATTTTAAGATATAAGAGTTAGTATCCAAGTCAAAAGCAATTTGGAAGGGACCAATCACCTGGAAATCTAATGTAATCATGAGTCCCTTGACATGCACAGTTAGATCATCAATATAGAGATGGAGACTGATCAATCCATCGAGAGTTATGTGCATAGGTTTTTTAAAAGTAGTACATGTATCACGTAAGCTAAAAAGTCAGAATTTGTAAGGCATGGTATCGCAATTAGTAATGAAAGTGGTTTTGTGAAAATTTTCCCCTTTTACTTTGATTCTCTTGTAACCAAACAGACTGTCTAGTAAGGGTCTTAACTATGACTCTACAACCTGTTGCAAAAACATTTCCATATTGAGAGGGGGGAAGGGATTTCTTATAATCGCTTGCCTGAAAGTTCGAAGATTAATACAAGTTCCGATATTATCAGTGGTCCTCGAGGTCGATTTCCAAATTGAGACCCATCCAGGGTGGGCTGAAAAAAACATTCCAGCCCTTAAGAAATCTCTCAATTTCCTTTGAAAGGGTGCTTCCAGTGCAGAGTTAACAAGTTCTTGTTTTTGCCTAGCTAGTTTCATAATATGTTGAACAAGACCAAGATCAAAACCATGAAGATCCTCATAAGACCAAGCAAAAACCTTTTGAGATTCACAAAGTAGCCCGGTGGACCTCATCTCTTTTCTAGTGGAACATTGGACATTTGTTTTAACATATGTTGAAGATTCAGTTGTCCTAATGTTCAAGAGGATGGTTTCAAATGCTATCATACGATTTTTCATATCTTGTACTAGTTGTAAGAGAGAGGACATGTCTGTCTATCTAACTGATTCTCCCTGGGGAAGACCAGTTCTTTCAAGTTTTTCTTCATACTTTGAGCAAGTATGTAGAGTGGAACCGAGATTGGCAATGGTCTTTTCCTCAAGCCTATGACGGTAGAGAGAAGGCAATGCATTGTAGTAATGCATGAAAGCGACTTGGTTCTGAGGGTCGATAAGTTCGAGGATTTGATTATACAACTTGGTGAAATGCAAGTTGAAAGACTTGATGGTCTCACCATCTTTATAAGTGACGTTATTGTATTCCCTTAACTTATCAGCAGGGCTTTTGGATTGCCCATAAGTGGATCAGAACCAATAAATCAACTCCTCCCAAATAGACAAAATCTTAGGAGGAAGGTCAAAGAAATCGGTTGTAGCCTTTCCTTCCAAGGAATTGACGAACAAGCACATGCAGGTGTCATTGTCGTTGGCCCCTATGTTATGACAAGCAATTTAAAATGCCACTAGGTGTTCATTTGTACTGACAGTGTTATTTCCTGAAAACTTAGGCAAATGCTCTTTAAATTTCGGAAGTGGGCGAGTAGCAGGCGCTAGGTTAAGAGGAGAGGACACATGCCATGGTGTGGTTGTGGCATCTTCTTCAAACTGAAAAATCCCATACTTTTTAATGACTTTGGTGGGGCTTGTAGTAGATTGGACAGGGATATGGTGGTTGTACAAGCTACCAATCACCGACGACGATGAAGATTGGGAAGATGGAGCACTTCCAATGCCACCAGAGCCACCACTAGATGCCATCTTGTGGATGATAGATGAGGGAAAGAAAGATGAGTTGGATGAATCAGATAAATTTCTCCTTAGAGCACTTTTTTCGGCAGATAACACAACGTTTCTTCTTCCTATTTCAGCAATAGGATTGATTTCGGGTGACAAGCCTCTTCTTCTTCTAGAAGCACGAGAGTATAAGGACATGAAAGAAAGGCCAAAACTCAAAGAAACAAAGGTTTACTGTTGATTTCTAGGTTGTCTATGTCTAACCTCCAATTGTTCTTGAGCACTAATATCTCTTTCTTGTTGCCCAAGAATGGTTAAGTTTGGCACAGGTATTGGTAGTGTCTAAATAGTATGGAACAAATTCAAAGCAATGTTGGTCCGGTCTTGGAGACTGGGCTCAATATTGGGTTGCCTTGCAACAAGAACATTCATTAATAGTAAAACAGTCAAAGAATCAATTTTAGAAAAGAAAGATGTATCGATGACAATCGAGTATAAAATTTTAACTAGAGAGATATCGAAGATCTCCCCAGTATGGTCGCCAAATAAATGTTGAGGAAAAGATATGAAATGATCTTACTCAATCATTTTCAGACTTTACTTGGCTAAATCAAAGTAGACGAGAATATCACCCTATGTTTATAGCCAACAAAAATAACATCCTAACTCACAAGTATTAATTACGAGTGCTTAGACTAGTCTTTTATCAATAACAAGCATGTTGTAAATCCACTTTTTATGAAATTTTCTGAATATAACAGTTGCTGAAATAAATGTAAGAACAAAAGTAAAGACACCAAGATGATAATCAAGACAGATGAGACATAAAGCAATCATTTATTTCATTCCAATTCAAAGTCTGATTTCCCAAGGCTATTCCCAGGGATGAGGTCAGAGGCAGAGGTTCAAAGGTCTATTCCTAACTCTGATTTCCCAAGGCTAGCGAATGAACTAAAAGACAACGGATTGATTTTTATTTTATTCATCGAATGGAACCAATCCAAAGAGTCATTTTCTTTACAAAATCTCATACAGAAATCTTGGACCAAAGTCAAACTTAGACATCCCCGATGGAACATACAAAAGGACCTCTGACAAAAAACCAAAACTGAACTCTAAAAGTTGGATCAACTTACCACAGATTGTTTCCCACTCGACTCCGCACAATAGACTTTATTAGTCATGAAAATTAATTCACAAGCAGACAAGTCTACACAGACTATGAAATATAGATCAACACCTCTGAAAAACAAGTGTCTGAATGATTTGATTTAGCCCTAAATATTGTTGTCTACAATAAGACCCTACTATCATAAAAGAGAATTAGGCTTGTGATGAATATATGAATGAATGAAAACTGAACTATCTCAACATAAACTCAAAGAGAAAACCATAGCATTATTATGCTTGTATCCTCCTCTTGGTCCTCCCTTTCCTTTTGCTTTTAACAAATTAGAATTGGTTAAATAAGTTGAACCAATTCATTAGTTAAGTTAATTAAAAGACTCAACTAACTTTAGTCAGGGAGAAGAGTAATAATTATAATAAGGGTCATAAATAATAATAACTAGTAGGTGGGACCCCATGTGACTCCCTTTAGTTCATAACAATCATAGCATAACCATTAGTTAAGAAAAACACACCTCCTTGTGTCTCCCATCAACATATTCACTTTTGGTAATTTAAACTCATGAAATTTGAAATTATTTCAAAAATAATACTCATATATCCAAAATAAACATGTTGTCCAAAGATCCTTGAAGTCAAATGTCATAAAACAATAGATATAATAAAAACTCAAAAGCCATATTTCTCAGTCTGTGATGCAACCCTTCCTTGATTGTTGTTTTCACCTCTTGATTTTCCTGAATTTGCCTTTGGTTGTGCAGATCCTTTAGGCCTAATCTCACTGATCATGTGGGAACAATTGTCCCTCAAATGCATCCGGGAAGACACGGATTTGTCAGAGCAATTGGAGGGTGAGGAGGGGGCAGTAGTGGCTTTTACTTTATCAAGGGCATGGTGGGCCTCAGTTTTCAATATCTTGCTAACATGGGAGGATTGCACTGGAGGGTGGTCAGGCGCAGCTTGGGAAATGGGGTTAACCAGCAGAGGAGCAGGCAAAGACAAGTTGGGCCAGCCACAATGTTGGGAGACTGTCGGGTGGACAATATCATGCCATCCATCATTTTCAGGGACCTCGGGTTGTAATGAGACTTGAGGAGGTACAAGGATACCGAGTGCTTGCGGGGCTTGGAAAGGAGGCCTTTTAGGGCTATATTGGACTATTCCCTGCCCAATCCAATTGAAGAATCTGGCATGAAACAATTGGTCGAGCTCTTGTGAATCAGCGTCAAAATGTATGGAGAACCTGGGCCTTCTTGGGCCTTGGTTCCATTTACCTCTACCTTTGTTTCCTCGGTCATGACTACCTTGACTGAAAAAACTCATCATGCATGTGTGATCGATTAGGAAATAGTCTTTTAAATAACCATGCATGACAACTCTTAAAAATATGAAATAGATTTGGCTCAACAATGTATCAGACTCATGCAATCCAATCCATACAAATTATTTTATTGTTAATCAATGAGTAGGGGGGTGCAAAAGGGTTCTGGGATAAGTGAGGGGTTTGTATTGAGTGAAAATATGATATAATGAGGAGGGAAAAGACATGGTCACTTCTCAATGACAACAACAATGAACTTAAAGCAAACCAATAAAAGATCATTGTAATCCATAGAAGACACTTCCACTTTCAACTGCCTTAACACCGAAATCCTCTTGAACGTAATCAATCTCAGAACAGGGAGTGAAAAAATGAAATGGGAAGGTGATGGGATTTGTAATTAGTGGAAAATGAAATCATGGAAGGGAAGGAGAATGATTATTGTTCATGAAATTAATTAAGTGATCCATAAAACATTTTGCAGTAAAAATAGATGCTTCAACCATCAATCATCATCACCAAATAATAATTATTGTGTACTTAACTAGTTCACTGTCCAAAATCAAATATCCAGTATCATCACAAGACAGTATGCATTTTGTAAAGGGATCATGTTTCTTTCATTTATATTCTTTGCAACTTATAACAGCAACCATTCCACTCTGTTAACCATCAAAATCGACCACTGCCCATGCACTTCTTCAATCCACAACTACACTCAAAAGTCATGTTTTCAAATTAGCAATGAAGTCATTATTACTGCAGTCATACCCATTATTTAAATGCAATGATATTCATTAAACATATGTAGGCAGTAACCAAAATAATCAAGACCAAATTGCAACACCCGAATTGACAATTAAACATACAACCCACAGTCACCATTTAGACACAAGCTATGAACAGGGTAATTTGATCATGCAAGTGTAACTCCACCACTGTGCAAGCCCAATCTAATGTGACTGTAAAAAGCTGGGCCACCCATCCAACATGACTGTCATCAACAACATGCATGCTTTAACAAGTGATCAATTGCAATAAATAAAAAACTTTGTGGGTATCCATGAGTAACTAAGCTATCCATACTACACACAGTGTGCAGCCACCAAAACACCACGATGCAACATTTCCACTTAACACAACAAACACACAGTCACGGAAATAACTCAACCCATCGTGTTGAGACATCGATTTAATATAATATTGCTTTGATTTAGTCACACCGTGATCAATTATGTTGTGCAAACTCAGGTTTATACAATCAAACAAGCACCAGGATGCAATGGATATATTCTCTACAGTTATCTAGTTCAATAATCATTCAGCCCCAAAGAAAATCATAGTTACCATGTCCATTATTTCATTTTGCAAAAACACCATACACAACGCGACATGCGTGAGAAACACCAAGCATTTGTAACCAATGCCAGGTATCATCCAAATAATCATTAGTGAAAATACCAGTGACTGTGTATCAACCAAACAATTCACCACTGTTGTAAAAAACCAATCAATCGAACAAGTTGTGGTAACTACGCATCAAATCGAATTGGGGCAGAGGCCTTCTCCATTAACAATACTAAGTTATTAACATAAGGAGGGTGACTGTGTACTTTGAAAGTGCAATTGGCAATGTAGGGTTTATCATTATTATCACAAAGGCAATAACTAAATGCCAAACCAACACGACTTCCATACGACCAATTGGGTGAATCTATATTCATAGTAATTGATCATACATTCAATCCACAATAACCCGTAGCAACTTGATAGGCACGATAGTCTCCTCTACAAAACTCCAGACTAGAGGGTCAAGGGTCTACTCTGTAGCCAACACCAGAGGAACAGAGCCAACTCCTCATAATGGTGGAACCTTCGAGGCCAAGGGTGTGCACACAGAGAGATCCATGATTCATTTGTCGACAGGTAATAATCCATGGCAGGGGGGCATAACAAAAGGTGAGGCTCTCATTCGGCTGGGCAATTTTATTTAATGCACACAGGGTATAGCCCTCGTGTTCTTCATTCAAACTACCACAGTACTGAGGTTTATGTCCATATCACTCTATAACACCACTATGGCGCATTGGCATCTCTTCCAGTGCGGATTAGTTGAGTTATACATAGTATATCATGTGAAATTATCATTCATTCATTCATTCAATTAATACAATTCTTGATTCTCTCTCTCTCGTTTCCGTATTTTCTCATTTCTTTTGAAAATTGTGTATGTCCTTTGCTAGCTAGATCATATATGTGCATGTTCATCCACATTTACACACCATAGGTCACAAATTGCTACTGGAAGTCTAGAAGCAAGATGGAATTTGTTTGCATAAGAACACCATGGAAAATGATGGATCGCCTGAGGAACTCTATAATGGTGAAAGGGATGGATGACCCTAGAGGGTGAGTACAGCATGAATAAACAGGTTTTCGGGCCTGAAGAGTGAACTCATGTGTCGGAGTTACATTATCAAAGAAATGGGTTGCCAGGCCTGAAGAGTGAACTCATGTGTGAGTTTCACTGTAGTAGCAAGGTTGTTGTTGGTTATTTTCTGGTATTTCTTCCTAAAAGTGAGTCCTCTGAGATCCCAATAGTGAGATTCCTAGTTATATGTGCCAGAGGGACCCTAATAAATGAATGGATCAGCCTGATGGACTAAGGACAATGAAGGGGTCACATTCCTTGGGTCAACCCTGATAAATGAATGGGACGCCATTCCTTAGGTTGGATAGGTCAAGAGGAAGAGAGCTGGTGGAAATCAGGATAGTTGTAGGAGAATTCTAGTGGTTTATATATATGTTTGGGCCAGGGTGTCCTTTTGTTTATGTTTTGGGGGCTGGAGTGCCTACGTATTTCTGGTATTGGGGCCATATTTCCTATGTAATTTTGTTTAGGTTGGAATGCATGTGTGATTTTGGACCAGAGAGCCTATATGTTGAGTAGTGACTAGGGAGCCGGAATTGTAAAATGAAATTACACCTATAGGGTGTTGTGCATTGAAGAGAGTGAAAAAATAAGGGGGAGGGGAATGTAACATCCCTGATTTTAATCCCCGCGAACTATAATGCAATTGGATAAATGTGAATTAAGATGGTGAGCCGATGTGTTGGGGTGAAGAGTCGTATTGGTTTAATGTGGATGGGGTCCGAATTGAATATTATGTGCATTGAATAATTAATAAAATTAATAATCATTGGTTGTGATACGAAAGGAATGAACAATGATGGGGGAGATTTGATTCCACAAGAGAGAGGGGTCCAAGGGGGAATTATGCATGGGTATTAATCCAAACCCACATTCCTGAATTATTATCAATGTATATAATCTTCTAATTTGATGTGGAGTGTGTTGAAAGCCAATCATTTAAATCATGTAAGAGGGTGGGTGTGAGGAGTCGCATCCCATAGTTATTGGAGATCATGGGTATGAGTAAAATCATCTTTTGAAAGAGTGTGATTCAATTCAAGCAAGCAAACAAAGAGAGGAAATTTGTATGGCCAAGGGGGCAATTTTTGGATGGAGAATAGTTTTCACAAGCAGTTTTTGGGTAGAAAAGGAAGATCATAGGGTTGGGAAGAGGACCAGCCATGGTATAATGAAGGTATTCATTATTTGGTTGTGTTTTATGTTGAGAAAGAGGCTTGTGTTCTTATAAAAATGGGTTGCAAGCCTATAATGTGTTTTCCTGACGAGGAAATTACTCAAGAGCCTTATGAGGGATGTTGTGAAAACTCCTTGGGTAGTTGAGAGTTCTTGAGGGCCCCAAACTGAGATTTCTTGTCCAACTAACTGCACTAGGGGCCCTAATAAATGAATGGTACAACCCAAGGGACTGTGAGCAATGAAGGGGGTACATTCCTTGGGTAGTGCAAGTTGTGGGAAAAGAGAGAGATGGAGGATTGGAACTATTGTAGGAGTAGAATTGGGGTTGTGGATTGTTGTGTATGTGGAGAGTGGACAATCAATGGGTCAAATCTCCTTTTGGAATCATATCCTCAGCTCGGGAGTGGCCTATTGTTGAGATAAAATGAATAGTAGCACCTATGGTTGGGAGGTTCATCCTTCGTATGCAGTCAGTCGATTAATTACTAACAGATAAGTGTTTATGTTTTGTTCTTATGTTATTCCACTTTGTAAATGGTTTATATGAATGTTGTGTGTTCATTGTTTGCTTGAACAATTGCATTCAATTTTAATATATGTTTTTATATGCATCTAGAACTGTGGTATCAGTCAAATGGTTAAATATGTATGTGATTTGTAGTTGGTAAGCTACATGAAATCAATTAGTAGTAAATCTTATTCATTTAATGAGTTTGTGTGTAGTAATGTTCCTTGGTTAAGCTAGGGAACATTACAATGAGAGTTCATGTTGTTGAAATAACAATCAATTATTCCATTGATATATGTTGTGTTAGTTACTTTGTGTAAATATAAAATCAATGAATTTGCGTAAAGGAAATGGACAAAAAGGTAAAATCGCACAACTAAATAAGTAAACAATACCAACATGAATTAAATGAGTAGTGCACTCCTCCTCAGGGGGGTCTCCTAGCTCGGGGAATGCTACTTAGAAAGGAACATATATAAGGCTAAGATTATAAACTCAATGCATAAAACTCATGAATTGAAAAGAAACTAGATCTTGATATATTAATTCAATAGAAATACAATGCTATAGTAGTCTAATAAAAAAATATGTGCGTCCCTATGAAGGTCTGATAACCCCTATTTATACATTACAATCAAGATTGCATAGATCCAATTCTCATGGATGTCAAACCGGTTGCAACTATAATTCTGGGAAAACCCATTTTAGAGAATTGATCCAAGAGGATCCAAAAGGCCAAAAATTCAAAGTCCTCAAATCTCAGTGAAAATGGCACCAAGTCGAAGAGGTCGTCGAGAGATTTCCAACGGCACAAATGACACCTCAAACGGATTCCATATGACAAAGTTATGGCCAGTCAAAGTTTCAGTCAAATTGGTCAAAGTCAACATGGTGACGTCAGCATCGTACAGGGTGATGTTAGCATGTGATCATGTAATTCTAATGTCATCATGTTGACATGGTAGCACGAGAGGTTGTCATGTGTCATGTTGATTTGGAATTTTCGAGAACCCCTTTGACCAATAAAAAAAATGCCATGTGGCACCGTACAGATGCCACATGGCAGTACGATAGTGACGTGGTAGGTGACATGTCAAGATGACCGGGTGTTGGTGTAGTGCTTGTTATTGCACAATCTATACTTTCCCAAAACCTAAAGGCAAGTAGGCCTAGATTGATGTAACACGAAGGTAACTCTATCACTGTCACCCCAATAGGGTACCTCTTTCTCTTTAGGAGGAGGAAAACCTCACTCAAAGGGAGACGTCCCACGACCTAGCTGGTTGATGAAGGGAAAAAGATATGGTGAAAACCCACCCCTCTCTCTAGGTCACTCAGCAGAAGAAGTCACTTTGGTGCATTTTAAAAGGAAAAGGAGAAATGAGAATGGTTTTGTATAGGCCCTTTACCAATGAAACATCAAACTTTAGTAGAAGCAGTTATAATCAATGACTTCTTAAACAAATTATGTGTTGCTTGAAAAAATTACTATACAATGAAAACAAGATTACAGTAGCAGCAATGTATCTTGAAAGGTGCAAGTTATGATGACAAAGAAGAGTTACAATATCCTTGCAAACTTGATAATGGTTTGTCACTCACACTTTTCAAAATAAATACAAGTCAATGAATGACTTAATTGGTTGTCCAAACATTTATAACAACATTAGTTAATGATTAACGATAATGACATCAATGGAAACAACTTCAGAAAATCACGGTAATAAAGTTATAAGACATTGCTTCAACACCCAATGATTATGGTTTTCTTAGTACAAGTTCCCAATGGTTTTATGGATGAATTTAGGGTTGTTAAGTGTTGCAACAATGGTTGTAACAACAGCTATGACAATGGTAACACCTTCAGAATTTGCACTCTAAAAAGGCAATTTAAACATACACTTTAACACTTATTGATAGTACCTTTCCTTATACAAATTTTGGGATGACTTAGATGGTTAGTAGGCTAATAAAAGTTGCAAAACGATGGCTATAGCAGTGATTATTACAGCAGAAAATTAGTTGTTAGTATTTCTAGACTAGGTTAGCAAATTAGTGGAGTACAAGGTGAAAGAGTTTGAGTATGAAGTGAAGGAGTTGGGTTGAGTCTTGTCAAGAAGTAAGAGAAGAGAAATAGTGCCTTCAAGGGTAATAGCACCAAGGTGGATGGCTTCTTCTAAGGCTGCAAATCAATTATGATGATGCACAAAAGTCTAAGAGGGAAAAAAGCATAGAAGAAGTAGTAACTTAAGTCCTTGTAGGCTTTGACCTCAAAAGACAAGATGCTAAGGTGTAGGCAATTCTAGGCCCTAGCGTATTCCTCTCCTTAGACTTTTAATGGAATAAAACTTATGCAACAATAACTAAGTCCAAACCCTTAGAGTGCTAACAATTTAGGTCTCTAGGGTTTCACTAGTTACTACATCAATCCAATGAAAAGCCTTGAAAATGAAAAGTAAGAAAGTAGCAATTTAAGTTTCTTACTTCAATCATTAAATACACCATGCAATTTCATATTTTTTTATCAGAAAATAAAATCATACAATAAACCATTCAATATATGATAAAATGTAGATTTCACTTACTTGCACAAAGAATAATCATGAGAATCCCATGCAAGATCACCATAAAACTTCCAAAATTGATCCAAGTTGCAAAAATCAGCCTTAAACAAGAGTAGTGCCTCAAAATTTCAGCCAATAACCCTAATAGGGCGCAAATTTCAGACCTCTTGTCTCCAATGACAAGTTGTGATGTAAAAATGAGAGTACTTTATGTTTATTTATACAAAATTTTGACCTTTAATTAATTTTAGGTCAAAAATCAGGACAACCTGCCCAATTTACAATAAAATTCAATTTTGACATAATAAAAATCAATTTGCATCTAGAAACACCTCCAAGGGTGACATCATGCCCCTCTAGGGTAATGTTGAGCCATAAATGTGGAACATTGAGCTAGAAAAGTGGGGTGCTTGGCCTCAAGAAGCCCCAAATGATGCCCACACATGCCGCCAGGATCACAAATGCCTCCAAAATAAAACTTTAGCTCTAGATGACGTCTAGGGATATGATGGTGACGTCCAGGAGCCTCAAGGGCTAATGTCCATGTGGGAAGAGCAAGGTCCCCCTGGGTCTAGGTCTATCAGGGTGCCTCCAAATGCCACATCCTTCTCTCTCCTGGTATAGGTCTTCAATTTCTTCCTACCCCTGGCTGGGGTTTCAGCATCCATATGGGGGCTTTAAGCCCCATGAATGTCCAACCTAGTCATTCCCTCATGTGTACTTGTCCATCAGGCAAGGTCCTGTAGTAAACACAAGTACGCTCTCCAAGGGTTCATAAGTCACAAGGATCATAGCATGTAAATCACATCCAATAATTAAATCACCCAAACATTTGCATCAAACCCCCCTTAACCTAGACAAATCCTCAAATATGTTATGCAATTTGGCAAGTTAGGTTTGGAGAAGGTCTTAGGGTGTCCTATTGGGCTAACCTCTCTTAAGTTTGGGGTGTTTCCCAAGTGGGATCTAGTCCAAGTCATGTAAGTGTATGAGGTGGCATGGGGTAATTATTTGGGCATGGGGTGCATGTAATAACAGGGAAGTGTCAATTATTACATGTGGGTTCCTTTGTAGAGGGAGAGATGCACCTTGTCATAAATTCAATTGTTTCTGAGTCCATTCATTGCCTTTTACTCTTAACTTTATTTATTTTGATCTTTTCTCTTGTGCTTCAAGGGAATAGTTGAGGGACACTATCCTGTCTTGATGACCAAAGGTGACAGTGTTATCCACAAACATTTCACGTAAATGAGAAGGTTGGCTCGTGACGACACCCCCTTTCCCTTCGCTATGCCACCAAGAGCCACTACCCTGGTTTGGTGAAAATAGGTGGTAGTGTCATACCGCTACATGCCCATGGTCATAATATCTTAATTTGTGATTGTTGAGATCAATTCTTGCTTCCAAAATTTCCTTTCCCTTTCTATTTTCCCAACTTCATTTTTCCATTTATTTTCCCTCTTCTATGCCTACCCTTATTCCCCTTTTATTTATCACTTTTTCTATCCCTTTCTAGTTACCATACTTAGTCCTATTTCAAAAATCGACGAGTTCGTGGGTTGACAGGTTTTCATTTCCATTCGCATTCCTATGCCATAAGTCTGACCGACCACCTTGTTACAATATACTTAGCCAGTTTTTGCAACTTCGCGGGTTCATGTATTCAAACCTTCATCTTCCAAGTTCGACGATCTCCACTTTTCATCCAAAGGTCCATGATCTACATTATGACCATCATACTTGTCGTGGGTATCGAACCCCTAATTATTTCACTTCTCCTGCATACAAGTCCCACTAACCAATTTGCAACAATTAACTTATTTTTTATCATTCATAACCACGGGTTCATGGGTTCCCGAATTCGCGGGTTCATGAAAAACTCCATATTCAAAATTGTTCTAGTCCGTCCCCGCCATGTTAGTGATTTTCCCAATATGCATTAAGTATGGTTTAATTCTAATAACTGATCATGCAAGCTCCAAAAATATCATCATTAATAGCGAAGGGTTCGAGGAGATTTCTCATTAAATTGCATTAAATCACTATTTTCCCAAGGTTATATTATTGTCATCTCTCCAAAAAATTTCATTTCAAGTTATTATCCAATTGAAAGAATACTCTCGTCAACCTATGGCAGCAGCAGCTAGACAGCAGTTTTGTGGTGATACTCTAAATATTTTTGGTCGTGAAGACCAAAACTTTCAATGGTCCATAGCACATTCATATTACTCCTCTCCTCGTGCACAGAAAGATGTAATTTGGGCATCCAGAATCTCTCATACAGAATGTGTTCCTAAGGTCTTTGGTTGTAAAGATCTTGTTGCATGGTCTGTGGATAAGTACATGTTGAGCCAGAGGATTATACAACTCCAAGGTCACTCTCTGGTTTCCCTTTCACCACAAGTATTTCACAGGATGTTGAATCTCCCAAAGCTGACACTTACCTTCAAAGGAGAAGATTGCAGAGATTTCTTGAAGAGACATAACAATGTCCTTGACCTCTTACCTGAATATTTGGAGAATCCTGCATCTATTCCAAAAGACATAACCAGGATTTAGGTCAACTCTTTTAAAATCCCCTTTAGTGAAATCACTTGGTTTCTTACCAGGTTGATAGGTCAAGAAATAACTACTAGCATTTCTCACATGATTCTTTAAATTTTATATTTTACAGTAAAATAACAAGCCATATTTGACTGGGCAAAATTGATTTCTCTCAAAATCTCATCCCAGTTAACGCACTACAAAAGGGATAAAAATTCTTTATGGCATCATATCCGATATTCGTTATAGTGTATTGTTGTCAATTCCCAAAATTAACAATAAGTAAAAGGGTGAACGGTGAAGCAGATCAGGTTACCTTCTGGTATCAGGCATTATGGATACATACAAACCCTTTATATTTTTATGAAGTCTATAATGATTTTGTTTCAATCTTCAAGAGGTTGTTGCAGGGAGAGAATACTTCAAGGATATCTATCCAGGATAACAAATTTCTAGAGAAAAGAGGAATGATAGAACAAATGGAGAATCACATTATCATAAGGATATTATGTTCCAACGAAAATCCTTATTTTCTCCCTTATCATGTATCTAATAAATTATTCATTATAGAGGTGGCAAGACAATACAATTTCTAGCTGCATTTTTTCCAGGAAAAAAAGGAAAAAGCAATTCATCCCCTTGCCATGGAAGATTGGAGATTTCATATTCAGAAACATAAATAAAATTGATGAGTTTGTGAATCACTTCAACAATGTAAATCTAAAGTATGTTGAAAAAATAAAGGGGTTTGATCCTAACAAAATATTTGTGGAACATATGATGTCAGTAGGATTCAGCGACTTGTTCATTCATACTATCTTGAATGAAGAAGAAGATAACACCCAAAGAACTCGTGTACACAATGTTGGTGACTTGGAAACAGTACTCAGCACTAACGAGTTTTATAAGAAAAAAGGAAATGGTCCCAGTGAAAGGAGCGCCCAGTCTCTAGTTGTTACTCCCAAAGCTACCACATCTCAGAGAAATTCTCCAATGACTCACCCAATTAGGAATATTTCCAATAGTAGTTCAAGTGGTGGAGGAGAGAAGAATCCCCCCACTGGAAAAATCGAGAGCTCACATAATCTCCCAATGAGAAAAAAAAGAGGAAGAATGTAGTGTAAGAGGAAGAAGACAATCTCATAGAAAACAACATCAATAGTTTCTCTCTTGAAGTTATGGAGCTTGAGGTATATATTGAGAAAATGTTTCCCACGATTGATCACTCGGGAAATATGGCCCAAAAAAAATCATCATTAGAGATCATTGCAAATGATACCTTCAGTGAGGAAAAGTCATTTACTTTCCAAAGTGTTGTTTTTTATAAGGAATCTAAAAAATTGATTGTAGAAAGAGCTGATTAGAAAAAAAGGGAAAATCTCGCTCAGAGGTTGACCTAAAAGATATGTGGTCGTCCCAAATCTCTAAAATTCACAGTGAAATCGGGAATGCTCTTGATGATTCTATTGGTGGTCTAGAAGTAGAAAATACTAAGTTAAAAGAAAGGATCAAAGAGTTGGAAAATGCCTTAATGCCTCTTCCAATCCTTGCAAGTCCTTTGTCAATGGTCAAACCAACCACACCCACCATTAAATTGAAAGGATCTTCAAATATACTCATAGAGGTCCGGAGTTATGTAGAAAATAATATTAAGAATAGAATGTCATTAATAACAGAAGTGTGGGAAGTATCAAAAAATATTGTTTCTTTTGGCTCGAGGCCACACGTTTTTCATGAATATTTTCAAGTTGATTTGAAGAATGAAGAAGGTTTTTACACTGATGTTGTTTTACCATTTGGAATTAAAATCTCAAATATGACAGAACTAAGAAGAAGAGAGGAGGACTTGCCTTCCCCAAGTCGAATAAAACAGCTAAATGATTGTTGGAATGAAAAGATTAAGAATTTGAGTAACATTGTTCAAGCATGCAATGAAGCCATACTAAAAAACGAAGAACTGGTCAAAAGACTTACGGATATAGACCTAGTAGGAGGTACTAATGAGGTACAAGACCCTAAATTAATTCTCAACTCAATGTTTCTAACAAAGCAACAATTTGACGAACAAGTTGAGATATTTAAGGGGTTATCAGTTGAAAACTTTTATAGCATACTTGAATATAATGAAGAAGAAATAGACAATTGGCTATTGGATTATTCCATGAAAAACCAAGATATTGAGGAAGCGATACATGGTATTTCTCTTGACTTAAGAGATTTGGAAGGTGAATTATTCGACATTAAAACCGGGCATGAGATAAATGTTGCACCAATGAAAAACTACATTGAAGATTGGTTCAAAAAAGCAATTGACAAATTAAGCAACGAAGGGCAAGAAATAGTTGAGATGGTTCTTGTAACTGTCAATGAAGACAATAAAATGACAGCAGCAAGCAAGTAACAAACGAGAGAGACCATCATAGTAATTTTATGTTGATCACATCTTGCTTTCTTTATATGTTATTTCATCCAGTTACCCCGCTTCTTTATCTAGAAAGGTTTAACCAAAGTATGATAACTTCTCCCTGTCTTCTTTTTAGGTCTTGCTACTCTTTTGTCGCCCACCATTCTCCTTCTCCAACTTAATTCTTGTTTATATTTTATCTATGGTCCACGGGAGCCCTAATCCCAGTCCTAAGGACAAACGCATTTAAATTTCAAGGCTTTGTAACAGACTATATATATTTCAGAAATCCCAAGAGAACTATTTTGGGATCAATTTTGATTATACTTTGTAACTCTAAGTTTTGAGTATAAAGTATTTGAGATTTATATATCATTATATTTATTTGAGCTCCCCGTGTTTTTGCTCTATTAAATTTCTCTCATGCATGCAAACCATCTTCTTTTATTTTATGTGATCAGAAATTTTTAGTTTAATTATGATGGATGTCAGGAAATTTTGTTTATCTTTTTCAAATATATGATGTGTGTGGCTCTTGGTCATCTCTCAGGAAATCCTTTTTGAAAACAAAAGGCTTTTATTTTACTCCAAATTTTATCTTTCTTTTAATATCATGACGGACTTTCTAAGAGTCCTACATTACTATCAAATTTTAGAATTCGAAGAGACTCTTGAAATTGAAGAGGAGTACCACCTCTATAAAAATGCAAAGGGATTTGTATCCCTGTGACGTTGTCGTTTCGGTCCTAACAGATTCAAGCGTCAACATTTTTGGTGACCATACTAGGGAGGAATTGAAATTTGAAATCTGGTTTAGCATCTTTTGGAAAATACATGACTTTGCCCTAGGCTTATCAGCCCCACCTGGAAATTGGATTGAATAATCAATGAAGCATCTTACATCAGCTATATAATCTGGTAATAAAGATAGTCAGGAGAAGAATTAGAAAGGTCATGGTAGATCTTATCCCTAGAAGAAGAAAGATAAATCCTTTGGAGGAAGAGGAGAGATGAGCGAGGAGACCGAAGAAACCAAAGGCTAGCTAGAGCAGCACAAGAACAAGGTCGGGATTCAAGTTGGACGAATACAAGGGACCCATTATTAGAAGTAAAAGAAAGAAACTTTGTATTCTAAGAATTGGAAATCATATTCCTGGAACATATCCAGACATGGCAGAAAGAAATGAACAACCGCGAGAAGAACCACGAAGAGAACCTCATGAAGAAATACAAGGAGGTGGAAGAGGTGTTGCAGGAAATCCAGAAAACTGAAGAAGAATAAGAGATTCCCCTTTAAATATTCTAGGTGAGCAACATGACCTCCCTGTTCTCCCTAAGGGTACCTTGAAGGAATTTTTTGGAGACGGAACAATCGATGCCAAAAGACACCTTAACTTATTTCTTGATGTTTTTTATTTTCATCATGTTGAGTACGACTGATCCAAGTGGATATCGGTGGCCACCCACCTTTTCCAGCTGGCTCAAAATAGCTTTCTAGCAATTTTAATAATTTATTATTTTTAGCAGTTTTTCGGGTCCTGAACTTCCGGAGCCGTTTTGAGGCCCTAAACGATATTTTTTGGGGTATGTTGTGGTCAAAAAATTTCATCATTAAATTTTGTGCAACTATTGTATTCCTCGGATAGATATTTCCAATGGGCTATCATACGCCTAAAATGGAGATTGTATGCAAAAGTTACGACCCCGGGAACTTGATGTACTGACTTACCCAAACGAGGCCCACATGATTTTTGGTGCTTCATCTCCTAGGGTTAGGTTTTTGGATGTTTAGGGTTTTTGAAACTCCTATTTATTGTAAAAAGGCCTTGAGAGCCTCATTGCAATCATTGTCTTGCGAATGAGCACAGTCATCACATCTCTTCTCAGAGATAAGCCGCCACCATTCCAACAAGCTTGTTTTCCGCTGCATTTTACAGTTTCAGCTTATTTCCTTATTGAATAGAAAACCAGTTTGACTATATCTCTGTTATTCTATGTTAACCATCTGATAATAATATGTAGTCATTTCGTTCTGCTCATAAAATCTGGATGAGTGGTATCAGAGCGGTCTGCTCCTTGTCGTCTTAATGCATGTCCCCAACGAGGTCGGAGTACAAAGAGTTGGATCTCGAGCTTGTTTCTCATGAGGAAAAAATCTCTCGCACACCCAAGAGACCTCTCATGGAAGGAGAAAAGAAATATGACTGGACAGGAGATCCTTTCAAACTGTTGATTGAGGAAGCCCTCACGCAATAGAGGAACGAGATGATGGATAATTTCGCGCAAATCCTTTGGTGACTACCAACAGGAGACGCGTCTTCTTCGAGCGGAGGCACGCCCCCTTCAAGGTACAAATAAACTTTGACATTCCTATATTTGAAGGTCAGATAGACGCAGATGTTGTAGACAAGTGGTTGAATCTACTAGAAGGGTATTATTTTGTCCATAACTTTTTGAATAGAGAAAAGATTACTTTTGCGCTCCTCAAAGTCATTCCCCATGTCAAATATTGGTGGGAAACTTTCTGTGAGAAAAAGGAAACAGAGGAACCCTCATTATTTACAGTCATGGCCACCTGGGAATCCTTCATGGATGTTATTAAGGAACAATACTACCATGTCAGAAGTTATGACGACTTGTATACCAAATGGAGCACACTGCGGCAAGAAAGAGACCAGGCAGTGCCAAATTTCACAAATATCTTCCATACCTTGCGCACCAAGCTGGGTATCAAAGATTCGGAGCGACATCTAGTGCTCAAGTATCGCGGTTCTCTGCATAGATACATCTAGACTGAAATGAAATTTCTGGACATATCATCCTTGGGCACGGCCTATCGATATGTCGTCAAAGTCGAGCAGAAGCTCAAACAAAAGACGCGACAATTTGGGTCGGGGAACCCCTCACAACAAAATCCAGGAAAGGGCGGCCCCAAACCATAGAACAAAGGACAGAGCAAAGATGGACAGTATCAGGACAACCAGTCCAATCCACAAGCAAAGAAGGACATCGGAAAGACAAAGAAAGATACCGGGAAGTGGTGCGACTTCCATAAGAGCCCTTGGCATAACACTACTAACTGTCGCTCAAAGCAGACGTTGGTGTCCGAAGTGAAAGCCTCTGAATCAGATGCAGGTTCTGACTCTGAGTCAGAACTATAAAGGGGAAGATGGATCATTGATGCGGAACCTAGTGCCACCGTTACTACCACCAAGCTCCAGCATGGTGAACCAGATGAGTCAGAAGAAGAAGAGCACCTCTTCCATTCACAGATGTGGGTAAAAGGCACCCCGCTGCACTTCATCGTTGATAGTGGTAACCAGAAGAATCTCATCTCAGTAGAGGTCGTCAAGCGACTGGCCCTACCAACAATGCCGCACCCACAACCCTACACCATTGGATAGCTCCGCCAAGGAAGCGATCTCCGCGTCAGCCAACAGTGTCGATTGTCGTACGACATCAAGACCTTCAAAGATGAGGTATTGTGTGATGTTTCTCCTCTCGAAGTTTGTGATGTTCTTTTGGGCCAACCTTATTTATGGAAACGTCATATTGTATATGAGTCTAGGCCTCGTAGTGTTATTATTACTTTGAACAAAAAATTGTACAGGATACCCGAGGTTGTCCCACCTAGTGTTATTTCCTTGATCTTTGTTAAGCATTGCATGAAGGTCATCTCTCAGACGGGGAAGTTTTTCTTCTCCGTGATTTTCTCTCGTAATGAGAGAAAAATCACAGCCACATCTAGGGTCTCTGCGACCGACCTCTCCACACAGCAAAAACAAGTAGATAAGGTCATGGAAGAATACTCAGATATCTTCTCCTCACCTATCGGGGTACCTCTTCACTGTCATGTCAAGCACCCCATCGATCTGACCCTCGGTGCACCACTGCCCAATGGGTCAGTCTATTGTCACTCTCTATTAGAGAATGAGGAGATCAAGTGACAGATCCAATAATTTCTCCACAAGGGGCACATCTGTCCCATCTCATCACCTTGCGGGAGCCCAATCGTGTTGGTACAGAAGAAGGATGGAACCTGATGACTTTGCATTGATTATCGGGCTCTGAATAAAATCACAGTCAGAAACCGGTACCTGATTCCTCGAATCGACGACCTCCTTGATCAACTCATGGGGGCCAAATACTTCAGTAAGATTCATCTGAAGTATAGCTACCACCAGGTCCCGATAGAACAGACAGATGTATGGAAGACCACCTTCAAGTCAAAGGAAGGCCTTTTTGAATGGTTGGTCATGCCCTTTGGTCTGACAAATGCTCCAACCACTTTCATGAGGATGATGGGCGATATTCTGCAACCATTCACCAATACTTTTGCAGTGGTGTATCTGGATAACATTCTCATTTACAGCAAGACTTGGGCCGAACACTTGCAGCATATTCAGCAGGTTTTGCACACCCTACGGCAGCACAAGCTATACGCCAACTTGGAAAAATGCTCCTTCGGCATGGACAGGGTCCATTACCTAGGCTACATCATTGATCAACATGGCGTACATGTGGATCCAGCCAAGATCCAAGTCATTCGTGACTGGCCAACCCCAACCACACTCACTGAGCTTCGGAGCTTCGGAGCTTCTTGGGCCTGGCCAATTTCTACCGTAGGTTTGTGTTGGGATTCTCCCATATTGCAAGGGCCATCAGCTAAATAACTAGGGGTGGTGGTAAGGAAAAATTTGTGTGGGGTCGTCCCCAACAACAAGCATTTGATGATTTGAAGTAGTGCTTGTTCTCAGCCCTAGTACTTTCACTACCAGATCTGCAACAGCCCTTTGAGATTGAGACTGATGCTTCAGACTATGCTGTGGGTGTCGTTCTCACACAACATGGCCACCTCATGGCCTATCATAGTGTAACACTATTAGATGTTGCTCATAATTACCCTACTTACGACAAATAAATGTACTCCATTGTGCAAGCCTGCCGCCAGTGGAGACATTACATTCTTGGGAGGGAGACAATCATACACACTGATCATAAGCCATTGCAGTTCATGCAGACACAAGGAAAATTACATAATGACCACCATCAAAAGTGGTCCACATAATTTCAGCAATTCCACCTCAACATCAAGTATAAAACAGGAAGCACCAGCCGCGTCGTTGATTGCCTCAGCAGACCACCAGTCGTGGCACTCACCACAGTGCTAGACTCCTGCGGCCATGAGACCTCTAGATGGCCCCAACTCTATGAGACAGACCCAGACTTCGCCACCACCTACCAAATGTTGGGTGCAAAGTCAGTTCTTGATAATTTTCATCTTCAAGATGGGTTGTTGTGTCATCTGGGCCATATATGTGTTCCATCAAGTGAGCGAGCGAAGATGATCTAGGAAGATCACTATAGTCGGGTGGCAGGACACTTCGGTGTCGAAAATACATTGGCGATGCTACAAAAACATTTCTATTGGTTGAAACTTTGACAGGATGTCAACAAGTATATCAGGTCTTTCACTGCCTGCGCTATTGCCAAACCAACCACTAAGAAACAGGGCCCGTACACCCCTCTTCCTACTCCTGACAAGCCATGGGAATCCATCTCAATGGACTACATGTCGAGCCTCCCTTCCACCAAGAAGGGAAATGACTGTGTTTTTGTGGTTGTTGATCGCTTTTCTAAGATGGCGATTCTAGTTGCTTGCAAGAAGAGCATCACAGCAGAATCCACTTCCAAGTTCTTCTTTGAATGAGTCTTGGTACATTTTGGAATCCCACAAACCATTGTCTCAGATTGGGACAGTAGATTTCTCAGCACATTCTGGTCGAGCCTCTGGTCATTGTTGGACACCAAGCTCACCAAATCCACGGCCTTCCACCCCCAGAAAGATAGCCAAAATGAGGTTGTAAATCGAATGATCATGCATATCCTGCACATGTATAATTCCAAGCACCCTCGCACATGGGATGAGAGTCTTCCCTATGTCCAGCATAGCTACAACTAAGCCCTGCATATCTCAACCGGCCACAACCCCTTTCAGGTGGCGTTGGGATTCAAACCACTGGGTCCCATAGATGTTGCACTTCCCCTTGCGGTCACCTCGACCAACTCCTCTCTTGCTCCAACTCAGGCTGACAAAGCCACCCAATTCATTGAGAGGATCCAGCACATCGGCCAAAAGGTTCAGGATATCCTACAGAAGTCCAATGACAAGTACAAGCAGCGCCATGATCAACATCGGGTTCCACATAAGTTTCAAGTGGGCGACAAAGTTCGGTTGCACTTGCAGAAAGAACACCTTACAGGACCCCATCGGAAGATTCGCCCACTCCATTATGGGTTGTACACCATCACCAAGGTTGTGGGGGATAATTCTATTATGCTCAACATTCCTCCTTTCCTTGGCCTGCACCTAGTGTTCAACGTGAACCTCCTTCGACCTTATTTCCCACCATTATTGGACACCTCAGATGTAGCAGAATAGATGAAACCGACAAATCTCAACCCCGACTGCATACAACAGGCATCCGGTGATCATATTTTGGACACACAGATCAAGGGCACTCGACAACAAAGGCTCCATCTTTATCGAGTCGTCAAAGCAGGGCAACTCCTGCACTAAGGCAAGTGGCTCACCCGGGGCCAAATTCAGCAGAAATTTCCTCATAGGATGGGAGAACTCAACTCAATGGATACCATTGCTTCCTAAGGATGGAGAATTGATCCAGGTGGATATCGGTGGCCACCCACCTTTTTCGGCTGGCTCAAAATAGCTTTCTAGCAATTTTGATAATTTACTATTTTTAGTCGTTTTTCGGGTCTTGAACTTCCAGAGTTGTTTTGAGGCCCTAAATGATGTTTTTTGGGGTGCAACTGTTGTAGTCCTCAGATAGATATTTCCAATGGGCTATCATACGCCTAAAATGGATATCGTATGCAAACGTTACAACCCAGGGAAGTTGATGTACTGACTTATCCAAACGGGGCCCACATGACTTTTGGTGCTTCATCTCCTAGGGTTAGATTTTTGGATGTTTAGGGTTTTTTAAACTCTGGATCAATGACGATGTGATGGTAAGGTTATTTATTCAAACCTTATCAGGAAGAGATTATGAATGGTATACGACATTACCTAGTAGGTCAATTGGCTCATTTAATGACCTCGAAGCCATATTCCTAACTATGTTCACCCCTCTAGTTGCATATCATACCCTTCTCATCGATTTCACCCAAATTGGTTTGAGGAAGAATGAGATAATACGATATTTTAATCTCAGGTTCAATAAAACCTTGAGTAAGATTACAGAAGATAAAATACCTAATGACTCAGTCATACTCAATTGTTATAAGAATGTGATGCCCCCAAATGTAAAATATGTTATCAGAACATCCCAGATGGATACCTTGGAGAAAGAAATGATTAAAGTCACTGAGATGAAAGAAATTATGATTGAGACAGGTGTCGACCCCGACATTGTCTTGGGAAAAGTACAAAGGCAGTTGGGAGGCTTAAGTATTGATAATCAAGCACCCTCTAGCTCAAGAAAGAACGAAGAACTGAAGCCAAGACTGACCCAAAATCAAACAATTTAAGGAGGATTTTTCAAGGGAACCATACCAGATGTGAAGGTAGACCCTATTGCAGCCAAGGAAACCAAGCAAAGAATTTAAATTGCACAAATGAATAGAACTATCAGGAAAATGCAAAACGAGATAACCAGACTAAGAAGGGGGGACAATTATGTAGCAAATCCGAGAATGTCGGTCCAAGAGCAAAGAAGGAACCCTCCCAAAGAAAATAGAGTGAGGTTTGAAAACATTGATAATTCGCAAAGGCCAAGGGTTCCTAGGCAACCAACCCCCAATGCAGTTGTTTTGGATGATGTATATGATGAGAAAATGGTTAAGCAAGTGAATTATTATTTACTTGATGAAATTTCTGAAATTATACAGATGGATGGATGTGAGATGTGCATGTATATATTTGAAGAAGGTGACAATGACCCCAACTCGCAAGAGAATGTTTCCCAGACACGAGCGTTTATTAATAATTCCAAGAATAAAAATGATTCGAAAAAAAAGAAAACGAAAAAGAAAAAGAAAAAATGAATGATAAAAAGGCAAATGAGAATGTGACAAATAGTGTTAGAAGAAAGAAGCAACACCTTATGTCAAACACCACCCAGATGAAATACAATGTCATAGAGGACTTGAGTAAACTAACGATAACTCTTCCTTTTACAGCAGTGGTGAAGATTCCCCAACAAAGGGAAAATATTTTGAGATTGTTGGATGATCTGTATGGAAAAATGGAAGTTGTTGTGACAAGTCCAAAACAAAGCCAGAACAAATCAACCGTCAAGTTGAGAGGTAAAATCCTGCCCTTTCATATCTCAATTGAAAATCATGATGTTGCACTTCATAATTGTTTAGTTGATACTGGAGCGACCAATAATATTATGAAATTGGAGGTCACGGAGGCATTGGGCATGAAATGTACCAAATATTATGAGACTGGTGAAAGTATATATGCAATTGATTCCAGACAAGTGCCAACTTATGGAGAAATCAAGGACTTTTATGCTTGGATCACGGTTGCTCCCCATATTATCACAGTTTTCAATATTATTGTGGTAGAACTTCTTCCTGCATATGGAGTTGTTTTAGGAAGAGATTGGTCACCATGATCAGGGGATACATAATGAACGATGGAAGTTGCATGATGTTTCTAGGAAAAGAAGGAACAATGATTAAGGTTCCCCATGAACCCGGGAGATCCTTCTCTTTCAAAAAGAAGGATAATGAATTAATGGAAGATTATATAGATGTTGGGATTGGAAATTATATTATCCTAGACATGGAACACATGGAAAGCCTAGAGAAAATTCAATATATGGAGAACCAAGAGAATTTGTTTGAAGGTTATTAGAGGATGTCATTATATGGAGTCTGTTAAAGTTCCGGTAGTGGAGTTGGAATTGTCCTTGTAAGTCTAGGAAAGATTGTGCATCCACATGTTATCAGACTTTAATTTTCATGTACCAATAATGAGGCAGAATATGACACTTTGATTCAGGGAATGATTCTTGCACAAGAAATGAAGATAGAACATATAATTGTGACTAGCGACTCTAAATTGGTAATAAATCAAATTACCCAGAGATATAAAATCAAAAAGGAAAGACTAAAATTATATTTCAAAAGACTTAACGAATTGATGGAAACGTTCGGCTCTTTCAATATATCTTTCATCCCAAGGGATAAAAATCAGAAGGAAGATTCATTAGCTTTGGCGGCCTCATTGTCAAACCTGGATGATGTTCAGGACAAAACATATGTTCAAGTAAAAATAATTTTCCGACCTTCTGTACCTGATAACCAGGACTATTTACAAGTATTTGAGAATGATGAAGAATTGGAAAAACTTTTGATGAAAGATGATGAAGATGAAGACGGTCACGTAACTACTGTCCTGAGGAATTGTATTCAATCTGATTCTCTTTTTACAAGAGACGATCATGCTAAAAACCTTCGGGAAGAAGCCTCACCCCGAAAGGTCCAAGAAATAAATAAATTTAACATTGGGACTGATAGTTCCGTAAAATACGTCAATTTAGGGGTTGATTGTACAACTGATGAAGTTGATCAATATGTCATGTTATTTAACGAGTATCTTGATGTGTTCGCATGGAGTTATGATTATTTGAATGCATATGATAAAATAATATTTCAGCACGTTATTCTAAAGAAGCATGTCAAGCCTGTCAAGCAGAAGATAAGAACAATGAACCCCAAATTAAAATTGCTAGTTGAAGGATCAGATCCTGTCACTGAGGGGGGGGTGAATCAGTGCACAACAATTATATCAATTTTCCACTTATTAATGCAAACGGAATTTTAACACAGTATTTTATCATGGAACCCAAATGGGAAAACCACAAACTCTTTTCTATTAACTGCAAAATTTGTTTTACATGTTACATAGAAGGAAGATATACTTCCTTTTTTTTTTATCAACACCAACTGATCAGGATGCACCCACACCCTGGTTTACCAGCACCAACTGGTAGGAGGCTACAACCCTCTGTTTAGTTAGCTACAATTGACAAGGAAGCACCAACTCCCTTTACGGGCACCAACCTGGCCTTGCACCACCCAACCACCCTTAATATATAGGTATTTGTATTTCTTCCTGGACTCTGCTTCAGCTATTGATCTTCTGACTTGGACTGCAAAGACACTTTCTTCTCACCACTTTTTCTCGTTTATATAATATTCAAACTGGTGTGAAATTGAAAACATCTTGTCCCTTTATTTGAACCATTGTACCTTTTCATTTAAAATGATAAACTAAACTTTAATTAATATCATTTTTCCTTTTTATTCTTTATTCATATTTTCATGATTTATTCTCTTTTAATCATGACTGTGTATCGGTTCATTTTACCATGAAGGTTTTTCATAAATTGATCACAGACATGGATCAATTTAATCCTTTATACTCGATATCAAATCTCTTTTATTTCATAGAGACCAGTTTCCGTGGAGGCGCTTCCTTCAATCCATTTCACATGACCATGGCATAGAACCACAGGCTCAGCAATTTCGGCAACGCATTACACTCTGCAATGTCAAACCTTTTTACCATATGACCAATGGAAGTGACCTCACGTTTAGGCGAGATGAGCATTTGAGCGCTTCCTTAAAATCAACGGTCGAGATTTATTGAATGGACATGATTCATTCTCCCGATGCGATGGACGACTCACGAGGTTTCGGCACTTTTCCCTTCAAGTCATCGTGACTTCCAATATTACAAAACTCATGATCATGATATCGCTGAAACAATCGGACGGTTCACGTCTATTTAGCGGAGACAAATCAACAGTCTACTTTAGACCTTACACTCCTCCTTTCACTGCTAAATCCGATGGCTGTGACTTAATCATGCACTAAGATGGATGGCCGTCAGGATTTCAGCGCTTTGCTATCACCGGGATTTCTTCATGACCTCCAACAGTTAAAAACTCCCGAAATTGATATCACCAATATAATCAGATAGGATGTTATAAATCAACTGATGCGTGTCCCTTTCAGAATTTCGGCGTTCGAGACTTCGTGATATTAGAGTATTTTCTTGCGATGCAAAACTCCCGAAGTAGAAACTCCCTACGTGATGTAAACCTGTTGATGTCACAATATGACTTGGCGCATGTCAAGTAGCTACCACGTGTCATTCAAATTCACGATATACACGTGCCTGAAATGCCAATTTTACTTTGACACTTGTCACTATCTGACTGTGTCATGTGTCCTTAGTTGACGTGCTCTGATGACGTGGTCTGTTAAAGTGTCTTACTTCCTCAACTTTGGGGCTTCGGCCTTCAAGTTTGTTTACTGTATGAGGTGTCCAACTTCCCAATCTCCGAAATGGAGAAATCCCGATGAAAGGTGATAGCTCCTCTTCCACAACCCATTTTACATGTGACCTCGGGTTATGACCCAGGGCTGAGTGTTTTGCATTTTTGCGTTTCAGGATTTTGACCAACTCTCGACACTATTTCTCTGAATCACGAATCCCCAAATTCGTTGATCTAGCACCACGTATTCTCCTTTCAACCGATGGCTAGGATCTCTTCGATGTTTCGACTTCACAAGTTCGGGATCCTTGACTCCTTGATATGGTCGAGATCATTCGTCAATTATTTGATCGGATGGCTGCTGTGATTTCTCACAATTTCCTGTGCAATGGTTGACTTTTTTAATATTTCCAAGGAACTCGACGATACATCTACAATACACTTGTGAGCTTTCATCCCGACTAATCGCTTCTCATGTTCGCTCTTCCTCCTGAACTTTGATCTTTCGATCTGCTTGACATCTTCTCTAACTGATATACTTGCTAACATCAATGACAATATTATATGTGGTAATTCATCATTAACGACAAATCATCGCATCGACTATTGAAATCAATGACAATATTTCCAACAATCTCCCCCTTTGTCATTGAGGTCAACACACTAACTTCATATACAAAACTCCCCATGTGATAATGCTTTCCTCTTATGATTTTTTCCTTTTATGAATTTTTTTCCTTTTATGAAGTTTCTCTCCCCCTTTGACATCAATGACAAAGGGTTTCTTTTCCTATGATCTGTCAGTATAATCACTTTTCTGAGCACTGGTAACTCCTCCTGCAATCAACCTTTTTCTGTCATAATTGAATGACATCTTCTATCGTTGATTGTTATCTCCCCCTCAATAGGTGTCAATTGATGCATCATTTTCTTGAGAGATTTAGGTAGGAAGAAGTATTACTCTGAATTTTTGCCTGAGATATTCAAATACATCTTTGTTTAAGGGTTTTGCAAAAATATCTTCCACCTGTTCTTGTGTTGGAACATATTCCAATTTAATGTTCTTGTTTTTAGCCTGATCTCTTAGATAATGGTACTTTATGGGAATGTGCTTCGATTTTGAGTGTTGGACTGGGTTCTTAGAGAGACTTATCGTGCCTGTATTGTCACAGTGGATAATTATGGGTTCTTCAAATACTATTTTGATGTCTTGTAGAGTTTGTTTCATCCATTCCACTTGTGTGCAACATTATATTGCTACAATATACTCAGCTTCAGTGGTAGACAGATAAATTGAGGACTTTTTCTTGCTTATCCAAGCAACCAGTGATTCTCCCAAAAAGAATGCTCTTCCACTCGTACTTTTTTTGTCGTCTACACTCCTGCCCAATCAGCATCTGAATAGGATTTTAATGTGAATGAGTCCTTTCTAGGATACCACAAACCAATATCTATGGTTCCTTTCAAATATCTAAAGATTCTTTTTACAGCTTGAACATGACTCTCCTTTGGTTCTGCTTGGAATCTAGCCACCATCCCAACAGCTTGCTTGACATCAAGTCTGGAAGTTTTTACATAGAGCAAACTGCCAATCATTGATCTGTAGTGTTTTGGATCTACAGCTTTGGACTCATCATCCTTGCTTAGTTTGCATCCAACTGTCATAGGTGTACTAACATGTTTGCAATCCTCTAACTGGAATCTCTTAAGCATATCCTTAACATATTTATACTGATGGATAAAAACTCCCTTTTTGGACTGTATTATTTGTAATCCAAGGAAGAAATTTAGTTCACCAAGCATAGACATTTCAAATTCTTGTTGCATCATCTTAGAAAAGTCTTCACTCATTTTTATGTTATTACTACCAAATATGATATCATCAACATACACTTCCACAATGATCAAGTTATTACCAACAATTTTGCAATAAAGATTATTGTATGTTGATCCCCTTTTGAGGCCTTGTTTTTGTAAATAGGAGTCTAGCCTTGCATACCATGCTCTGGGTGCTTGTTTTAATCCATAGAGTGTCTTCTTTAATTTACAAACATAATATCTTTTATTGGTTATTTGGAACCCATATGGTTGCTCAATATAGACTTCCTCTTCTAAATTTCCATTTAGGAATGTTGATTTGACATCCATTTGGTACACTTTAAATTCTCTGTAGCTAGAGAAAGCTAAGAACATCCTAATTGTTTCTAATCTGGCTACAGGTGCAAATGTTTCTTCGTAGTCTACTCCTTCAACCTGAGCATAACCTTTGCATACTAATCTGGCTTTCTTCCCGATTACTTGCCCATCTTCATTCATTTTATTTTTATATACCCATTTAGTTCCAATGACTTTTTTATCTTTTGGTCTAGGAACTAGTTCCCAAGTTTGATTTCTTTCAATTTGATCCAATTCGTCATTCATAGATTTAACCAAGTTCTTGTATTTACATGCCTCTTTGATTGAACTTGGCTCAATATGTGACAACAATGCTAATTATGTTTGATACAGTAGTTGTCTTCTTGTTTGCACTCCATCATTCATATCTCCAATAATCAGTTCTTCGGGATGATTTTTTTGAATAATTCTTGAGGGTGTCTTTGTATCTCTTCTTGGGAATTCTTCTATTATCTCTCCATCTTCACTATCTTCTTCACTTTCACTAGTATCCATATCATATTCTTCCCTTTCTTTTTCATTCTCTTCTACTTCTTCTAGTTGTGTGTCGACTGTCTCATCATCATCTTCATCTTTACTTTTAGATATCGTCTCTTGATTTTTGATCCTTGTCGTTTTTAGATCATCCACCTTGACATCTGCACTTTCAAAAATCTTATGTGATATAATATTGTAGCATATATATGCCTTCTTGTTTGAAGCATATACAAGAAAAATACCTTCATCAGATCTGGCATCAAATCTTCCAAGACTCTCATCTAATCTTTTGATGTAGCATTTACTTCCAAAGACTTTGAAGTATTTCATTGATGGAGCTCTTCCAAACCATAGTTCATAAGGAGTTTTATCACTATTAACCCTGATCTGACCTCTGTTCAATATGTATACAGTTGTGCTTATAGCTTCCCTCCAATATCCATCTGGCAATTTTGCTTCATTGAGCATAGTCCTTGCAGCCTCCTGAACTGTTATGTTCTTTCTTTCAGCAATCTCGTTCTGTTGAGGTGTTCTAGCAGCAGAGAATTGTCTTTTTATTCCATGAGTTTCACAGAATACATCGAACTCCTTTGAGGTGAGTTCACCACCATTGTCTGATCTAAGATATTTGATTTTTGTCTCCCTTTCATTTTCAGCAAGGGTTTTAAAGGTTTTGAATTTGCTAAGTGCTTCTGATTTTTCTTTAAGAAAACATATCCAACTCATTCTAGTAAAGTCATCAATGAACAACATAAAGTAAGACTCTCCTTGTAGACTCTTGGTTCTCGTAGATCCACATAGGTCAGTGTGAACAACCTCTAAAGGTTTAGAGGTTATGTATTCTTTTGTTTTGAACCTTACCCTAATTTGCTTCCCTAGTTGACAGTGTCTACACATATCATTTGAGGGTTTTATGATTTTTGGCAAGTTTCTTACTGCACCAAGGTTGTTGACTTTCACAAGATTTTCAAAGTTAATATGCCCCAACCTCCTATGCCATAGCCAACTTTCATCTACATAATTTATATGACACTCCTCATTCAATTTTGCATCTAGTATATATACATTTTCAGGAGTTCTAGGAGCAGTACCAACTAATTTTCATGTGTCTTCTCTCCTAATCTCACATTTTTGGGAATCAAAGATGCAGGAGTATCCATGATCACAGGTTTGATTGACACTTAATAAACTGGGCTTCAATTTATCGACAAGTAGTACATTTCTAGCTTTGTCTTTTCCCAAGCTCACAGTGCCTTTCCCAAGTATGTTACTTGAAGCATTATCACCAAATGTAACTTTACCTTTTTTTTTCTTTAAGTCTAAAACCTCCTCCTTGTTACCTGTCATATGTTTTGAGCATCCACTGTCAACATACCAGAGATCCTTTTCATCTTGAGTTTTTAGGGCAATAAGACATTCCCTTTTTTATGTTTTTACTCTCCAAAGTTTCTTCTGCTCTCTAATGAACTTGGGTTGTTTTGAGACTTCCATTAGTCTAAAATTAATGGATTTATGTCCATGGTTATGAAATTAGAAGCATTGTAAGTCCTCTTCTTGTAGAGTTTCAAAGGAGTTATAGTTTCTGCTCTTAACTCGATTTGCTGCTTGTTTATCCTTAAGGATATAATTCTTAACCTTCATATTTTTATTTCTGTATTCTCTATAATTTATAGCTTTGTGTCCAAAATTAGAGCATGCAAAGCAATAGCCAGGAAAAATGCGAGGATACCTGTTTTGGTAAAACTTCTTTAGTATTGTCTTGCCTTCTTTCCTGAAGGGTGGAGGTAATCTTCTGGAGTTTTGATCATTACTTATCTTCTCTTCATTTTTCTTCTTGATTGTACTGCAAAGAGCATCTGCATAAGATTTTGATTTAACATGGATTTCCTTTTGAGAATAACCTATTGCATTTTTATTTCCAAAATCCCTTTGCGCTGTAATAATCTTATCTAATATTTTAGAGCTATTTTCAAATTTTGTTTGAATGATTTTTGCATCCAGTTCCTTTTTCAGATGAACTATTTATGCCTCCATCCTTTCAACAGTTATTTGTTTTTCTTCAAGAGACTTTTCCATACTTTCTTCGATCTTATTTGCTTCTAAGATTTGGTTTTTCAGATTGTTCATAATTTTTTCCATTTCATTTTCTTCTTGTTCATATTTTTCTTTCTGTTCAACTACAAAAAATTTCAATTGTCTATATCTGATTTTGTATTTTCTTAATTCATCTAAGGCACTGAGAAGTTCTTCCTCCATATTAACTTCAGCTTCATCTTCTAACTCCTTCTCATGCTTAATTTTTTCTATTTCATCAGATTCTTCAATACCTAAGAAAAGAACTTCATCATCATCATATTCATCGTTGTCACTAGACTCTGACAAGTTGTTGTCTTCTTCTTTTGAGTAGAAATTTTTTTTCCCTCTGTACAACTCTTTATTGTAGTTGGGTTTTTCCTTCTTCTGGTATTGTTTGTTTTTGTTTTCTTTCTCTTCAGGTTCCTCCTTGGGATAGGGACACTTGGATGAAAAATGACCAACTTTGCCACAATTAAAACATTTGAAAGGAAGCTTGCATTTGTACTTCCCTGATCCTTTCTGAAGTTTTCTAATGAAGTTGGATTTCTCCACATCAGATTCTTCATGATGACAAAATTGAGGTTTTTGCTTCTGATTTATCTTTGTCTTGGATGCTTTGAAAGTTTTTTCGTCTTTTGCTACTTTATTATTTCATGTTCTCATTTCATATGCTGTAAAAATCCCATGGAGCTGGTCAACTGTGAGTGAGCTTAGATTTGATCTATCTTCAATTGCGGAAATCTTTGCATCGTATCTCATCGGTAATGACCTTAGTATTTTTTTCACAATGGGTTTATCTGTAACTTCTTCTCATGTCGCTCTAATTGAGTTGACCACTACTTCTACCCTATGAAAGTATTTAGCAATATTTTCTTCTTCTTTCATTTTCAAGTTTTCAAATTGAGTTATATAGGTCTGTAGTTTGGCTTCTTTGACTTTGGCATCTCCTTCATATACAGCCTCCAATTTGTCCCATATTTATTTGGCCGATTTGCAATGCATAACTTTCACACATATAGAGTTAGTCAACCCAACTAGAATTCCATTAACTGCTCTTGAGTTATCATTACAGATTTTCTTTCCTCCAGAGTCTTTTGTGGAGTAGTCGGTGCAATGTAACCATCTACAACATATTTCTATATATCAAAACCAAGCACCAACAGGAAGTTTTTCATTCTTATTTTCCACATAGCATAGCCTTCTCCATTGAACAATGGTGCTTTGTTGTTAGACATTCCTTCTTTTTTATCCATCTTCAAGATCTACCTTCAAGTTTGTTAGATTGTGTTGAAGGAACCCGCTCTGATACCAATTGAAGGATCATATCATGTCACTGAGAGGGGGGGGTGAGTCCGTGACACAACAATTATATCAATTTTCCACTTATTAATGCAAACAGAATTTTAACACAGTATTTTATCGTGGAACCCAAATGGGAAAACCACAAACTCTTTTCTATTAACTACAAAATTTGTTTTACATGTTACATAGAAGGAAGATATACTTCCTTTTTTTTATCAGCACCAACTGATCAGGTTGCACCCACACCCTGGTTTACCAGCACCAACTGGTAGGAGGCTACAACCCCTTGTTTAGTCAGCTACAACTGACAAGGAAGCACCAACTCCCTTTGCAGGCACCAACCTACCCTTGCACCACCCAACCACCCTTAATACATAGGTATTTGTATTTCTTCTTGGACTATGCTTCAGCGATTGATCTTCTGACTTGGACTGCAGAGACACTTTCTTCTCACCGCTTTTTCTCATTTATTTAATATTCAAACTGGTGTGAAATTTAAAACATCATGTCCATTTATTTGAACCATTGTACCTTTTCATTTAAAATGATAAACTAAACTTTAATTAATATCATTTTTCCTTTTTATTCTTTATTCATATTTTCATGATTTATTCTCTTTTAATCATGATTGTGTATCGATTCATTTTACTGTGAAGGTTTTTCATAAATTGATCACAGTCATGGATCAATTTAATCCTTTATACTCAATATCAAATCTCTTTTATTTCACAAAGACCGGATTCCATGGAGGTGCTTCCTTTAAGCCATTTCACATGACCGTAACATAGAACCACAGGCTCAGCAATTTTTGCAACGCATTACACTCTGCAATTTCAAACCTTTTTACCATATGCCCAATGGCGATAACCTCACATTTAGGCGAGACGAGTGTTTCAGTGCTTCCTTAAAATCAACGGTCAAGATTTATTGAATGGACATGATTCATTCTCCCGATGCGATGGACGGCTGACGAGGTTTCGGCACTTTTCCCTTCGAGTCATCATGACTTCCAATATTACAAAACTCACGATCACGATATTGCTGAAACAATCGGATGGTTCACGTCTATTTAGCGGAGACGGATCAGCGGTCTACTTTAGACCTTACACTCCTCCTTTCGCTGCTAAATCCGATGGTTGTGACTTAATCATGCGCTAAGATGGATGGATGTCAAGATTTCGACGCTTTTCCCATTGGGTCTTCATGACCTCCAACAGTTCAAAACTCTCGAAATTGATATCACCGATATAATCGGACAGGATGCTATAAATCAACTGATGCGTGTCCCTTTCATAATTTTGGTGTTCGAGACTTCGTGATATTAGAGTATTTTCTTGCAATGCAAAACTCTCGAAAGTAGAAACTCCTGATGTGACGTAAACCTGCTGACGTCACAAGATGACTTGGCATGTTCCTAGTAGCTGCCATGTGTCATTCAAATTCATGATATACACGTGCCTGAAATGCCAACTTTACTTTGACACTTGTCACTATCTTACTGTGCCATGTGTCCTTAGTTGACATGCTCTGATGACATGGTCTGTCAACGTGTCTTGCTTCCTCGACTTCAGGGCTTTGGCCTTCGGATTTGTTTGTTGTATGAGGTGTCCAACTTCCTATTCTATGAAATGGAGAAATCCCGACTAAAGGTGATAGCTCCTCTTCCATGTCCCATTTTACATGTGACCTCGGGTTATGACCTAGGGTTGAGTGTTTCGCATTTTCACGTTTTAGGATTTCGACCAACTCTCGTCGTTATTTCTCCGAATCACAAATCCTCGAATTCATTGATCTAGTGCCACGTATTCTCCTTTCAACCGACGGCTAGGATCTCTTCAGTGTTTTCACTTCACGAATTCGGGATCCTTGACTCCTTGATACAGTCGAGATCATTCGTCAATTCTTTGATCGGATGGTTGCTGTGATTTCTCACAATTTCCTGTGCAATGGTTGACTTCTTAATATTTCCAAGGAACCCCACAATACATCTGCAATGCACTTTTGATCTTTGATCCCGACTAATCGCATATCTTGTTCTCTCTTCCTCCTGAGCTTTGATCTTTCGATCTGCTTGACATCTTCTCTAACTGATATACTTGTTGACATCTATGACAATCTTATATGTGGTAATTCATCATTAATGACAGATCATCACATCAACTGTTGACATCAATGACAATATTTACAGCACTAGTAAAGGTTGCATTGGAGAAGTGAAAAAAGGTTGGAATAATATACCCCATTAGACATTATGATTGGCTTTCAAACCCTATAAGAGTAAGAAAGAAAACTCGGAAGATCTGGATGTGTGTAGATTTCAAAGATCTTAACAAATCAAGTGTAAAGGATAATTATATTTTACCTAACATGGATTTTCTTCTCCAACAAGTCACAGGATCAGCCTGCAGGTCCATGTTAGATGGTTTGTCTGGGTATAATCAAGTCTTATTTGTTGAAGAAGACAGAGCAAAGACAACTTTCATAACACCTTGGGATACATATGCATATGCTAGGATGCCATTTGGTTTAAATAATGCAGAAGATACATTTCAGATGGCCATGGATCATACTTTTGAGGGCTTAATAGGAAAATTCATGGTGGATTATCAAGATGACATGACGGTGCACGCAAAAACAAGGAGTGATCACATTCATCACTTGAGGAAAGTTTTTGACAAATGCGGATTATATGGTATTTCCTTAAATCCAAAGAAATGTTTATTTTATGCAACTCAAGGAAAACTATTGGGTAAAATTGTGTGCAAGGAAGGGATCTATATAGATCTAGAAAGAGTTAAAGCTATAAATGAACCCAACCACCGATCATCTAAGAAGGGAGTTCAGTCATTTTTTGGCAATATTAACTTTGCACGAAGATTTGTTCCTGATTATGCAAGCATTGTCAATCCGATCAATTTATTGTTAAAAAGGGACCAAAGGTTCGAATGGTCCATGGATACACAAGAAGCTTTCAATAATATCAAAAGGGCAATCACAACAACTCCAGTCCTCATTATCCCAGACTTTCAAAGGGACTTCATTATCTATTTGTTCGCTATAGAAATGGTTGTTGCATCTATTCTTACTCAGAGGAATACCAAGGGTGAAGAACTCCCAATTAGCTTCATGAGAAAAACCCTTCGTGATTATGAATTGAGTTATTCGAAATTGGAAAAGCAAGCCCTATCTTTAGTGAAAGCGGTGGCGCACTTTCAGACTTACATATTGAATTCTCATGTCATTGCTTATGTTCCATCTTTTCCAGTAAAGATGCTTTTGAATAAACAATTGAGAGAAGGAAAATGGGCTAACTCGCTGGCAAAGATTCAAGAATATGATATTGAAATTAAACCTTTAAAGGCATTTAAAGGACAAGGTTTATGTAAGCTCATTGTAAACAGTGATTCTTTGGATAGAAAGATTTCAATTTCAATAGGAGAACCTTTGGCAGATTTAGAATGGTATAGAGATATTATATTCTACTTGAGGTACGGACAATTTCCAGTCACCATGAACCCTAAAGAGCGAAGAACACTGAAGATGAATTCAAATCAATATGTGTTGATTGTTGATATATTGTTCAGAAGGAACTATGATGGTATCTTACTGAGATGTGTTGATGAAAACAAAGCTCAAGAATTAATGAGAGAATTCCATGAAGGAATATGTGGTGGACATTTTTTTCCTACCGCCACCGCGCATAAGATAATAAGAGTTGGTTTTTATTGGCCATAAATTTTTAAAGACTCATACGCTATAATAAGGAAGTGTGTATCTTGTCAAAAAAATTCAGGCAAAATAAAAAAATCTGCAGTAGCACAACCATTTACCCAACAGGGACTTGATATCGTTGGGCCAATAAACCCAAATTCAAGCAAGGGACATATATATATTCTCACGGCTACTGATTATTTTACAAAGTGGCCAAAAGCGATGGCATTAAAAAGGGATGATTCTGAAGAGTTAATTAAGTTTCTCAAAGATAATATTTTGTCAAGATTCGGTGTCCCAGACAAATTCATCATTGATAATGGTTCGATTTTCATTGGTTCAAAATTTACAGAATTTTGTGGAGAATATGGAATTGTTATGGGGTAGTCATCAAACTATCATACAAAAGGGAATGGTCTTCTAGAATCTACTAATAAGACACTCATTCATATATTGAAGAAAACTATTGACAAGAACCAAAGTAATTGGCATTTTAAGTTGACTGATGCGTTGTGGGCAAGCAGAACGACTCTGAAAGACAGCACTGGGATGTCTCCATATACATTGGTTTATGGGAAAGAAGAAAAAATGCCAATTAGCCTTGAGCTCAATGCTTTGACTTTTATGGTCAATACAGAAGATGCAGAAGACAGTTCACCTATGCAAAGGAGGATAAACGAGTTGTTGAAATTGGAGGAAGAACGAAGTAAATCCATAAATAGAACTTCTCAGAGACAAGAGAGTATCAAAATATATTTTGACCAGAATGCAAACGTAAAGAATTTTCAGAAGGGAGAAATGGTGTTACTCTGGAACAAAGCTAAGGAGAAACCATCGATGCACACAAAATTTGAAGCACTCTGGATTGGGCCATACATCATCGAAAATATCATGGGTTTTAATTCCTATATGCCCAAAGACATGTAGGATAAAATATTAATGTTGCATGTTAATGGGAAACATTTGAAAGGTTTCTTCACCTAAAACTTTCTCATTTCCATGTACATAATTTTATTTTTTTTCATTCATTTTGTATATTCTTACCTTTGACTCCATAGCCCAATGGATGGAAGTGTCTGGTCATAAAGATTCTGGATTCTTGACAACCCATAGGGGGTTATCATCCCACAGTTGGACCCAGTTTTTGAGATCAGTTCCTGCTTCTGGAATTTCCTTTTCCTTTTCTTGGCAGCCCTACATGTTTTTGCTTTTTCAATGACAAATGAAAACTCTTGTAACAACCTACGCCTCATCCTGTAAATATTACTATTTGAGGGTGATTATTCGATTATTAAAAGAATGTTTGAATATTGTTGTTGTACTTTTATTTTGCGTTTTTATGCTTGATTCATGACTGTAAGCATGAATCAAGCATTTAAACTTAATTTCGCATTATGACTCTATCCATTGCTTGGTTGCTAAAAAATTCATTGTGACTTGTATCTACTTCCTATTCAATATTGGGATGATTTTCCTTTTGAGTTTGTTTGAATATAGATATAATACATATGTTGATTTGCATTTGGACTATAAGCTTGTTCATTTAAATTCTTGGTAAATCAACTTTGATATTAAATTTTTTATTTGCATTTGGATTGTAAAAACGTATCCTCTCCTAACCTTTGCAAATCGAGTCTACCTATCACATGTCGTGGGAATTAAACACACCAAGATCATATCATGTACTTAGTTTTAGCTAGCAGTTCGAAGTGACAGGCCTCTCATTACGAGCTAAGGTCCTGTGTTATGCTTTGTACTCAAAACGTTCATTACCAGAAACGCCTGAATTTCGTGACTAAAACCCTTATGCTTATGTTATGGTCACGTTGGTCTATTGCTAGTTTTATTTCTATGGTATCAACTCAAACTCGCCTATTTTACTGCTACCCCCTTAGCCCACAATTAGTTCAAGTCTCCCTTGCTATAGTCTGTTCGAGCCCATAATGGCCCTTGTCGTCCGAGTAGAGTCAAATGGTTCTCAAACATTGTTTATTTATGATGATGCGAGTGAGGATATGAAGAGCCAGGGTTGGGATATGTTTATTAATAAATTCCAGGGGTATAACTTGCAAGTGGCCAAAGAATTTGCCCTTATATTTGATGGATGCAAAGAAAAGGTGGGTGATATTCAGTTGGAGATCACCGAAGTTTTTCTGAGTGAAGCAACAGGGCTCCCTCTCACTGGTCAAAAGTGGTTTAAAAATTTGAAATTGGACGAAATACCTTGGAGTATTTCCGTCACCTGTAGACTGATGTGACAAAGGTATTATGGTCTCCCTACTCAAGGTTAGATGGCATGGTCTGTTAGCATTTTTAAAACAATTTATTACCTGTGAAGGTTGTTATGGCATGGTCTTCCTTTACCATGTGAGATTGCTCATGCATTTTATTGGCTTCCATCTAAATAAGTCATTTTACCTGCTAAGAAGTTTGTATAAAATGTCGAAGAGATACAAGAACAAGAATCTAGATTATAGCCTCTTTCACCATGGTTTGATTAAATTACTGTTGGTTCATCGTTTGAAAACCCTAGGTGATGATTGGGACGGGTTTCTAGCTCGAAATGGTTTTATTGCAGAAATTGTTGTTGAAACCCCTATGGTGGATAAACCTATGATAGAAAAACCTCTTGATCTCTCAAGTGGCAAGCTAGATTTCCTGGATGAAAACCCTCGTGAAGGGGCATTACCCGATCAGCTTTTATGTGGACAACATAATGTTATTTCTGAGTTTATTAAAAATCATGTGCATGAACCGATCGGCTCTCCTAACCCTACTATAAAATCCAACAGAAAAAACCCTCGCAAACAGTCAAAGAAGAATCAAGCAATGTTAGGGTTTCGTAATAAGAGGGATGGTCGACTCATTTCAAGGAGTCTGCGTAATAAATACAAGCCTCATATGACTTCGATCGATTCGATCGAGATCCATGAGGATTCTGACTACGAGATTGAAAGGTTTCTAGCACAGGAAGATCTGATTTGTTGCAAACCAGACCAACCATTCAATTATGTCAATAATATCCCACCATGTCTAAAATATAGCAAGGGGTTTACAGGCATTAAGCTCGGTCAAAGGCCGACAGTGGGTAGTGTGGATGTTTAAGGACACAATTACACGCTTCCTCAAAATATTACCCCTAATGTGCACTATGAAGTTTGTTTGCATTGGATAGGACAGTACTTTAGAGACATCCCCATCCTCCAAGCAAAGATCAAATCTCTCAAGACTCTCAATGAATCATTGGCAAACAAAAACCGTGAACTCAAGGCAAATGCACAGAGGCAAGCGAAGCATCTAAAAAGGACAGGCAATATTGTTATAAAAAATGTTGACAGTGTAAAGGCCGTGATAAATTCTAAGAGATCGTGATCCAATTTTTGTTATTAGTTAAATGGTAAGAATGATTTTTGTTACAGTCATGCTTTATTTGTTGTTTCATTAATCAATTTAGATCGATTTGGATTTATGTTACCAATAATAAGACTGGCTACAAAATCGAGAGATTATGTAGCCAAGTCATTTTTTTCATATAAATTTAGAAATTGTTAGTTAATGAAATGTTTAACTTTCTCTCATTTCATTTTTTCAGGACAGGGTGTATTTGATTGTTGATCTTATGGGATGGAGTATGATCGACTTAGTGGATTAGATATCTCTTTTGCTTATTTTGTAAATAGGAGAGAACTTTCATAATTTTTGAAGATATAATTTGATCATGAGTGGTTTTGATCCCTCTATATTTGTAATTTTTAGATCTCTTTGAGATCTGATCCTATCTTAGAAGATAGGAAGTTTCGTTTTCATAAACTCTTTAAATACTCTATATTTTGTAAAGGAAATCATCTTGGCCTGAGGTAGAAGATGGACGACTGATTCCAAGACTTAATGAAATGGCATATATGCATTTTGGCTTTAGCCTTTTGTAAATGATGTTTTTCATTTATGTTTTGTTAATCATTATATACTAATAGGTATGATAGATTTAGACTTAATGATATATTGTGTTTGGGATACATATGTTATAAATATCGTCTATAATTTGTTGCTCTATATACAAATACTGTGATCATATCTCCAATTCAAATGATAGGATTTATCTTTGAATTTTAATTGAATGATGAAATGTAATAAGTTACACTCAGATTTATCGTGTTGTGATTATGTGAAATTATAAGATCACGGGGTTCAATTTGTGTTTCCTCCTCTATCATTAAACCTCAATTGCTAATACATGTTTTGAATTTATTTAAAACAGTCATAAATTCCATTGCAGATTTCTCTCTCGGGCGTGGCGTTTGGATATTCTTCACTCATACAAACGCTTGGACACACCTCACTAGCTAAAAACAGGTTCGTTCCTTTGTGTTTCTCAATTCTGTCATTTACATATTAATGAAACCAGAATGTTTGGTTCAGCTTTTGACTACCTGCACGTCTGTGTTTCATAGTTTATTCAATTCAAGATTAGTTAGATTTATAAAGAAAAACAGAAAAGATTTAAATGTGCTTTCTTTATCTACTTCTTAAAAGAAATTATTTCCGCATTTGATTTTGCAAGTTTCGATTAAAACTTGTAATTTGTAAATGATGTACATAAGTGATATTTGTATATTTTCTAGTTAAATACACCTATAATAGTTATATTATAGCATATGTACATATATAATATATAGTGTCTAGTAATTAGTTAAGTTATTTATTTTTCTTGTTTATTTTCCTTTAGGACTTTAGATTGGCTAACGGAGCCATTAAACCTGTCAGAACGAGTTATACCAAACGGATTGGGTTATTTAGACAACCTCAGACCGGACTCGTTCTTCTAGTTGAAGAACGGTCATTTTTGCCCGTCAACACCTTTCTATTTTCCAAACTTCCTTTTTTTCCATTTATTTTCCCTCTTCTATAACTACCCTTATTCCGCTTTTATTTTTCCCTTCTTCTATCTCTTTCTAGTTACCATACTTAGTCATATTTCAAATTCGATGGGTTCGCGGGTTGACGGTTTTTCATTTCCATTCACGTTCCTATGTCATGAGTCCAACCGACCGCCTTGTTATAATATACTTAACCATTTTTTGCAACTTCGCGGGTTCACGGATTCAAGCCTTCATCTTCAAAGTTCAGCGATCTCCACTTTTCACCCAAAGGTTTGTCATCTACATTATTATCGTTAGACTTGTCGCGAGTACCGAGCCCCTATGTATTTCATTTCTCCTGCATACAAGCCCGACCGACCACTTTGCAACAGTTAACTTATTTTTTATCATTCATAACCATGGGTTCACGGGTTGGCGGGTTCATGAAAAAATCCACATTCAAAATTGTTCTAGTATGTCCTCGTCATCTTCATGTTTTTCCCAATATCCATTAAGTATGGTTTAATGCTAATAATTGATCATGCATGCTCCGAAAAGATCATCATGAATAGCGAAGGGCTCCAAAAAGAATACTCTTGTCAACCTATGGCAATAGTAGCTAGACAGTAGTTATGTGGTGATAATCTAAATATTTTTTGTCGTGAAGACCAGAAATTTTAGTGGTCCAGAGCATATTCATATTACTCCTCTCCTCCTTCACAGAAAGACGTAATTTCGGCATCCAGAATTTCTCGCACAGAATGTGTTCCTGAGGTCTTTGACTGTAAAGAGTCTGTTGCATGACGTGTGGAGAAGTACATGTCGAGCCATAGGATTATACAACTCCAAGGCCATTCTCTGGTTTCCCTTTCACCTCAAGTTTTTCACAGGATGTTGAATCTCCCAAAGCCGGCGCTTACCTTCAAAGGAGAATACTACAAAGATTTCTTGAAGAGACATAACAATGGCCTTGACCTCTTGCTTGAATATTTGGATAATCATACATTTATTCCAGAAGACATAACCAGGATTCAGGTCGACTCTTTTAAAAACCCCTTTCGGGAAATCGCTTGGTTTTTTACTAGGTTGACAGGTCAGGAAAGCACTACTACCATTTCTCGCATGATTCTTTATATTTTATATTTTACAGTAAAAGAACAAGCCATATTTGACTAGAGAAAATTGATTTCTATCGAAATCTCATCCCAGTTAACGCACTACAAAAAGGATAAAAAATTATTTATGGCATCATATCTGATATTTGTTATAGTGTATTGTTGTCAATTCCCAAAATTGACCATAAGTAAAAGGGTGAATTGTGAAACAGATATGGTTACCTTCTGGTATCAGGCATTATGGAGACATAAGACCCCTTTATATTTTTATGAAGTCTATAATGATTTTGTTTTAGTCTTCAAGAGGTTGTTGTTGGGAGAGAATACTTCAAGGATATCTAATCAGGATAACAAATTTCTAGAGAAAATAGGAACGATGGAACAAATAGAGAATCACGGTGTCATAAGGATATTTTGTTTCAAAGAAAATCCTTCTTTTCTCACGTATCATGTATCTAATAAATTATTCATTACAGAGGTGTCAAGAAAATACAATTTCTGGTTGCATTTTTTCCACAAAAAAAGGAAAATGCAATTCATCCCCTTGCCATCGAAGATTGGAGATTTTATATTCAAAAACATAAATAAAATTGATGAGTTTGCAAATCACATCAACAATGTAAATCTAAAGTATGTTGAAAAAATAAAGGGGTTTGATCCTAACAAAATCTTTGTGGAACATATGTTGTCAGTAGGATTCAGCAACTCGTGCATTCATACTATATTGAATGAAAAATAATATAACACCCAAAGCGCTCATGTACACAATTCCGGTGACTTAGAAACGGTACTCGGTACTAACAAGTTTTATAAGCGAAAAGGAAAGGGTCCCAGCGAAAGGAACGCCCAGTCTCCAGTTGTTACTCCCAAAACTACCACATCCCAGAGCAATGCTTCAACGGCTCACCCAATTAGGAAGGTTACCAACAGTAGTTCAAGCGGCGAAGGAGAGAAGAATCCCCCCCTAGAAAAATCGAGAGGTGACATAAGCTCCCAGTGAGAAAAAAGAGGAAAAATGTAGTGCAAGAGGAAGAAAACAATCTCATAGAAAATGACGTCAATAGTTTCTCTCTTGAAGATATGGAGCTCGAGGTAGATATTTAGAAAATATTCCCCACAATTGATCAGCCGGTAAATATGGCCCAACAAAATTTATCATTAGAGATCGTTGCAATTGAGACCTTCAGTGAAGAAGAGTCATTTACTTTCCAGAGTGTTGTTTTTGATAAGGAATCTAAAAAATTGATTGTGGAAAGAGGCGATCAAAAAAATAAGAAAGGAAAATCTTGATCAGAGATTGACCTGAAAGATATGCGGCCGCCCCAAATCTATAAAATTCACAGAGCAACTAGAGATTCTCTTGATGATTCTATTGGTGGTCTGGAAGCAAAAAATACTAAGTTAAAAGAAAGGATCAAAGAGTTGGAAAATGCCTTAATGCCTCTTCCAATCCTTGCAAGTCCTTTGTCAATGGTCAAACCAACCACACCTGCCATTAAATTGAAAGGATCTTCAAGTCTACTCACAGTGGTCTAGAGTTATGTAGAAAACAATATTAAGAAGAGAATGTCACTAATATCATAAGTGTGAGAAGTATGAAAAAATACTGTATCTTTTGGCTCGAGGGCACACGCTTTTCATGAATATTTGCAAGCTAATTTGAAGAATGAAGAAGGTTTTTACATTGATGTTGTTTTACCATTTGGAATTGTTAGCGCTCTGTAATTTTCCCAAGGCTGTGGAGGCAGTCACAGAGGCAACATCAAAACCACTTCGAGTCTTGGATCTAGCCCTCCAAGACTCCGAGAGGGATCTCTCTGTCTGATATAACTTTGTTTGAAGAGGATATTAGGCTAGTTACATAGAACATAGGATTTGTTTTTACGAATTGGGTATGGGCAGAGAAAATAAATCATGGGCTATGGAGTCACTACAACGAACGATCAAAAATCCATGTCAATAGGATAATATTTGCAGGGCAAGGTAGACAACTCACTAGATCCTTTAATTTAAATGAAATGGGTGAGACGAAACAGGTCAAGAAATCCAATTAAACACAGAGCAACTAAGAATTCTGAGTTTAATCTTCAGTGGAAAACATAAAAAACTATACCAAGCCAGAGACAGAGGGTACATTAAAACCAATTATATTCTTAATCTTCTTGGAATAATTCAGAGGAAGAAATTAATTATGATAACAGAGAAACAAATTTACACAGAGGGATGCACATCACCAGTCAAAATAGTCACAAGAATCCTGCAGCATAGCACTGTATTATTGAATTGATGAAAAACACAAAAACCTCAGTGAGTTGTTTTACAAAACCTGAATCATGGTCCTCTAACCCCTTTTTTCTCTCATTTGATTTCATACAATATATAAACAAGACTCTCCTCAGGTTCCCGAGGTCGAATTCAACCACCTCGGCCAAAAATAGCAAGAAATCCCCAAAAATCTAGAATTGTATGCCATGAAAGGCGGGCCTAATTTCTGCAAAAAAGGGGTCCGAACAGACATCTTCTTCTCTTCAACGCTGACACCTGAGAAAAAACTGAAATATTTTGTTTTATATTGGCATGTGTTGGACAAAAACCTCCTTCGGTTTCGCCAAATTCGCCTCCATCTCACCGTAACAGCTCCCGCAAAATCAAGATTGTAACAAAAGAATGAAAAACTGAAAAAATGGGCCTTGAAGATGGATTATATTCTCCCTGCTCATGGCACCTGTGAAAAAACTGAGAGAGGTTTTTGTTCTTCATCCCGTACTAAGAAAAATCCTCTCTCGGATTTTGAAAATACATCTTCATTTTCCCAGAATCGCCTCCGGAAAAAGACATGTTGAATAGGGAAAAAACGGTGAAATTTGGGAAAAGCGGTTTTTTTTTCGGGAAGGCGGTATTCCGGACCCCCCCTGAGGTGGTAAGCGGTTTTAGGGGGGAGGGGGGTCCATCGGCATGTGGATACGACAGGTGTCTGAGGGATGGTT
>SNQJ01S0002491.1:280338-320030 GCA_010110895.2 Picea sitchensis
ATTAATTAATTAATAGTTAGTCTAACCATTATTTTATTTTAAATTATCCTATACTAAATTTTATTACTAGCATTATTAACCTACTATTTTTATCCTAAGTTTGTTTATTAGGGATGAGTGGCGGGCGAGGCGTACTCAACGGGGCAAAAGGGCACAGGGAGTGGGGGCGCAGAGGTGGATGAAGGGTGTAGCAGGGTGATGGAGGGTCAGGCAAAAACGATGGAGGGGAAAAATGGAATCAACCGAGCCATATTTCGTCATCACGGAAGAAACGCTAAATCATCAGTTGAAGAGTCAGGTTACCTATGATTATAGGACCCCAACAGGAATTAAAATATCAAACATGACAGAACTAATAATAAGAGAGGAGGACTTTCCTTCCCCAAGTCAAATAAAACAGATAAATGTTTGTTGGAAGGAAAATATTAAGAATTTGAGTAACATTGTTCAAGCATGCAGTGAAGCCATACTAAAAAAGGCATAAATCTTCAAAAGACTCACGGAGAAATACCTAGAAGGAGGTACTAACGAGGTACAAGACCCTAAATTAATTCTCAACTCAACGTTTCTAACAAAGAAACAGTTTGACGAACAAGTTTAGATATTTAAGGGGTTATCAGCTGAAAACTTTTATAGCATACTTGAATATAATGAAGAAGAAATAGACAATTGGTTAGTGGATTATTCCATGAAAAACAAAGATATTGAGGAAGTGATCAATAGTATTTCTCTTGACTTAAGATATTTGGAAGGTGAATTATTCAAAATTAAAATCAGACATGAGATAAATGTTGCACAAATGAAAATTACATTGAAGATTGGTTCAAAAAAGCAATTGACAAATTAACCAACGACGGGTAAGAAACAATTGAGACGGTTCATGTAATTGTTAATGAAGACAAGAAAAGGACAACAACAAGCAAGTAAAAAACGAGAGAGACCATCATAGTAAGTTTTTGCTTATCACATCTTGCTTTCTTTATTAGTTCTTTCATCTAGTTACTTTGTTTCTTTAACTAGAAAGGTTTAACTGAAGTCTGATAACTTCTCCATGTCTTTTTTATAGGTCTTGCTACTCTTTTTTCGCCCGTCGTTCTCCTTCTCCAAATTACTTCTTGTTTATATTTCATTTATGGTCCATGGGAGCCCCAATCTCAGTCCTAAGGACAAACACATTTAAATTTCAAGTCTTTGTAACAAACTATATATCTTTCAGAAATCCCAAGAGAACTATTTTGGGATCAGTTTTGACTGTACTTTGTAACTATGAGTTTTGAGTATAAAGTATTTGAGATTGATCTATCATTATCTTTATTTCAGCTCCCCGTGTGTTTACTATATTGAAGGTCTCTCATGTGTGCAGGCCATCTTCTTTTATTTTATGTGATCAGAAATATTTAGTTTAACTGTGATGGATGTGAGGAAATTTTGTTTATCTTTTTCAAATATATGATGTGTACGGCTCCTGGTCATCTCTCAGGAAATCCTTTTTGAAAAAAAAAAGATTTTATTTTACTCCAATTTTTATCTTTCTTTGAATATCACGGCGGACTTTCTCAAAGTCCTACATTACTATCAAATTTTAGAATTCCAAGAGACTCTTGAAATTGAAGAGGAGTACCACCTCTATAAAAACCCAGAGGGATTTGTATCCCTGTGAGGTTGTCGTTTCGTTCCTAATGGATTCAAGCGTCAACAATGATGAGACCTCCTATCCATCAACTAGTACCTTGAGTGTTTATGTATCTTATGGGTCCCCTTTTCTTACTACGAAGCTTTTCATTGTTTTCTCGGGGATCCCTGGGAGAAGCATATCAAAGGTTTCAACATTGGTTTTTAACTCTTGCCAACTACTCTTACCCTTTGGGCCTTTAGCCCCTTCTTCCCATGAGGGAAGGTACAACCCTTCCTAGTGTATCCAATCCCAATGCCCAAATAAGGATAGGGGAGATGAGCGGAATGAATATGGAAAGTGGTAAGTGTGGAGGGAACGGACGGTGACTTTTCACAGATCCACCCAGTGGCAACCCATCCTAAAGGGAAATCAACTTACTAGGGCACCATGTCACCCTTCTAGGTATGAACAAGGCAAAGAGAATAATTTCCAAGCAAACATCATGAAATGAAGAAGGATTTAATACAACATATTCAAGTGCTTCAAAAATTAGAGTGATACATACCATGATACCCGGACTCACTACCTCATGAAGCAAGACTCACTGCTACTTCAGGACGAGGCTAGTGGGATGGATATTGTCATTGGTGATAAATGGATTGCACTGAAGAAAAGAAGGGCCATGATCAAGTTGCCTGGCTCTCGGTACTCCATGTCTAGGACATGTGGGCTTCGAGATGTGATCTCCTTAGTTATCCATAGGCTAGGGGATAATAGTGTTGATGCAAACTACCACTAGGCTCATGAGTAGGCGTTGACTGGGCACGGGCATCCAATCACAGAGTGCCATGTGGCCCAGTCATAGGGAACCATGTGGCACCCCTCGATTTCCCAATGAGGGCCAAGTCCAGAATAAAAATAAATAAATAAATAAAAATTAATGGTCATCGTACAAGCCGATGTTGGACCTGGCGGTCGAACCGGTTAGCAGCCAACCCATGGTACCAGATATAATTAAATATGGGAGCAATTGAAATATAGATCGACCATCCGACATTGAATTCTACAGTCGGACCCAAAAACACGACACATATCTACATTAAAATATATACACCGTTGAAACCAACACCCAAAGGGGGGAGCCCGCGGGTTTGACCCCGGGTCTTCCCACTATTATTACCACAACTTGTCAACTTGTCCTCCCATAAAATTTCATTTAAACCCATACTTTTTGTCAATGAGGGGGGGGGGATCCACGGGGTCCGTACTGGCACGGATTTCCATCCATCCTGCAATAAATGCAGAGAACTCATATTATTGTGGCACATTTTTCGAGGCAAGGAGAACAGTAGTGAAAGTGACAAGATTTGACAAATTTATAGTCATTTTCGCATCAGTTCTCGCTACAAATCCATTGGTGCAGTCGGAATTTGGATCTGAGCAGCGAATTTTCAGGGCATCGCCAGAATTGAGGTATTTCCATGTATTTATGCCAATTTTTGTCGAGATAATATAAAGGCCTCTCCATTGAGAAGTGGGTCCGAAGACGTAGTCTATTGTTGGGAAGAAATCCATTATCAAGTCATGTGCAATTGTTCTTCTTGTTATTTCTCCATGTGTATGTTTTCTTCTTATATGTTGCACATAAGCTTTGTTTATGCTCTTTAATGCAATTCATGTGATAGTCATCGAATAAAATATCATGTATCATGTTGGTATTAAAGCAATGTTCTTTGACTTGAATTGTGAGTGTGGATGCTTACTAGGGCCAAGATAAAATAGGCTGAAGGAAAAATTGAGACCTTCAACCCAGAGATTGGACATGCAACTCGAAGAAATAAAATGGGGGATGAAGAATTTTGTACAGAGTATGAAAAGAATTTTCACAATGCTTTCTATCAGATGTCAGACATGGTAGAAAAATTGTTTGCAGATTATGAAAAGAGAGTGGAAAAGAAGGAAAAGAATAAGAAAGCTAAAGAAAAGGATGATGTTTCAGAGAACCAAGGAATTGGAGGAGACCCTCCTGATCCTCCATATTTGTCTTCAAGTTCAATCTCTTCTTCTTCCTCTCATTCTCATCATTCTAATTTTCATCAGAAAAAATCATTTAAAAATCCATTATTGAAATTAGATGTCAAATTTAATTTGCCCATGCTTAATGGAGAAGCTAATGCAGATAAGTTTAACAATTGGATTAGACAGATCGAGGTTTACTTTCGTGTACAACATATCGAAGAGGAAGAGGTGAAGATCCCGTTGGTTTTTCTTCGGCTGGAAGGCACAACCCTTGTATGGTGGGAGAGTAAACTTCATAAAGGTAGTGAGAATAATGGTAAACTCCTTTCTTCATGGTCTGAATTTACTTATGCATTAAGAAATCAATTATATCCATTGGATCATGTACAAAAAGCCATAATGGAATGGAAAAATCTGAGACGGGGTAAAGGTCAAAATGTTCATAGTTTCGTAGAAGAGTTTAGGAAAAAGGAACTTGCATTGAATGTTCCTTTAGACTCTCCAGAGACTTTGATGAAATATATCGATGCACTTCACAGTTACAATCATCACACATTGTTGTTGTTTAATCCCACTAATATAGATGAAGTGTGTGTGTGTGTAAGCAACTCATCTTGAAAGCAGGGGAAAGAATGTACAAGAAGATCACACAAAGAATCCTTCCAAGTTCCAAAACAACAAGTTCAAAGAAAAAGGAGAGGAGAAAAAGACAGCCACAACAAAGAAAGAGGAAGGAAAATCCTGTTGCACTAATTTCAAAAAAGATGGGCATGATGATGAGCATTGTTGGAAACTACATCCAGAGTTAAGACCAAATAAATTTGGTGGCAAAGGGAAGTCGAAAATTGTTGCTACGGTGCAGCAAGACTTAGGTTGTGATTTAGGTGATGAAATGAGAATCACAATAGTTGGAGTACAAGGTAAATTTTCCTCTCATGCTAGTTCAATTTATACAATCCCATCTCTTGAAATTGAAAAGAAGAGAAGTGAACTTTTTCACATCAGAGTAGTAGTCAAACATACTAAAGTGGATACTTTATTTGATCTGGGTTCTCAATTTAATTTGATATCTGAAGTGATTGTTAAAAATTTGGGATTAGAGACAATACCTCATCCAAAACCTTACCCTCTTGGTTGGGTGTGTGATGATGCAAAACTTCAAGTCACCATGTAGTGTATATTGAAATTTGTTATTGCTTCAAAGTTGGTAGATGAGGTTGAACTTGATGTGGTCTCGCGTGATATCTGTGGCATTATCTTGGGAAGTCCCTATTTGTATGATAGGAATGTTATCTTCTTTCGACAGGAGAAAAAAGACCATATCACAAAATGTGGTGTGGAATACATTGTTAGATATCACAGTATGAAGAAATTAACTCTTGTTAGTACAAGACAGATAAAGAGAGCCATCAATACTAGCAAGAAATTTGTGCTCATGGTTTTGAAAGAAAATATCCTGATAAATCTAGTGCTTTTGATAATAGTGATCCTTCTCATAAAGATGAAATGATTGATGTTATTTCTAACTATGATGAAGTTTTTTAGGAACCAAAAGGATTGCCTCCCGAGACAGAGATCCAGCATGAAATACAGTTACACCAAGATGTTTCCTTAATAAACATTGTCATGTACAATATGTTTGTGCTCAAAAATGAAGAGATCAAGAAGTTAGTGCAGGACTTGCTTGAAAGAGGGGTCATCAAACCAAGATCTTCTCCTTGTGGCTCTCCGATAGTACTGGTGCCAAATAAAGATGGCACATGGAGGATGTGCATGGATTTTTGCGCACTAAACAAAATAATGGTGAAGAACGGTTGCCCCTTTCCTCGTATAGATGACTTGTCAGATCAACTGAAGAATGCAGTGTACTTCAGTAAGTTGGATTTGAGGAGTGGCTACCACCAGGTCAGAATCGCAAAAGGCAACGTGTGGAAGATTGACTTCAAAACAAAAAAAAGGTCTATTTGAATGGATGGTAATGCCATTTGGCCTTTTTAATTCCCCAGCAACATTCATGTGTGTTATGAATGATGTCTTTAGGCCTTTCATAGATGACTTTGTGATTGTATACTTAGATGACATTCTTGTATTCAGTAGGACTTGGGATGAACACGTAATGCATGTGAAGCAAGTGTTGGATGTCCTAAAAAGAGAAAAGTTGTATGTAAAATTTTCAAAGTGTAAATTTGAAAAAAACTCATTGGTTTACTTAAGTCATATTGTAGGAGGTGGTCAACTAAAGATAAATCCCTCCAAAGTTGAACCTATTATAAATTGACCTAAGCCAACATCAGCTACAAAATTTAGAATCTTTTTAGGAACAATTCAATTCAGGAGAAAGTTCATTTCTAACTTCTCCCATATTGCATCTCCTTTGCATGCCTTAACCAGTGTGAAACAGGTCTTCCAGTGGGGAGGATGACATCAAAAATCCTTTGATGCTTTAAAGGAGAATATCAGCACCGCACCAGTGCTAGCTTTACCTGATCTATAGCAACCGTTCGAGATTGAAACTGATGCTAGTGCATATGCCATGGGAGTAGTCTTGATGCAACAGTGTAAGCCCATTTTCTTTCATTATGAAAATTTTTCTAAGGTTGTTTGTAATTATCCTACATATGACAAAGAACTATATGCATTGGTACAAAGTGTGAATAAATGGAAACACTACTTGATGGGGAAGGAAATGATTATACACACTAATCATCAACCCTTATAGTACCTCCAGTCACAGACCAATCTTGAGCAGTCAAGACACTATAGGTGGATGGGATTCTTGCAACAGTTCCATCTAGTTATCATATACAAGAAAGGAATAAACAACAAAGTTGCAGATATTATTTCTCGGCATCAAATTTTTGCATCTACTGTTTTGAAAAAATCGTCCTTCGCTCATGTCAATTATATTGAACAATATGCTAATGATGAAGATTTCAAAGATGTATATGAGAGGCTAACCCACGGTTCGCAGGTAGAGAATTTTCACTTGCAGGATAAACTACTCTACCATTTGTGAAAACGTTTTATTACTACAAATGAAAGAGTACATGTAATCAGGGAAGCTCACACTTCTCTAATATCTTGCCATGTTTGGGTAGGAAAGATTGTAGCACATTTGCAAAGGTTTTGTTATTGACCTCGAATGAAAGAAATTGTAACCAAATGTGTACATGGGTGTGTGTTTTTCTCAACTTGTAATCCCACTAATAGAAAATTGGGGCTGTACACACCACTTCTTGTTCCTTCTCATCCTTGGGATAACATCACCATGGATTCTATAGGGAGGTTACATGTGTCCAAGAAGGGTCATGAATGCTTGTATGTGGTAGTGGATAGGTTTAGTAAGATGTGTATCTTGATGCCATGTAAAAATCAGGTCATCTCTAAACAAGTTGCTCACTTGTTCTTCCAATATGTATGGGTTCATTTTGGGTTTCCCACATCCATTATCTCCGATCGAGATTCTCAATTTTTAGGGGAATTTTGGACAAGTTTATGGCATCTCATGGACACCAAGTTGAAGAGGAGTATTGATTTCCATCCATAGACTGATGGACAGATAGAAGTGGTCAACAGAACAGTGGTTCATTTGCTTTGAGTTTACTGCAACAAACATCCTAAACTTTGGGATGAGCAGTTGCATTATGTCCAGCATGCATACAACCGAGCCTTGCACTCTTCCACCCAGAGTTCACCATTTGAGACATGTTTTTGGTATCTACCTAAGACTCCCTTGGACTTGACATTTGGGAAAGACGTCGACTCAAGTGAACAAATAGATGAAGACAAATTCCACAAGTTCATCCATAGGATTCAGTAGGTACACCAGATAGTCCAAGAGAAATTGGAAAAGAGCCAAGCCCAGTATAAGGCAAGGTATGACAAGCACCAAGTAAATCATCAATTCCACGCAGGTGATCAAGTATGGCTTCACATAAGAAAATATAGGTTGAAGGGTGAAGGAAAGAATCTAGAGCCCATCCTATATGGACCCTTCACCATATTAGAGAAGATTGGCACAAATTCTTTCCACCTAGATCTACCACCATACATGCAGATATACTCATTTGTGAATGTGGAGAACCTGAAACTTTATGAGCCTCCAATGACAATGGATCAAAGGGAGAGTGTTTCAGTACCTTCAGTGGATGAATTTTCTCCTAAGTACTTGGATGATTTAAAGGAAGACATCATTCTAGACATAAGAACAAGGACTTCACGCAGGGGTGATGTTGAATATCTTTGAGTGAGACTTAAGGGAACACATCCAAGCAAAAAATGGTGGATCAATAAGGGAAAAGTGAGGGAGAAATTACCTCACCTATCTGTTGATTGATAAGGATTTTGGTGGTCCAAAAGATTCTTAGTGGGGAGGAATGATTCAGGATGATCCAAAAGGCCAATTATTTGAAGTCCTCAAATCTAAGCAAAAATGGAACCAAGTCAAAGACCTCATTGAGATATTTCCAACGATGTAAACGGCACCTCAAACGGAGTCTAAATGACAAAGTTATGGCAAGTCAAAGTTTCAGTCAAACTAGTCAAAATCAACAGGGTGACGTCAGCATCATACAGGGTGACATCACCAGGTGACCGTGCAATGTTGACGTCAGCATATTGATGTGGCATCATGAGAGGCTTCCACGTGGCATGCTAATTTGGCATTTTCGAGACCCCTTTAACCAATAAAAAAATGCCACATGGCACCGTACGGACGCCACGAGGCAATATGGCAGTGACATGGCATGTGGCATGTCAAGCTGATCGGGTGCTGACGCAATCTACCATTAGGCTGATGAGTAGGAATTGACTGGGCACAAGCATCCAATAACAGATTTCCATGTGGCCCAATCACAGGGTTCCACGTGGCACCCCTTGTATTCCCAATGAGGGGAGGTCAAGACCAATCAAAAAAAAAATAGATATAATTAAATATGGGGGCAATTGAAATATGGGTCGACTGGTCGGCGTCGAATCCAGCAATAGAACCCCAAAACATGACACATATCTATATTAAAATATATACACCGTTGAAACTAACACCCAAAGGGGGGAACCTATGGGTTTGACCCCGGGGCTCCCCACTATTATTACCACAACTTGCTAATGTGCCAACGGGTAGGACCTAGTAAGTCCACCCATGAAATTTCATTTAAAACCATACTTTCTACCAGCGGGGGGGGAATCCGAGGGGTCCGTACTGGCATGGATTTCCATGCAAACTGCAATAAATGCAGAGAACTCAAACTGTTGTGGCACATTTTTGAGGCAAGAAGCCCAAGAGTGAAAGTGACAGAATTTGACGAATTTATAGTCATTTTTGCACAATTTCTCGCCATATTGTGGTCGGAATTTGGATCCAAGCAGCATATTTTCGGGGCATCACCGGAATTGAGGTATTGCCATGTATTTATGCCAATTTTTGCTGAGAAAATATAAAGGCCTCTCCACTGAAAAGTGGGCCTGGAGACTTAGTCCATTATTGGGACCAACTCCATTATCAAGTCTTGTGTAATTGTTCTTCTTGTTTTTTTCTCCAGGTGTATGTTTTCTTCTTATATGTTGCACATAAGCTTTGTTTATGATCTTTGATGCAATTCATGTGACAGTCATAGAATAAAAGATCTTGGGTCAAGAATCAATAATATCTCCTAGATCCTTCACATTTTGAAAAATCAACTTCAATTCAACTAATTGGGCTCGTTCTGCACAAAACCCATGTTCTAGATTTCCAATATTCGCCTTCATTTGCTCGAAAATTGTGTCACAAATCACTGCCTAGAAACTGACATGACTTGAAGGGAATATTTGACCAAGATATGGATCTTCATGTTGTTAACCTAGGCATGATCTAATGAACACATAACCATCTTGAACCTTCTATCTGTGAATCCCATGTGGTTGATTCTTATTTGGACAAGGGGAAATATGAAAATCGATGATGATGGTAGCAGAAAGTAATTTGTCGTGAGTTGGAACTTCTTCAAGCTTGGAAGGAACAGAAATAGATGATTTTGTCATCAACAAGATTAATCCAAATAATTAGAAATAAAGGAAATTGTATAAATAAACAACATTTTACCTTTGTAAGCTTGTTAGGCACATTAGTTGCATAAATATGGGTAAATAGGGTGTAGGAATAGGGAAGATTGGTAAAAAGGGATGCCAACTGGTGATGCAAAATATGCCAAAACAGCAAGCCAACAAGGTTTACTCTGCCATCTTATTGGTATCCATGCGCATTATCCATTTATCCATGAAAAACATCTTGATTCATAGAAGAATTTACTCCAACAATCTCCTTCTAGTGTCGACTGCAAACTTTCTTTCAGCGCTACTGAAAGATTTGTTGCATTCAACAATATACCCATATTTGACACGACCAAACCATAAATCAATGGCTTTGGGCCACTTATTATCCATAGATATCAACCTATTGACCGCATATTGGTCCCAAACTAATGGTTCTTGGGCACTCCATACATATTTAATCTATATCTGTCTCTTTATCTACTCATGTGATAAACAAGGAAACTCAACAAAGAAAATTTCATGTAGATCTGAATATATGTACCTTTTTTTTCATTACTCACGGTGGATTTTCATATTCTTGGTCTCATAGATCCATTCTTTTGTCTCCTTCCTAGAATATTTCCACGCCATGTCCTTCCTTCAACCTGTAGCACAAAACCTTCAGATCTCGGTAACGAAACCAATTGTTTTCTCAGGGTTTCAGACCCAGGGTTTGAAAGGATTTACTAACAAATACCCCATAGTCATCGACATATTAAATCTTCAAGGACTAAAGAAAGTCTCACTCAAGATGCCATGAGGATCACAGAGACCATAGGTTTCATCTAAATCATGAAGGAATCATATAGACAGGAGACATCCTGGTTAGAACCATGTAATCATCTCACATTCATTCATAACATTCATATGAGTGTTGCACAGAATAATACATAATAAGCATACATTCATACTTTAATCCAGAATATATAGATACAAATGTGCCTCATGCTTCATTCATTACTGTCAAATTCATTTAGATACATTTCAAGACACATAGCTCGAAGCCTTCTTATAGTGAATTCAAATTCAAACAGAGACGAGCCATAAGATCAAATCTCTATCTACTTTCTCTGTCGTATTCACATAATATCTCTAAACAAACACTCAAGTGGAACACAACGAGAAATGAATCAATGCTTAACTAAACCTCTAACTCGTGCCTAGTTAACATAACAATGAACTACTAGTCTACCAAAAAACCAACCCTTGCATATATGCATGCATTCCTCTTATGTCCACCGAAGCGTGGAAATCATAACAACCTTGAAAGATCACCCACAACCTCGACCATGATCAGTTGGGTTGTTACAAAAATTGTTACAATCATTAATGAAGATCTTCAGGGATTTTGGCATACATGCAAACTTTACAAGTTTGTGAACGTAGTACAAAACTGGTTGGCACACGTAGTAGAACACTTGTTGGTGTAGGCGTTGAATTTTGGCACCATGTGGTGCAAACTCTTAGCATGCATGTAGTACTAACTTGCAGCGTGTGCGGTATTTTCAAAACCTTAGGGTGCCAATAGGTGTTGGCAAGTCACCTAAGCGAGAGAAAGGAGCATCGAGGAGAATGGTATAAAGGTACTATGATTGGGCATAGACCAGGTCGCATTTTGGGGCCTTTTGAATTGTTTCTTCCTCATTCTGAGATAGTGTCATGGCTACATCTTTAGAGATGGGAGGAAGAAGGCATTTTAAGAACTAGTTGTTGATGTTTGTAGCATTGAACATGTACTTTCACATAGGTCTAAGTGTCTAGACGTGTGGAAGTCGTCCAAAGCTTTCTACATTAGTAATTTAATTTAAATAAGGAATTAATAAAGTAATTTTATTTTATAATTAAATTGAGTTTAATTAAATGAAATGCTAAAGTTATTAGCATTAGTAAGCTAAATTAATATTAGCCATTAATCTCAAGTGATTTGAGATCTAATCTCAACCATTAATCACTTTGGAAATTAGGGTTATGTTTGATTCAGGCATAACTCAAGATTATAAAAGCAAGGGTAGGTGATGGAGAAAGACACAAGAGAGCACATAGCATAAAAGAAGGATGTTTTCTCATGTGCTTGAGTCATACACATGAAGAGAAAACAAGGACTTTTGCTCAAGTGCTTGAGTCACGAAGGATTCTGACTCAAGAGGATCAAAGGACAAGAGCAAAGAAGGTCTTTTGCTCAAGTGCTTGAATCATGAAGGATAGTGATTCAAGGGGATCTCAGCAAAGGTGAAGAAGGACGTTCATCTAGAGATAAAGTCTGAATGAGGAAAGTGCAAAGGTGCAGCAAGAGGAGAAAACCCAAAATCTAGAAATCGAAGAATAGATTTTTGGGTAGTATGAGCAGGCAGATCTTGTAGATATTAGTGCCAGCAGGTAGATCTAGTGCAAATATGAGGTACCAGCATGGAGATTTAGTATATTTGAGGTACCAACAGATAGATCAGTTGGGTTGTTACAAAAATGGTTACAATCATTACTGAAGATCTTCAAGGATTTTGGCATACATGCAAACTTTACAATTTTGTGCACGTAGTGCAAAACTGGTTGGCACACGTAGTAGAACACTTGTTGGCACAGGCGTTGAATCCTGGCACCATGCGGTGCAAAATATTATCACGCATGCAGTACTGACTTGCAGCATGTGTGATATTTCCAAAACCTTAGGGTGCCAATAGGTGCTGACAAGTCACCTAAGCGAGAGCAAGGAGCGTCGAGGAGAATGGTATAAAGGTACCATGATTGGGCATAGACCAGATCGCATTTTTAGGAATTTTGAATTGTTTCTTCCTCATTCTGAGATAGTGCCATGGCTACATCTTTAGCAATGGGAGGAAGAAGGTATTTTAAGAACTAGTTTTTGATGTTTGTAGCATCGAACAAGTACTTTCACATATGTCTAAGTGTCTAGACGTGTGGAAGTCGTCCAAAGCCTTCTACCTTAGTAATTTACTTTAAATAAGGAATTAATAAAGTAAAGTTCCTTTATAATTAAAGTGGTTTTAATTCAATGAAATGCTAAAGTTATTAGCATTAGTAAGCTAAATTAATCTTATCCATTAATCTCAATTAATTTGAGATCTAATATCAACCATTAATCACTTTGGAAATTAGGGTTATATTTGATTCAGGCATAACTCAAGATTATAAAAGCAAGGGCAAGTGAAGGAGAAAGACACAAGAGAGCACATAACATAAAAGAAGGACTTTTTTTCATGTGCTTGAGTCATCCACATGAAGAGAAAAGAAGGACTTTTTCTCAATTGATTGAGTCACGAAGGATTGTGAATCAAGAGGATCAAAGGACATGAGCAAAGAAGGTCTTTTCCTCAAGTGATTGAGTCATGAACGATAGTGATTCAAGGGGATCTCAGCAAAGGTGAAGAAGGACGTTCATCTAGAGATAAAGTCTGAACGAGGAAAGTGCAAAGGTGCAGCAAGAGGAGAAAACCCAATAGCTAGAAATCGAAGAATAGATTTTTGGGTAGTACGAGCAGGCAAATCTTGTATATCTTAGGACCAGCAGGAAGATCTAGTGAAAATATGAGGTACCCGTAGGAAGATTTAGTATATTTGAGGTACCAGCAGACAGATCTAGCAGATCTAAGGTACATGCAGACATATCTAGTGCATATCTGATGTACCAGTGGGAAGATATAGCAGATCTGAGACACCAATGGACATATTTAGCATATTTGAGCTATTAGCAAACAAATATAGTAGATATGAGATACCAGCGGATAGATCTGAGGTACTAGCGAGCATATATAGAAAATATGAGGTACCAGTGGACATATCTAGTGCATATTTGAGGTATCAGCAGGCAGATCTAGCAGATTTGAGATACCATTAGGTAGATCTAGCACATATGAGGTACTAGTGGATAGATCTAGTGTAGATCCAAGGTATCAACAAGAAGATATAGAATATATGAGGTACCAACAGGAACATCTTGCAGATATAAGGACCAACAAGCAGATCTAGTGCAGATCTAAGTGTCCAATGGGAACATCTGGTCATATTAGCATAGGGTTTCTTCATGTCCTAAGCTGTCAGGTTTGTTGTATTTGTATTTTTCTTCGGTGGACCATTTTCCTAGTAAGGGAGCCCTTGTAAACTTGGAGTCATTATTAATGAAAATTTGATTTGAAGGCCGTAATTTATGTGTGCTGTGTGAAGTGTGGTTTCCATATTTTGCTTCTATTATTTAATTTCTATCTAGTATATTTTATTATGTGTGTTGTAATTTATTTATCAGCAAGGAAAAACACAAGGTGGTAAATTTATCTAGGTGTTGGAAATTGAGAAAATTCAATACCAGACCATAAGGAAGACATCACTAATCTAGGCTTTATATAAACCTCGTTTCCTACGCCACTCATGAATATGGTCTAAGATGTGGATAACAATGGTTTGACAAAATTTAGTTAGGATTTGAATGCCTACATCATGGTGAACTGAGAGTTGCAAGAAGGTGAGGAATACTTTGGTGATGGACTCAAACATTCTATCGGTATTTCTATTTTGGTCGAGGTACCACTTGGCATCAGCACCCATAAAGGTTTGTTGGAAAAGTATTAACCTAATTGAATCCTCCGTGATGGAGTTAGAGGAGCATCAAAGATGGAAGGGAATGATATGGTTAGAGAGGTCTTCTCTTGGTTTGCCTTCAAACTTAGGGATATATGAGGGAAACGTATTTGGCATAGGGGGGCAGTTAGTGTCATGATGGATGGGGTCATTAATCAACATGTTCAAATCATGTAGGTTTAAACTAGCCATGAAATTCATAGAGGGATGAGTAGAAATTTGATTAGAATTAACTCATGGGTTAGCTCTAACCATGGTGGCACTTGGGGATGAAGAACTTGATGGGGGAGATGTGGGCTTAGAACTAGATGTACCAGTACCCCTCAAAGGGGAGTGGGGTTCCTAATCAGATGAGCTAGAACCTGAGGATAGATTAGGGTGGGGGTATGTTTCGTCAAGAAGAGAGGATAGTACACCTAATGGGCAACTTAGGTCATAGCATTGCAACCTACGAGATTGTCTGATATGGGGAGCTATGATTTCCTAAGGTAAATATATCTCTATGTACAAATCTAATCAAATATGCTAATGGAAAGAAAGTGTGAGTTTAAAAAACCACTAACCAAACACACACACTACGTGTTGAGGTGGTGCATAAGTGGTTTGAATTGTATTTTCTAAGTTACTGAAACATAACTCAAGAAGTTCCATCCTATCAAAAGAAAAACACTTTAGCCTAAAATATTAACTAAGCACTCAAACAAAACCTAGATTATGGATGGGGGCCTTCCAAACAACTAACAACATGGGGAGATGAGGTCCCCTTCGTAGCTAAGTGAAGGTAACAGAGACATTGATAACTATGGGGTAGTGGGTAGTGAGAGATTCCCTCGCCCGTCGAAATATGTCTAAGGTGTTCTCCCTCCTGCGAGAGACACCTAGGTAAAATACACCTAAGATTGGCCACTAAGATACCTCTTCACAAACACATGTAATAGGTTACCTTTCCTTCATGTTGAAAATACATAGTCTGGGGCTCTTTAGTAGTGAAAGAGAAAGGAGTCTCAATCACACCTCCAATTTAGAACTTGGCATTATCCACTCAAAGAGTGTGTCTGTTACCAAATAGGTTTGTATCATGTCCATTAGAAAAGGATTTTGGTTCCCTAAGAGAATAAGTTATATGTCTCAGATGTAAGTGAGCAAGGGGTATTGTTTGGATGCCTATCCCCGGGGTCCTACCTTAACTAAAAAATTATTTTGGTTCCCAAGGGAGATTAATTGTTTGTTCAGTTAAGGATTAATTTTATGGTTGAGCTTGGCGTCATGAACCAAGCACAAACTTTAGGTGTGATTTGTGTGATTGTGGTGTGTATTGATTAATTAACTGTTGAAATTAAAAATGCTAAAACGAAATATTTCTGGAAATAAAATATTGAAATTGGAATTCTAAAAATGCAAGTAAATAAATCAAAATATTAAGTGCTAAATATTTTTTTGATTAAACAGAAATAACTTGTGAATTAATTCAGAAATCTAAAACAGGAAATTCTTTTACAAAAGGTGCACTCAAATTTGCAAAGAAAACCCGTATTGTTAAGTAAAAATTGGGTTCCTAATTGGCCTTTTTTCTTCTCACTAAGGGTTAATATGAAAATATGAATTGAAATGGTATTTTTTAATAGGAATTAATGCAACATGTAACTGAAATAAACATCAAGAAACTATGCAATGAAACCTAGCTCATATTCCCTAGCCTATATGTTATTTTCTTTTACTTTTGAAAATAAAATGAAATAAGAGGTAAATGAAAAATAACCTATAGGCATGAACATCCAATGAAACACAAAGCTACAACATGTTTGCAAAGGCAAACAAAGAGCCAAACCCCCAAAAAAACACTTGAGGGAAAGGTATTGAAACCCCCTCTGGGTTTGTTCCTCGATCCCTTGGGTTTGAGAGGGATTTTAAGCCTAAAAATAAACTAAAAAATAAATGGACATCTACAAGCCCCAAACAGTGGCTAAAACAACCTAAAAAGGCATGGGAAACTAAAAAAATTCAAAAAAATGTCAAGTGCAAAAAGTCACCTGGAACAATTTGTTGACCAGTGCATATACAAGTGTCATTTAGTGCATTGACCAAGATATTAGTTGAGCACAATAATTTCATTGACCAATGCTCATGTTGTTTTGGATTAGTCTCTTGGTCCCTAGAGATGAATCTGTGCCTGTGGCCTCGACTTCTGAGGGCTCTTGAGTAGTTTTATAGCACCTATAACCTTCAAACACTCACAGAAAGTCACAGGAAGTTAGAAACCCTAAAAAAACTCATAAAAAAAATAAAAAATGGGAAAAAAAAACATTTACCACATTCCCACAACCAGGTACTTCCACTTGAGATTGGCTCAGATCCCCAATGGAGTTTCCATTCTTTTGGTGCAAATTTGAAGGTTGAGTGTGCAAATATGCAAACTTTGTGGTCGTAACAAAGCTACAGATAAATGGGGTTAGAAAATTCAAACCTTAGCTTTATATGAAATAAATATACCCTAAGATATATTTTTTTCAATGAAAATAAAAGACATGTAAGAGAAAATAAACCTGAATAGAAATAGATTCAAATAATAAATCAAATTCCATTACCCGATGAACAGGACATTTGCATGTACACATGTAAAGATAAACCTTGAAAACTTGTATCCTCTAGTGGCCTCTTCTTTAGAGGGTTATTATATTCCCTAAATGTGTGTTCTTTCCTGTTGCTCTCCTCCTCCTCCAGTTGTAGATGGTTGGCGTTGTAGTGATTGTTGGAGTTACTTCACACACACCTAGGATTTATTTTTCCTAAGGTTTGTAATTGTTTATTAGTCATAATTAGTCACTATCCAGTCTCCTATATTTTAGGAGAGAATATTCTCTTTCAGTTCACACTTCAGTTTGACTAGATGAGTTGAGTTTAGATGTTGCATTGGCATCATCACCATGCTAATTCGACCTTGCCTTGGTATCATCACCAGAGTGGCACATTAGCCTTGATTCCCTTAGTTAACTCCTCACTACTCTTTGTTCAGTCAGTTAACTTAAGACTAGTTGACAAGTTAACTCAACTAGGTGGCAATTCACTCCCGTAACTGCCTGAGAGACTAGAATAGGTGGCAGCTCACTCCTGTCACTGCCTGAGAGACTAGAATAGGTGGCAGTTCACTCACGTAACTGCCTGAGAGACTAGAATAGGTGGCAGTTCACTCACGTAACTGCCTGAGAGACTAGAATAGGTGGCAGTTCACTCCCGTAACTGCTGGTGTGTGTCCAGATCACTCTAGACCACCACTATGGTGACTTGGTTCACCTCAAGTCGAACTCATTGAGTTATACAGAATATATAATGTGTAAATTATTCATTATTCACAACGGTTAATGAGAATTCTTCCATTCTTTCTCTCCTTCTTCTTCTTTCTCCAATTCTCTCTGCAAATGTGTGTATTATTGTTAGGCTAGATCTATTATGTGTAGGTTCAACACATTTAAATGGTATCAGAGCCGATGGACTGCTAAGCAAAAGCTACACCAAATATTTTTTGCAGGTACAAAAGATTGAAGATAGCAGAAAAATGGAATTCCAAAAAGAATTCATTCTTACACCTGACAACTATTTTGCATGGAAGGAGAAAATATCCATACATCTCTGATACAGAGGTTTGTACAGGTTAACCATGAATACAGATACAGAGCTGACATCAGCTATAGAAAAATCCAAGTACTTAAGTTGCATGGATGAGGCACTCGAAACAATTTGCAGTCTTATTTCTCCCGATCTCCTTTTTCACATATCTTCCTGTAAGACACCCAATGAAGCCTGGAAAATATTGGAAGGGATCTTTGGAAAACAGGATGAGTTGAGGGGACATATGTTGGAGGTGGAGTTGCTCAAATTGGATCCAAAAAGCTTCGACAATATCCAAGATTTCTTTACAAAAATCAAGGATTTATTGTCGCAACTCAAAGCTTGTGGGGTTGATAAATCAGCGGAGGAGAAACAAATGGTTCTCACCATTCTCTCCAAGCTTCGTCCTGAATTCTCTGTATTCGTATCCACATTCCATACTGTCAGATTCACCTCTGGAACCACCTGGAAGATGCCTTCTCTTAAGGACTTTTTCAAATCCTTGACACAAGAGCAAACCAAGCTCATCAACATGGGCACAATCAAAGGCCCAAGGGCACATGCACTCACTGTGCATGATGGCAGCCACAAATATTAGAAATCTAAAGATAAATATAAGATGAAATATCATGCACATCCGAAAAAGGAAGAGTACACAAAACCCTTCACCGATGCCTCCGGATCCAAAGGAGAAAAGGGAAGAAAAGGGGAGAAATGCACATACTGTCACAAAGGATTCCATTCAGAATCTGCATGCATGCAAAAACAAATAGATCTGATGTCTTAAATACTTCAGCAAAACAACCTTGGAGATCGCATCCTCGAGGGTGCAAAGAAGAAGAAGCCGGAAGATCTGAATTCCAAGAAAGGAAATTCTAGCCATGCCTTGATTGCCATCAACTCCTCTCTCGATGCTTGGATCGTAGATTCAGAATCATCACATCACATGGCTGCCTCAGAAGCAGTCTATTATTCATTGGATGCATGCAAATGTCCTCCTATTCTGATGGGGGACAACTCTTCTATCGAAGTCACCGGCAAAGAAAGGATTGAACTCACCAACGGAAGTTTCGAGATTGTGTTGCATGTTCCCAATATTTTTGTCAACCTTCTCTCTGTGTATCAGATGACGAATTCTGGAACCTGAAAGAAATTCATATTCACACCAAACTCCGTGGACATCTACTACATGCAAACCAACTCCAGGGTTGCTACCGGTGAGTTAAATCATCAGTCTAGATTGTATACATTTTCTAAATTCACTGAACCTGACTCTGCTTTACTGCTTACTCATGTTGATGAAAGCAGTAGGATATGGCACGAAAGGTTTGGACATTTGAATTTCAGATACATGCAACAGCTTTGCAAGCACAGATTGGTTGATGGTCTACCAGACATCCATTTCTCCAAGGGAGTATGTGAGGGATGTGTTCTCGGAAAACACCCTCAAGAGAAATTCGACAAGGCAAAGTCTCAGCGAGCTTCCGCACCTTTAGATCCGATCCATAGTGACCTCATGGGTCCTTTTCCGCATCCATCAATCAACAAAGTGAGGTTTGTTCTCATTTTTGTTGACGATTTCTCACGTTTTACATGGATCTACTTTCTCGGGAAAAAATCAAAAGTCTTTCAACACCTCAATGATTTCAAAGCCTTGGTTGAGACACAGTCCGTAAAGAAGATCAAAGTCCTCTGAACTGATAATAGGGGAGAGCATGTGAATCATGAGATCCACAATATTTTCCATGAGGCAGGGATTCAGTTGCAGCATACAATTCCCTACACTCCGCAACAAAACGGAGTTGTTGAGCGAAAAAATTGATTTCTAAAGGAGATGACATCTTGCCTGTTTCATGCAAAGTCACTACCGCAGAGACTATGGGCCGAAGCACTTAACTGTGCAACATACATCCAAAACATATCTCCCCATAGATATGTCAAGGATAAGACCCCCTATGAGGCTTAGAGCGGCCTCAAACTAGAAGTGATCCGCTTTCGCATTTTTGGTTCTCGTGCATGGGCCTGGATTCCCTCTGAAAAGAGGAAGGCACTTGATCCACAGAGCGTTGAGTGCATTTTTGTTGGATACCCCAACGATGTGAAGGGATATCAACTTATTGATCTTTCCTTGGACCAGCTCATCATTGAGCGCAGTGTCCAATTTGAGGAAAGTGTCTCGCATGTACCTCAGCAGTCGCATGCAGACACCTTCACTCTTCCACCTGTCTGAGATGATGAGCATGCACATGTCGACTCTTCTTCAGATGAGAGTTATGATATAGAGGACTTAGATGATTCAGATTTAGAGTCAGAGTCAGTACAGTCGGATGCAAAGTTAGAGCATCCAGATGCAGTTGCAGAGCCAGACGAGAGGCCCAAGTGGGCACAGACTACTCTTCAGGATGCAGGGGATCTCATCGGTGATCCAGCCGATACTAGGAGGACTCACTCTAATTTCGAGGAGCCTCCTGTTGCACTTACTACCACTGAACCATTTCCATCCAGGAATCTTTTCTTGGTTCAGTCTTTAGATCCACATTATTATGGTGAGGCTGCTGGAAATCCCTTTTGGGAATCCGCCATGCAGGAGGAGTACAACTCCCTCCTCGAGAACCAGACTTGGGATCTGGTTCCCCTTCCTTCTGGAAGGAAACTTGTCAGATGAAGATGGGTCTACAGGACCAACAGTGCAGTGGATGGACAGATCAGCAGATACAAAGCCAGGATTGTCGCCAAAGGCTTTCAGTAGGTTCATGGTATTGACTATGATGAGACCTTCGCTCCAGTAGCGAAGATGGATTCCATACGATTGGCACTTGCCATTGCGGCAGCCAAGGGATGGGAAGTCCATCAGATGGACGTGAAGAATGCATTTCTTCACAGTGATCTCTCTGAGGAGATCTACATGGAGCAACCCGAGGGATTTACGCAGGACTCATCTTTGGTCTGTCGACTGAAGAAGTCACTTTATGGCCTCAAGCAGGCTCCAAGGCATGGTATGCCAAGAAGGACTCCTACATGTTGTCACAAAACTTTGTACATTGTAAATCAGACCTGAATGTATACATGCTCAGGACGGTTGATTCACTTCTACTTTTAGTTATGTATGTCGATGATTTGTTGATCACCGAGTGCTCGACTTCAGTGATTGTTGTAGTCAAGAGGATTCTACATGACAGGTTTTTTATGACAGGCATGGGTCCACTGCACCTTTTCTTTGGACTTGAGATCAGTCAGGATGCATCAGGCATTAAACTGTCTCAAGCCAAGTATGCACGAGATCTCCTTGAGAGATTTCACATGACAGACTGCAAGTCTGCTCCGAATCCTTTCCTATCAGGAGTCAAACTTGAGGATGGTGGGGAGACTCCAGTGGTTCACAACACATTGTACAGACAGCTAGTGGGGAGCTTGTTGTATCTCACACACTCCAGACCAGACCTCTCATATGCAATTGGCGCGGTTTCCAGGTTCATGCAGGAGCCGCATGAGCTACATTGGAAAGCTGCAAAGCGTATCCTTCGATATGTACAGAGAACCATCACCTTTGGGATTCATTATGCAACAGACTCTACATTATATCTCATTAGGTTTACCGATTCTGACTGGGTTGGGATAGCATTGATTGCAAGTCCACATCTGGTTACTCACACAGTCTTGGTTCGGGGCCTATCTGTTGGTCGAGCATGAAGCAAGCTGCCATTTCTCTTTCTTCAGCCAAGGCAGAGTACAGAGGGGTAGTTAACATAAGCATTCAGGCTATGTGGCTACAACATTTCCTCACTGAGTTGGGCATTCAGTTTCATCGCTCGATCGTCATCTGGTGTGACAACCAAATCACTCTAAAGTTCTACAGAGATCCAGTTCAGAGGCAGCAGATGAAGCACATTGAGATCCACATGCACTACATCTGGGACTTAGTACATGAGGGGATCATCGACTTACAGTTATATTCTTTAGCAGAACAGACGGTAGACATCTTCACCAAGACCTTCACTGAGCATAAATTTCATTCTCTACGAAGTCGTCTTGGAGTGAAGGACACAGTTTCCTAGCAACTGTATTTCTTCTTTTTACATACATTGTACCTTGAGGGGGGGCTTTTCCCATGAGGTTTTCCCTCTTTCCTCACTTTATTTTCAGTTTATCTTTTGTACTTGGGTACCTAACATGGCCTCGTTGCCGAGACCCAATCTTTATTTTAACCATAGTGATGTTTAGGGGGGGTGTTGGAGTTACTTCACACAAACCTAGGATTTTTTTTTCCTAAGGTTTTTATTTGTTTATTAGTCATAATTAGTCATTATCCAGTCTCCTATATTTTAGGAGAGAATATTCTCTTTCAATTCACACTTTAGTTTGACTAGTTGAGTTGAGTTTAGATGTTGCATTAGGATCATCACCATGCTAATTCGACCTTGTCTTGGTATCATCACCAGAGTGGCGCATTAGCCTTGATTCCCTTAGTTAACTCCTCACTACTCTCTGTTCATTCAGTTAACTGAAGACTGGTTGACTAGTTAACTCAACTAGGTGGCAGTTCACTCCCTTAACTGCCTGAGAGACTAGAATAGGTGGCAGTTCACTCCCGTAACTGTTGGTGTGTGTCCAGATCACTCTAGACCACCACTATGGCGACTTGGTTCACCTCAAGTCGAACTCATTGAGTTATACAGAGTATATCATGTGTACATTATTCATTATTCACAACGGTTAATGAGAATTCTTCCATTCTTTCTCTCCTTCTTCTTCTTTCTCTAATTCTCTCTGCAAATGTGTGTATTATTGTTTAGCTAGATCTATTATGTGCAAGTTCAACAAATTTATAGTGATGAGCTCCTTTCATAAACCATGGTTTCAAGTGAGAAAGGGGGAAAACTAGGCAAAATGCTACAATGGGGGGATCGAAGAAAAATGGAAGATGAGAGAGTAAAAATGAGGGGATGAATGAAATGGGGTGAGACCCCTCTTCCTTTTATAGGCAAAATATGAGATTTTCTCATGTTATTTGTTTTGTTTTTAATAATTTAGGAGGGAAAGTCATAAAAGTGATTTATGACAAATTAATCATATAATTAACTTTAAAAAGGGACTTTCTAAATTTAATTATGTGGATTGATATGTGGAATTACGTTTTATGGGTTTTTAATGGAATTAACTTTAGGAACAAGGATTCTTAAATCTAATTAAGGGAATTTATCGTGTAAAAGTGGGTTTTGTGCCCTTTTTGGCAAATTTAACTATAGGAAAGGGGTTCTTATAGGTTAATTAGTGGGGACATGTCATGGTACCCATACTATAGTTAGAGTATCTCTGTACACTTAGTGTTTTGGCCTGAGTGTGCCATTTTTATGTGATAACAATAACTTTCATGATTTTTGTGTTGGGATATAGACTTAATATTCATGTTTCAGTTTTGTTGTTATGGTTAAAGAGGGAAGTATGAAGAGTCGTTTTGTTAAGTGGATTTAGTACACTTTTGAATTCTTTTGGCATATGACTATGTAATTTTGTTTATAATTGATAAAATTACTGATGTTTTTCTTTGGGAATATGTGTGTGTAGATTTTCTGCTGAAAATGAAAATCTTGGTGTGGTGAGACAAATCACTTCTTTTTAGTTTGGTTGTTTGGTGATGTGATTTTTCATACAATTTTTGTGTTTAATACATTGCCCCTTTAAGGGAAGCAACTCAAAAATGAAACATTAGTGCAAAAATATTCAAACTAAATAGTACCATTTCACTCTCCCTACTAAATTTGATGTTAATTGTAGTAAGTATGATGGAAGGGAAACCCAACTATCACCCAACCACTAAGTTGCATGCATTTATCCTTTGATTCATGTGTCGTAGAACTTATGAAATTTAATAATAATAAAATGAAAGAAAATTATATTACACATCCCAAAGGAATGGGGTTGAAGTTCTTTGTATACTGCATAGTTTTCATGTGCAAAAGGGACTTCAATTGATTCCTTGGTTAGTGGGATGAAAATATTGACAAACAAGAAAAAAAAATACAAATCATATATGACTATGAAACTAATACTAAGAATAAAGAGAGGCCAAGGCATTCATTGAGAAGCATTGGGCATAAAAAGTTCCGAGTCAGGGTTCACGCTCTTCCAATGAATGAATTGTGATCCAAATCTTATTTTTAAAACTAATTTTAGAGTGAGTTGAAAATGTTAAAAATGAAATGAAGTATAATATAAAAGTGTGATATAGTGAAAATGTGATGTGTGTGAACAATTATAAAAACTAAATAAGTACAAAGAATAGGTGAAATATAGAAAAGGGGATGGTTTTTAACTTGTTGTCGTATGTTTTTGTTTGTTTCCCTCTTGGTTTTTTTTCCTTAAATAGGTATTCAAATGGTTCTCTACCACTTAGGAGAAGTAGTTAGGAAAACTAGTTAATTTCCTAGCAATATAAGCATTTTTTTAGAACATATAAGTGTAAAAATTAAAAAAAAAAAATATGACAAAAATATTAACATACAAGTGATAAAACAACTAGAAAATATGGTTGTCCAACTAGCAAAGGAAGGGGTACTAAGGGGATGTCTTAAAGGGTTCCTAGGCCTCCTAGCTACCAACAATGTAATGATCCTTATTTAGCACAACTATTTTTTTCACATTGCTCAGATATTTAATTTTGACATAATCAGTAAATAACTTTGTTTGTAATATAATAGTAAAAATTCATCGTTTTATCTATATGTGGTTATCTGCAGGACTATAAAACATTCTAGTTTGTAATAAAACAATGAAAATCACTATAGAATCTTTGTTTACATTCCTTATACTCATTTATGACACATAGTCGGATGGCTTATTTTAGCATTATAAGAAAACCATGATATTTTATTTTTGGTACTCTCTAACACACTTTGCATAGTTAAAAAAAAATACATCCAAGCAAATTTAAATCTTTTTAAGTGACACCCGCAACGATTGTATTTGAAAATTATTGTCCCATAATCATAACACTATCCCAATTTCATATGAGCACAATGATATGTATCACAACCCATAAGAAAGGTTTCATAATATAATTAACAAGAGTAAAACAATTGTATTGCAACCCATAAGTATAGCCTTGAGTTCCAAATTTGACACATGCAAACAATTCATTTTTGTTACCCATAAGTTTGGCTTCAAGCTCATATTTACACAAGCAAAATGATTTGCATTTTACTGCCTATAAGTTGGTTCAAAACTCAGGTTTACTTCCCATAAGTTGGTTTCAAAATTAGTTGTACACTAGCATACGAATTTTTAAATCACCCAAATGGCAAGTCTCAAGCCATTCATATGTTTGTGCTTATGGAAAAATCAACAATATAATTTGTGCATTGTCTAAGTAGTAGATTAAATCATTTTAACAAACACTTTGTATGAATACACTAAATGCTTAGTTTAGGCATTTTATTAAACTTCTGTATGTATACCCTAAATGCTTGGTTGAGACATTTTAACAAACACTTTGCTTTTGTTTAACCACCATTCCATATGTGTTTTCTCTCACCCAAATGTAAAACCAACTTAGAGTGAAATCATTAGTAAATTTTTGGAATTTTTAAGCATGCCAACCGACTTGCTATAGCTATGATGACTTCTTACCAATGAACAAAGCCTTAGTGCTTAGTATAGGTTATATTATTCACCACTAATTACAAAATGAAAACCAAGTTAACGTACAAAACATATGGAATTAGAAAAATGCCTCCAAGTTAGAATTGTGACCAAAAATAAAAGAGTTTTCAAAGCTCGTAAATGATGGTAAACAACCTACAAGAATAATTATTAATCCTAATTCACCAGCAATTCCATTTAAAATAGAATTCGCATACAAATGTATGGAGTAAAATGAAATTTCTGTAGGTTAGAATTGTAATTTCTCTTCTCCATCACACACTTGCCCACCCTTTTTAAGGTAATTTCTAGCATTTTGCCTCCAACTAGACATGCAAATTGTAATAGCCTTTGTGCTCTAATAGCTAGGTTAGTGTAGCAGTACAAAATATAATCATAATAAGCCCAAAATTGTTGTAAGTATCCACACATAGTTATCCAATCAGGTTTTCATAAACTTGTAAAACCATCTCTAAATTATGTAATCAATAAATTAATATACATGCTCAGGTTTTGTATTGCTCACATTTTGCCTTCGATTTCCCTTAGTAATAAATCCAATATCTTGCCCCTACCTATCCCAACTGGATTTCATCTTTCAGGGAAAGCTTCTTCCCCTGAGACCCCCGAGTTGCATGGACTCACACCCACCATTTGACCGAAAACCTCAATAATATAGTACCACTTTTAAATTTTGCTAAGTCCTCCTCCATTAGAAATTTTGGTAGCATTTTCCCCTCTCTTTCTTACGTGATTTTTCCCTTCTATTTATAGAATTCCTCCCCATCGACACCTCACCCTCTCATGCAAAAACCCCTTATTTTATTTTCTTTAAAATAAAAAAAAATCTCTATTATCCATGGGCCATGTCCTTTTCTCCATGGCATAGGTACCTTTGTGTTGGTTTACTACTTCTTCTATACAATGTCTGAGTTTATTGACCCAGGGTTCATGTCTATATGGGTTTCCAACAAAGCCTCTAAAACTATCGGCCCTCCTAGTAAACCAGAAGGCAACCCAGCACGCAAAATGCATTGCGTCATCTCACCCGAGATAGATTTAATGGGTGGCTGGAAGACTCATGTGTTTACAACCTAGGATTGAGAGTGAGATATGAGGACTAAATAATGAACCATTTTATAACTGTAATTACAATGTATTGTTATTCACGACAACAACTTATTCCCCCAATATCGCAACAGTATTTAAACCAACAATATGAAAACTCATTCATTCAACATAGCAATAACTTCTGCAAAGATGATAAAGATATGCATGCATTCATCACACAACACAGATATTACCACGGTTCACCCCCTCCTGGGGCTATGTCCACAAAGATTTGGCTCTCAACTCTTTTATTATAGTATTTTCGCATCTATAGCGTCGCGTGCTTACAATTCTTCTCAGTCGGGTAAGATCTGTATGAGGCGGACTAGATCGCACCAGGCTCCACAACCTGCAATCTAACCATCAATATCTACCCTCCCTCGTCTCCTCTAGCTCAACATCTTATACAAAATAGATCCTACAACAAAATATTACATATCGCATCAACTCATACGTAACTACTATATCAACAACAATCTAAACCCACCCTTTATGATACCTAAGTATCTATATTTATACATTTAAGGCTCTTCAGCCACTTACAATACCTTACCAAAACCCTAACCCTACCATCGTTAGGTCTTCCTCCCATGCGTGTGTGTTGTTCTTCCTTCCAGCTGTTGCTTCCCTTGTGCACGCTTCTCTTCCCAAAAATGCCTTGATTTTTCGCTTTAGCTTGCCTCCAACAGGCCCCCAACACAGACATGTGGCTCATCCCGAGCCACCTAACCTTTGTGTGCTTCCTCAATCTCCTTGGTGATTGCTTGGACCTTTTCCCTGAGATTTTTTTCCTGTGTCTGTGCCTTCACAGCCTTCTCCTTGATTGTGTCCACTATCTGGACTGAAATTTCGTCACTAATCAATTCCACGCATTTTGCCTGGGTATATGCTATTTGTGCCTTGGCTTCCTCTGGTTGTGCCATGACTTCTGCTACCCGCTCCTGCAACAGTTCCATTTGAGCCTGATGCTCTTGTTTTTGTGTTTGCGCAGAGGTGAGCTCTCCCTGCAGTTTCTTCATTTCTTACGTTCCTTTGACGCGTTCTATGACTGACATTGTCTTTTGCCTCTGCTTTAGATCTTGGATCATTGCGTTGATCATTTCTTCTTCCTTGTCCCACTTTTGGACATCCTGATTTTACTCTAACTTAGTCCACAACTGCGTTGCTTTATTGAACAAGTCAGTTGTTGTGCTAACCTGTTTCTTTATCTCCCGTAATTGCATTGTTGCTTCCTGCTTCCTTTGCTCCTTCACTACTAGTGGAGTGGTTGGCATGAGTTATTCTCAGATATTCTCGATCTCCCTCTGATATTGATCGATTGCCTGCACAATCTGATCAATCTTTTCTGCTGTTGTAATTTCATCTCTTTGCGTGGCCTATGGAATCTTCTCGTAAGTTCATGCCACTTTCTGCTCCAATCCTTTTATCAGCTCCCTTTGTTCCTAGGTCTCAGATTTAGCCTGCTCATAGACTATCTCCAGCACGTCCCGTTTCTTTGTTGCCTGATTCAATTCGGCCAAGTTCGTGCGTGCTCGAGACTCTACCTCGTGCTTTATGCTAACTTGTAATTTGTGTAGTGGCCCAGATGGTATCCGTGTCAACACCAGTTGGATTTGGCTTAACTCCTTCAAGGGTGTCTGCCCCACAATCTCGTCCATGTGCAACATACTAGGGGTGATGTGGAATGTTACGTTCGGCTACAGTATTGCCTGGACTGGATCTCATTCTTCATCTTGCACTCTTACTTCTATCTATGGTGCTGATGGTTCTAGTCCCTTGTTGCTTGTTGTCTGCCCTTCCCCGATTTGCTCAAGGAGTTGTCGCATTTCTTCCAACTCCGGTTGAATCTTCTCTCTGTGATGTGCAGCATGGTCGAAGTCCTCGGATAGACAATCCTGGACCATTCGGACGATCATTTCCCCATCATCATCTGTGATTGTATATTCTGGAGGCGGTCTTTGCGCCTTCGTTTTCTTCCGTGCGTGCCCCGTGTGCGTGGTTGGTCTCTTGGTTCCCCCTGGTTCTTGTGAGTTGGAGCTTGGGGTGGTCTCCTGCGCTCTCTCAGCCTGTTTCTGTTGTTCTTTGGTCGGTTTTGTATTCTCCATCTTCCCCATCTGGGTCCCTATCTTTGTTAGCCCTTCACTTGTCTGTGTTGTTTTCATCTGGCCCATTCTTCATTTCTTAGGCACTTGGATTTTCGGAGGCTCCGTTTCTCCCTGCCCTGCCTCTTCTTCTATTTTTCTTTCCGACAAATCCTAGGTGATGGTTGGAATCCTCCATGCATCGTCCCATTCGTTGATGACCATGTTGATGTCACCCTCTGTAATACAGTAGCGCATCTGTAGCCATTGCCTATCAGGATCCTTGCACTCCTGTATCCACATTTTATGTTGTCTGGCCCTAAAGTTGGCGATGGTCCCATATCGCGCGACGGCCTCTAGTGTTATTATCCACATCTTGGAGATGCTTCTTGTAGGTGGCGTAGGTATCCTTCAAAGATGGCCCCGTTCGCCTTTTTGCTCCTAACCTTTGGCCTGGCTCTGAGGAACAAATATCTTGCTCCCTAGTTCGGTTTGGGTATGGTACAAAAAATTACATACCTTGGTTCCCTCCAGCCCATAAAGGCTATTAGCGTGATCAGCCATGAATAGTGAAACTATGTTCCGAGATCCTGCGCATCCTTGCAGTAATCTAGGAACAAGTTCAAGAGGTACGATGCCTAGCTTACTAGGGTGCCTTTTGCACACTGATTTGCAACTGCGACAACTCCAGCTGGAACTTCCTCCCTGCGGCATTTTCTTAGCAGCTTACAGGCCAAGATTTTCGCTCCTAGTTGTGTTGCGGCATCATTGATCTTCTTGATAATGATCCCTCTTGTCCCCCTATCGGTACCATACTTCTTATTCATCTCTTCTGCTAGTGTTTTCTCCCTGGCTCTATCATCCATAAACTGCACGGGATCCATGCCCCGAGATGGAAATCTTGTTATGCTCGCGATAAGCTCTATGTCTATTGAGACGAGCTTATCCAACCAGATGTCCCCGCCATGCGTGACTGCTAACAATTGTTTGACGCATGCGGTTGTGTGATGACCCCTGCCAAAATGTGGTAGGTCCAATAGACCTATAATTCTTGTTTTCTCCAACCCAGTTGCCCATTGGAGTGGTTGATTAATCGGTTCTCCAACTGGATTTTTGCTCGTAGTCTCTAAGAATACCCTCTTCGCAAATTTCGGAAACTTGTTTTCGTCTGCTACATCGTGGTCAGAGTATTTGAGCTTCCTTATGTAGCCTAGTAGGTTTGGTCCTACCTGTACCCCATCTGGTATGCGCGGTAAAATGATTTTTGCGGCAAGTTTCTTACGAGGTGACCTAGGTATCTGTATATTGTCTTTCCTCGGCAGTGGTGGCTGGCTTGAAGTTCCAGTGGCTTCCGATCGTTCCTCAATATATCATTCCAACCAACCTGAGACATCTTCGACCATTTGTTTCAGACTCGTCTAGATCAATTGTTGCTTTCCGATTCAGCATCGTTCCATTGACTCTCGGAGTTGCTTTGATGCTCTTTGGTTGCACCTCCTTCAGGGTTTTTACTTCCGGGTTTTATGGCTCTTGTACTTCTGTCGAAATATCCTTACTCGTGCCCTTCAGTGTTGGTTGTTGTATTTCTTTCAGTATAGGTGTAGGGTTCACCAGTGTTGTGTCTAGAGATGGGATTTCGTCAACATTGACGATCTCCGACGGTTGTTGTTCACTTTCTTCCATCTGTCCTCGTGACTTGGTTTTAAATCTGGTTGGTCTGACACTCTGGCTTGCTTTTCTTTGTTTGGGTGGTGCCATGGCATGGAATATCAAACGTTTGCTGGGTTAGAATGGTCTTTGTGACCTCTGTGAATTCACTTTGTTCTTTTCAACCTTTATCGCTCTCTTTCTGCTCTTTTTTCGCGAATATAATGTTTTCTCCCTCGTCTGTGTATTGTATGGGCTTTCCACGAAGCTTGTCAAGGATGCTTCCTTCATTATGGGTTTAATGCACCATAATTACGGGTTCAATGCACCTTAATTACGGGTTCAATGCATCTTCGGTGGTTTTGTACTTGCCATTACTTTGCCTTGTCGTCTCCAGTTGGTGTGATTAATGTGGTGTCCCATCGGTCCTTATCGTCCTTTAATTTTTCCTAATGTTGTCATGTCATCCTGCTTTTGCCAACTTTCCATTTCCCGCTTGTTTCCCTTTGTACGTGACCATTGTCCTTCTCCTTGTCGAGTATGTGTGCCTTTTCTTTCTTTCGGTGTGGTTTGGCTCTGTTGGTACTGTTTATAATTCTTTTTTTTTTTTCTTACTGCACGGTGGGTGGTCGAGTGGCCTTATACAGCTTAAGTCGGCTCCCATTGATCATCCCTCTGAGTTTTGCACCTGATAAGTCTCTTAACTGTACAGCTCCTCCATCTATGACATATTTTACCTCGTATAGTCCTTACCAATGCATTCGGAGCTTTCCTAGGTGCTGAAATGATTTGTTTTCATACATCAGTACTAGATCTCCTTCCTTGAAAGTTTTCTTCTTGATGTCTCTATCGTGCCAAGCTTTATCTATTGCTTTCTAAACTTGTTGGTGGAATCCTGCTAAGATACAATCTTCTTCCATGGTCATTAACTGATTTAGTCGCTCCTGTACTGCGCCTCATGTTTTCATATGTGTGATTGCTGCTACGCGCAAGCTTGGTACTAAAAATTCTAATGGCACCACTACTTGTTGGCCATAGACCAGTTTGAATGGTGTGTGCCCGGTCAAATTTTTGCATGTAGTTATGTATGCCCATAATATTTTTGGTTCTTTGAGGTCCCAGTCATCCCTGTTGACATTACAAATCTTTGTCAGTGCATTCTCAAGGATCTTGTTAAATGCTTCCACTGTGCCATTTGCCTGTGGGTGATATGGTGTGCTCTTTTGATGATGGAATCTAAACTCTTCGATCATAGCACTGATAGTTTTGTTTATGTAGTGTGTCCTTGGTCGCTCATCAAAACTCTTGAGCACCCAAATTGAGTGATTACTTATTCGAATAAAAAGTGTGATGTTGTTTTTGGCTGCAATCCTTTACTGGTGCGGCCTCTGCCCATCTTGTTAGGTATTTTGTCACAGTGATAATGTACCTTTCTACTATTCTTTTTGTTGGTGGGTTGATTGGTCCCTCAAAGTCTATTGCCCACTTGTCGAATGCCTGCAATCTTACTTGTGGTCGTACTGGCATATTGTCCCTTCTTTTAGGTTTTCCTACCCTTTAACAAACATCGCATCTTTAACGGTACTCCTTCGAGTCTCTGTGAATCGTTGGCCACCATAGTCCTGCGCGCCATACCTTACGCACTGTATCTTTGCCTGTGTAATGTCCTCCTACTATTCCTTCATGAGATACTGCTAAGACTCTTGGTCTTTCATGGTGTAACACGTATCTTCGAAAGATGCTATCTGCGCCCATTTTGGATAAGTGTCCTGCAATCGGTCGATAGTCTGTCGCGTGAACTACCAGGCTTTTCTTCTGCGTGATGTTATATTCTTGCAGCGCAATACCTGTGCTCAAGTACTGAATGATATATGTGAAGTGTTCGTCAGCGATCTGGACCGAAAATAACTGTGCATTCGGAAAGTTGTCTTCTAAATTTGTGGGTTCTTCTCCATTTGTGACCCTTGATAGGTGGTTAGGTCCTGCATTCAATTTTCCTGGCTTGACTATTACTTCAAAGTCAAATTCTTAAAATAGTAATAACCAGCGGCAGATTCTCCCCCCCAACACTAGCTTGTTGACTAGGTATTTCAGGGCTGAGTGATCTGTGAACATTTTAAAGTGGTTTCCCAATAAGTAGTGTCAAAACTTTTGTAGTGCATAGACCATAGCTAGGCCTTCATGTTCTGTCGTGTTATATTTATTCTCTGAGTCTGATAACTTTCTGCTCGCAAATGCTACCTAGTGATCCAAGTCTCCCGCTCCTGCTTGTACCAAGATAGCTCCAAGCGCTATGGATGATGCATCTACATGCATGTGGAATGTCTTCTTCCAGTCAAGAAATACTAATATCAGTGCAATGACCATCTTTTCCTTCAGGGTATCCAGACCGTGTTGGCATTCATCATTCCACTGAAACTTTGTGTCCTTTATTAACAACTTTTCCATTGATGTAGTAATTTGCGCATATCCTTTGATAAATTTTCTGTAGTATCCTGTGTGTCCCAACGTCACTCTTAGCTGATGAACTTCTTTTAGTGGTGATAAGTTAACAATTATTGTGATCTTTGCATGATCTACTAATAAACCTTGTTTGCATACTATATGGCCCAATAGTATCCCAAATGGTGTTCTGAATATGCATTTATTTATGTTCAGTGATATCTAACACTGTCTACATCTTTCTAACATTGGGCATAAGACTTCTACATGGTCTTTTAACAAACTATAGATTGTCCAATCGTCCAGATATACTTCGAGAAACTGGTGGATGAATTCCTTAGATGTTGTGATGACTACTCTAGAAAATATTGTTGGTGCATTCTTCATTCCAAACAGCATGACTGTATATTGGTAAAATCCCCATTTTATCGTAAACGTGGTCTTGTATCTGTCTTCCCGTGCTATCTTGATTTGATGGTAGCCTGAGAATCCATCAATGAACGAATAAGCTTCATGTCCTCCTACATTCTCTAACACTTCATCCGTGAAAGGTGTAGGGAATGGGTCATGTAGGCATGCATCGTTCAACTTCCTCAAGTCGACGCATATCCTTATCCCTCCTTGTTTCTTATCATGCACTACCATCAGGCTGATTCATTCTGATTCTTTGACCGGTTCTATGATTATAGCTTCGAGCATCCTATTGATCTCAGCTTTGACTTTCAGCTTATATATTGGGTTTAGTCTATATGGTCGTTGTCTGATCGATCTCACTTCAGGTCTGAGTGGTATCTTCATTTCTCCTAACTCCCCTACTATACCCTTCATCTCTGTAAAGGCTGTGAGAAACAGGTCACTCTATTTGCGCAACAACTATGTTATGCTTTCTATTGTCTGCTCATCCCAGTAATCTCCGATGTTGGCCATTTTGGGATGCTCAACTGTCCCAATATTAACTTTATTTACCTTGCTCGACGTGGAAATGACTTCTGATTCTATGGGTGGACCTTCCACATCTCTTTCGCCTTCTTCTTCTTTGATCTGAATATCACACGGATCATCTTCATCCGATGCCTCCTCCCGTACATGGTAACATGACAACAGTTCCTTGACTGTCCGTTTGTTCCGTTGTTGCTCTTCTGTGGTAAGTTTTGTTTCTGGTTCTTTGATGAATATTACTCCTCTGATCTGTTTGAGGGATGCATCTATGTTGGGGTTCTCATGTTCGAATGAGAAAGTAACTGTAAAATTATGTTGCAATGTCGTTCATGTCGCAGTTCCTTTGTGCATTTACTGGTTCGTATATCAGTTCGTTGGTATGCCCTCTAGAGTGTGTATGAAATGATGAGGTCATTCCTCCGGGGGTGTCATTTTCCACAACGTTCTACACTGCTCCAAGTGTTCTGTTGGTGCCCCTTGTCCATCATACCTATGTTGCTTGTTTCTTTTCTATTCTGCACCAAACCTTATGCGCATTAACCGCTTACATTGGTACCAATCTGTGATTGTCTCTTTGTGTGTGCCTCACCATCTTGCAGGTGTGGCCTTGAGTGCTAACAGTGTTTGATTCTCTAACACTTCATCTCCCTACTGTGTCAACAATGTTTCCAAATCATTTATTCCGTGGAAACTGGGTGGTTCCCTTATCTCTGTGCTTACCCATCTTACTGCGTGATCTATTCATGCACATATTCTCGTGGAAACTTTGTGTAGCCTCTGTTGCCAATTTTCCAAACCGGTATCTGAATCTGTTGCACAGGAAGTAATGCTTCGCCAACTGAGTACTTTGTCTGCAGTTGGGTTCATATAATCCTCCTCACGCGCAGTTGTTCTGTACAATTGGTTGATTTCCTCTAAGTCTACGCAAGTAGGTTCTACAAACCTCTCCCCTTTCGACGAGTCTAATGGCGCGATGACCCTATATTCACTTGACTCAAATGTCATTTTTTCTGGTCTTCAGGTTGATTATGGCCTGGTTATCAAACACCCAATCCAGACCAAGCAATGTTGGGTAAGGTGTTGTGTCATCCACTATTTCAATGCCTTCAAAATTTGCTTTGGGTGCACTCCATCCAAGTCTATTGTCACTCCTTTCAGTCTATCGATTGGTAGGACTCTATGTTGGTTGGTTAGTTTCAATTGAACAGGTGAATATCCTAGTGTGGGCTCTCCCATGCATTACCCTATCTTCTTTGCTAATACATTAACTTCTGATCCTAGATCCAGTATGATGTCTCCCATATTGAAATCTCCAATGTTTGCATTCAGTCTAAACTCCCTACTTGTTCTTCTTCTTGTGTGTAAGTGATTAAATGTCTTTGGTTCTAGTTTTCCTTTCGTCTTGATACTACATTTTTCTAATATGTTTTGCAGTATTTTCACAGATGATGGATCACTTAATACTTTGACACATGATTGCAAAAATCCTTTGATTGTACTTACTTGTCCCATGGGTTGCATTTTGTTGGTATGATCCAGTGATGGAGGCATCTCGTACTCTGGTGCTTCCTTACTTTGTTGTGCAGCTAAATTCGTTGCAAGATCTTCCTTTTGAAATTCTTGTCAGGCTTTCTTGAATATCTCCTTTTCCTTCTACGCATTGAACTGCTTCCTTGGTTCAGCGTTCTTTTTCACCCATTGATTTTGTGTTGGCTCTTGGCGAACAGTGTTGTCCCCTATTTTAGCTCCTCCATGGGTAACTATGTTGATGTTTCGTCCTTCATCCCTTGCTTCGGCTGAGATCCACTAAACATTCTGGCTGTTTTGGTTCCTCTTTTCCTGGATCTTGACTAGTAGTGTTGGACATTCTTATGTGTCATGATCTGATGTGCAACAATACATACAAGTCGTTGGTGGAAGCAGACATTCCCTTGAATAATGTCCTGGTTGTTGACAATTGTGACATACCATTGGTCCTCTACCTCATCTGAAACATCCTCTAGCTCGTCCTCCTCCTCTGTAGCCTGCTCAATCTCCTCTCGGTGCATTATACTGAGGCACCTGATTATAATGCACAGTATTGTACTGAGGTTGTGTTGTGTTGTACTGCGGTTGCGCATTATTGTATGGTTGTTGTGCAATAGTATACTACTGTTGCGTGGTGTTGTATGGAGCTGGAATTTGATTAAACTATGGTGTGGCTTGTCCAATCATCATTTCTTCCTGCACTCTATATGCGTCTGATGTCCTTTCTCGCATCAACTCCATAGTTCTATAATCTTTGTCATCGTGGCCTACTGACTTACAAAAAGCACAGTAGGAACACTTTGGGACTGTCTGATATTTCTGCATCATCGTACAGTGATAATGGTCGTGACCCAGTTTCTTGCATATTTCACACCACAATCCTCATGTTGGTAGCAGATTTGGCATTCCTGTTGCCATACACTACGCGAATGTTGGACATTTTTTCTTGTGGTGTCCTTATGTCCTGCATGTGGTACACCAAACGGCTCCTCGTTTGTCCTTGTTCTTATTATGGTTATGCTGAAACGTTAAGTTCTTTAAATCATCCTTAAACTCTTAGATATCTAGGTATGTCTGCTGGTACTGGTTTTCTTCCAATTGCAAGGCTTCCTGCAGAGCCTCTACCTGCATCTGGAACTTTTGTTGTCACAATGGATATTTTAAGTGTGGTAACGGGGAATTGACAAATAAGTGTTTATGTTGCATCTCGGTCATGAGATATTTCAACTTCCCCTTCAGTCGCTTGAATCTCTGGTCAATCTCCCATACAGACTCTCCTGGTTTTTGTCTTATTTTGATCATCTCGTTCATGTACTGATCCTCTGAACTTGGCTTCTGGAACTCATTTATCAGTAACTTCTTAATGTCTGCCAGTGTCCCTTTCATCCCAGGAGCATTGTTTGCGTCTAGACTCATGTACCAGTCTAGTGCACAATCTGTTAGTGTAATCACTAGCTGCAGAAGTTTGGTATCTTCATCAGTGATTTGTTTTGTTTCCCAGATATTTGCACAAATGAACAATTGTTTCTCAGGGTCTTTTGTTGCTTCTCCTCGAAATTATGGTAACCTGATGGTTGGATCGTGTCCTGCCATTCTGAATATTGAACTACTACCTCCGCGTGGTGTAGATACTTGACTAGTTCTTCCTAAACTGACTCCTCCAGTTGTTGTTCCTTGTGTAGACGTACTTCATGTTGTCTGACTGCTTCTGAACTTCGTTTGTCTAAATGGTGGTGTTCTCTTTAGTGTATTAGTTGCACATGGGTTTATGGGTTCCACACTGACATTAATATGGATAGGATTGTTGCCTTCTCATCCCGTTCTTGGACCTTTCATCTTCCTCTCATATGTTGTGCGCAGGATTACCTCAATCTGCTCCAAAGACCGTAGATCCTCTACCTCTTCTTCATCACTTGCCAAGCCTTCCCTCGTGGTTACGACTCTCTTCTTGGTATTCACCTTATATTGGTAGGGTACTCTGATACGCGTCTTTCCAGTTGTCGCCATGATCTGCTTGATCTGGTCATCCTCCATCATGATTGGATCCAAGGGTTCCTCCTTCTTGCCCTTATCCTTTCCACCTTCCATTTTTCCTCTTTTTGTCAGTGCTTCCCCCCCTCCCCCATGCACGCAGGGAAGTTTTAAGTGTTTGACTCCATTCTCATTACACCTTTATTATATAACAGTATCTTAATAGCAATATGCAAGGATTGAATGTACCTTCCTCGGGGTCTGCGTAGAAACTCTTGCTCCGTCGTTGTGTCGACTGCAAACTCTGTTATCAACCCTGCCACAATACTGTCAAGCCAAAAATCTACTGCACGAGTGAATTTGTTGTTCACCTGTTGTAACTGCTCAATCTGTACCAGGGTCCAATCTATCTGTCGAATTTGGTTCGTTGCGTGGTTATCCTTCAACCTTAGTATCCACTCTTGCAATAAGTGTGGAAAATCACAAAAAAAAACTTCATGCAAATCAGTAAACACGTATTTCTCAAGATATTGACGGGGTGTGACTCAAGGGTTTCTATTGTCATTCTATGCAAACTCTAGCTCTTTTGTTCATAACCAGCTTTTGATCTCTGCTTTTGTGGGATTCCACAGTCTCAACATTCCATTCTAATGGTTCATTTCTTTCTTTTTCCGCTTTAATATTTTTTTACTCTTCTCTTGCTCAACCTATCTCATCTACTCAACCGTCCTCTGTTCCTACCAACGGCAACGAAACCTTTTGTTGGTTTACTAATTCTTCTACACATTGTCTGAGTTTACTGACCCAGGGTTCATATCTATATGAGTTTCGAACAAAGCCTCTAAAACTATCGGCCCTCCTGGTAAACTAGAAGGCAACCCAGCACATAGAATGTGTTGCGTCGTCTCACCCGAGATAGCTTTAATGGGTGGTTGCAAGACTCAGGTGTTTACAGCCTAGGATTGAGTGTGAGATATGAGGACTAAATATTGAACCATTATTATAAATGTAATTGCAATGTATTGTTATTCACGACAACAGCTTATTCCCCCAATATCGCAAAAGTATTTAAAACAACAATATGACAACTCATTCATTCGACATAGCGATAACTACTGCAAATATGATAAACATATGCATGCATTCATCACACAACACAAATATTACCATGGTTCACCCCCTTCTGGGGCTATGTCCACAAAGATTTGGCTCTCAGCTCTTTTATTATAATATTTCCGCATCTACAGCGTCGTGCGCTTACAATTCTTCTCAGTCGGGTAAGATTTGTATGAGGCGGACTAGATCGTACCAGGCTCCACAGCTTGCGATCTAACCCTCAAGATCTACCCTCCCTCGTCTCCTCTAGCTCAATAGCTTATACAAAATAGATCCTATAGAAAAATATTACATATCGCATCAACTCATGCGTAACTACTATATCAACAACAATCTGAACCCACCCTTTATGATAACTAAGTATCTATATTTGTACATTTCAGGCTCTTAAGCCGGTTACACTACCTTACCAAAACCCTAACCCTACCATCATTAGGTCTTCCTCCCATGCGTGCGTGTTGTTCTTCCTTCCAGCTGTCACTTCCCTTGTGCACGCTTTCCTTCCCAAAAACGCCTTGCTTTTCTGCTTTAGCCTGCCTCCAACACTTTCATATATTTTTATATTAAAGACTCCATGTCTTTGTCAAGACATGGTTGTGGGTCCATACCCACATGTTGGAGAGTTGAAAAGGCCTCATTGTGTGGCATGCACATACACAAACACTTGTGTAATAAGTAACTTAACTTCATTAGTTGAACATGCATTCCCTTCCATAGGTCATATTATCAAGTACCATGCTTCCCTACCATGCTCATACAGGTTCATTCGTTCACAACATTAGTAATTTATTTGATATAGTTAACAATTGTCTAAGATCAAATTTATAAAAACACAAGTCACAAATCCACATAATAAAATGCATCATACCAATCAAGTTCATTCTATAATTCATATACTTACAAAATAACCATAAACATCGTCACTGAACTCTTCAGTAAATCCTCAATTTAACCTCCTAATCCTTCCTAAGGAGAGTTAGGGAAGGAGGGGCATTACATACTTTCCCCCTCGAAACAAAACTTGGCCTCAAGTTTTTATGCAGTTACTAAAGACTCATTTTATACCAATCAGATTACACGATGAGATATTTAACCATATATGCAACATTTAAATACCATAATATCTACACCCGCGACCCCATGTCACATCCCTAATTAACATTTCTTCAAAGTGAAACTTCTCCATGAAGTCAAAACATACTAGATATTGGAATGAATTATTCTAATTTTCTAAATGCCTTGTTCATACAAAATAGGCTTGGTAATGGGCCCCAAAACAAAAACAAAAAAAATCAACAACCAACCATGAGTTCCCACAA
>SNQJ01S0002491.1:327525-337572 GCA_010110895.2 Picea sitchensis
ATATATATATATATATATATATATATATATATATATATATATATATATATATATATATATAAACCAAAACATACATTAAAGGAGCTTACACAATCTAAAAATATATATATATATATATATAAATCCACCTCCAGATGAGATTTCAATTTTCTTGATGATTAGATACACCACCAATTCCTATTATACAATAGTCTATGTTTTTGGAAATAGTTGGATGGATGCTAGAACCAAAACATCTATTAAAGGCGCTGACACAATCTAAAAAAATGAAATATACATCCACCTCAAGATGAGATTTCAATTTTCTTGATGATTACATACACCTCCAATTCCTACTTTACAACAATCTATATTTTTTGGAAATAGATGGATGGATGCTAGACCCAATCTTCAAGGTTTGGTCAAGTTTTAAAATTTTATGATAGCACAACCATTAGCCAAATTGCCATATCCATTTTCTACTACAAGAATCCAAAGGGATCTTATTTGAACTTATTATTTACATGCTTCTCAGAACCACAAGAGATCATTGAACTAATAAGTTAATATACAAATGCAGCTATTAGGAGTGACACCTACACCATCCATTTGGATCCCAACATAGGATACATTAATAGTTAGTCAATAATACATGAACATGAGTAACTATCCTAAAAACACCCTTCCTATAGCAATAACATGTTCTCTTGGAAGCATTCCATCCCTAAGACATAGAGTACAAGAAAATATAATCATACGGGTAGTTTATGGAGAAATTCCAAGGCTTTTTAGCCGAGTCATGTGTTCATGCTCTCCTCAATCTTGTGGTGAAACATACTTCCATCATCAAAGAAAATACCACAAAAGTTGCATAGCATGGTAGATCACCATCAGACACAAATTCCCATGTGTGTGTGTACTACCAACAACAACAACAACAACAATAATAATAATAAAAGAACGATGTGATTTTACTCTATACCAACTGGGAAATAAGCAATAAATTCAAAGCAAAGAGAATTCTCAAATGAAACTAAGATTAGAAGTCTATTCCAAATTGTGGAAATATAGAAGCAGTTGTAGTTTAAGAAAAAATTGTCCCAAACATAGCTATATCTTTTTCTCTACTCTTTTCCTCTGTCTTTGAGAATACAATTGTCTGAAACATGGTTATGTTAAGCTCATGTTGTAATAACATCCTCTTAGATGTGTGTGTTCCATCTTTTTTTTTCTGCATGATATAAGAGAATTAGCTCGAATGGTAAAACTAATGTTCATATTGTAATGTCATCAATGATGTAAAAAATTGTCTATAATATGAACTGTGTAAACATGATGTCAGCAAGGAATAATTCCCATAAGGAATTGCTGTCAAAACATACTTGTACATATTATCATTTTTTTTAAGCGTCAATAATCAAACTTGGGTCATCAAATTCCATCTTCATGCCCATGCCTTATCTCTTTGTTCCATGATGCAACCCCCCTCCCCTCCTAGGGTTCTGCGACCTCCTGGTCTTTGGATATTTCCTTCGACTGAGTCGGACTGACTCTTTGGGTTCCCCTTTGAGCCCAATTTAACTATACACATGTCCCTTTTCCTTCTGTGTGTAGGTTCTGTCAGACGCGAGCTATTCCTGCGCGCTGCCAAAACACAAAGGTTCGGGCGCTAGCTCCTTCTGTGATTATCCCCTTCTTCGTATGGCCCCGAGATGTGTCCTTGTGAAAACACGTGATTATTTGTTAAAGTCCACACACTTTCAATCCCCTGAAATGTTTTAGGACCGTCGATCTCTTGATCTTGACGGTACCTTTGGATTGACGATTCAGATCTGTCCTCTCCAAATCAACAGACCAAATCTGTCTCCCCTAAACCAACGCATGAGATCTATTCGCAATTTCGGATTTCAGGGTTTTGAAATCTCAAACATCGCTTTTCTCCGTCTCCAATCTTTCGGAGTTAACAATATTTTGCCACTTGTCTCCCTGAATCTACGGCTAGGATTCCCTCCGCGAATCTGGCCTTCAGGAATCTCAACTCTCAAATCCTCGCCACTACTGACTGGTTATCTTCAGGAGTGGAAGATCTACTGACACGTACTCTCCCCAATCAACAGTCGTGCTTTCGCTTTGGGACTTTGGCCTCCTCAACCAGATCAATGGTCCTACAACCCCCTCCTCGATCAACAATCGAGATCTTCTTCGGGTCTTCGAACCTTTCCCCTTTGCTTTCTTCCAGAGTTCTAGATCTGGTTCCACGTGCCCACCTTCACATCGATGGTTCTCGTCGATTCAGATTTTCGGGCTTCGGAAATCTCAAATGTCAAACCTCTCCTCCTAGTTGCTTTTATCCGAAGTTGATAATCCTTTGACGCGTGTCTCCTTCTGGATCAATGGTTGTGATCCCTTCGTGTCTTTGGACTTAGGACTTTTCAACTCTCAACTCTTCTCTCTCCTCGAACTGTGTAGATCTCTATCGCATGTCCACTTGATCTGACGGTCGAGGATCACTTCGGGTATTTACCCGAAGTGCATGGATCTACACCGCGTCTCACTTGAATCTGATGGCTATGAATCGCTTCGAGACTTCACCCGTAGTTCTCATATTCCCGTCATGTCTCCTCTAATTTGACGGCTATGAATCATTTCAGGAATTTACCCAGAGTTCACGGATTCACGCCACGTTCCTTCTAGATCGGATGGCCCAGATTCACTTCGAGTCTTCGGGTTTCAGAAGTTTCAACTTTCAACCGAAATTCAAATGCAACTTACCCAAAGCTTGCAATCTACCACCACGTGTCCCTTTGGATCTAACGGTCCAGATCTCTTCGGCGCTTCGACTCTTCGACTTTCCGGCACTTCGACTCTTCGACTTTCCGGTGCTTCGACTCTTCGGGTCTCTGGCGCTTCGGCTCTTTGGCTCTCTGACACTTCAGCTCTTCGGGCTTCAGGACTCTAAACTCTTATGCACTCGTTTATCTCAAAGTGCTTTCACCCGAAATCTCATATCCGCTGACAACTATCTCCTCGCAGATCGACGACCCTCGGCTCTTCAGTTATTCGGGGTTCGAAAGTCTCAAACTTATGTGCACTCATTCTTCCCAGAGCATCTTCACCCGAAATGGATGGATTTTCGCCACGGGTCCTCCCAGATGATGGATGGTCCCAAATGACTTTGGGACTTCAACAAGTCTGCTCTCTTGCGTATACACAACGCTAAATCTTGTACACATTCTCATGATCAGACGACGGTTGATCTTTTCATTCTCATATCCAACGGATGGGATATGTTTCTGTCCTCTGCACTTCCTTTGTTCGTTGGACGTTGATCTAACAATCCAGGCTCCTCTTTACAACTAATATGATGGTTATTGTCACTCCTCCTCCTGAGATTTTGACTTCTTCCAACTTGGAAGATTTAGTCAGTGTTCAAAGTTTTTGACCTTTGAACTTTCTCCTGCGAACTCGACTATCTTGGATCTCACTTCTCTCTTTCAAGTGTTATCTCTTTGAGCTTTTGGACTTAGAATAAGTCTGTCTCCTACGCACTCTTTGTGTTATCTCTTTTGAGCTTGATCCTTATAGGATTTTCAATCTCCCAGGCACTCCTTTCGTTTCTGGGGTTTTGTTAAACTCAGATCTGAAGGATTTCTTGAACAATAAATACTTATCGCCCTCTTGGCGTTCTCCTTACTCGATGCACACCTTGCAGAACTTCTCCTTACAGAGTGTTCAGTAACTATGTTTCTCTCTGAACTCAGTACAGAGTTCTTCCTGTGTACTCCTTGCACGTTTCTTCATGAAGGTTCAATGGTATCTCTCCTGAGCTTTCCTGAGGTTAACTAACCTCTATTAACGCACTCCTTGCGGACAATGTGCACTCCTTGCACTCGGAAACTCAAAGATGAGAAACAATTGAAACTTATTCAATTCTTCACCAGTTTAAGCATTCATTCAAGAAATACATAAAAACATAGGTAGTGGGATACTTGAGGTGAAAAAAGTTATCAAGGAAAGCAAGGGGCCTAATAGCATATAATTCCAAACTATCTCATTAAGGAAAGAAATTGATGTGCATTCTTCATGACAATTGATTGTTTGCTGGAAACACTTCTTTCAATAGGTTGATAAAATATTTTAAGGATTTATCCCACAAACAACTATAGTAAGATGATGGTGGTGCCTCAAAACATCAATATAAGAAAGGTTTTATTAGTATAAATGAGAATAAGGTCTCTATAATTGTTAAAATGTTTGTTTAATAAAATGAGTATGATATTTCAATTCCCAACAAACTAAACTGGGTAGTCATTTATGAGGGGTCAAATCTTTAATTAATATCTTATGTAGGACTAGAAAATAACAAGATCACAACATTTCTTGTTTGTGATTCATTTATTGAATAACAGGGTGATGATTAGGATAAATGCAACTTATGGCCAACACATGAGGCTATTTAAATCACCACTTGGATAATTATCAATGTAAACTCCAGCAACATGAAGGGTGTCGGCGATGGGCAAGAAATGGACACCAAAACACCTTCTAGCTACAATTTATGATGACATAAATGGACAAATAAGTTGTTGAGTGGATTCATTACCATTGTTCATTGAAGAAATATCATAATTTCCAATCGAGATTAGATTACGGTTGTCTCAAACGAGAGGCAGAATGCAAATTATCATTGGATGAAAAATTGTTATAAACACCTAATATGGTTGCATGTGTAAAAAATAATTCAATTCATTCATCATAAAAACTATCTTTTATTCTTCAACTCATCTCAAACTAGAACTTACTTCCTTCTTTATGCGATTTGATTGTTTAATTTGCAATTCGCCTACATAATTCTTCAAACACTTCTCAAGGACCTCTATTATAAATGGGACAAGGAGATTGTCGTCAAGACCATATACACTTCATTGTTTTAAATCACATGTGAACAACACTTTTATGCCAATTAAATCAAATGAATTAAAGATAATAGTTCATCCACTAAATCAATGCCAATAGTAGAATGTATTCATCGTCTATAGTGTGTTTTTAGGATATCCATAAAGCCAAGAGAAAATGGTGTCGAGAAAGTCTCAAGAGATGACCTATAGAACCCAATATGAGTAGAAATGATAAATAAACCTATATCATGGGACTGAGAAATGAATGGAAAGATGCCTTCTTCCAATATTAGCATAACAGAAAATGGAAACATTATAGAAGAAAATGCAAGAGGAAAATTAGGGGGTTGGATAATGATAATCTCTAACATTTACTCCTTGTGGAGAATATAGGTGTGTCATTCATGGACTCCATATGATTGAGTTAAAGCATATCCTTTAAAATCAAAATACAACTTAATTTTATCATAAAATTTAAATAAAATAAGTGATAAACACACACACACAACACGAGGGGCACACTAAACAAATGCAAACGTCTTTGTTGAGACTGACTTGCTTAACTATTGCTTTACCAGTAAGAGGCGGGGTGGATTTAAGAGCAACTAAGATAAGAACACAGCTGCGTCGCTCATGTTGCAGGTGGTATTGATGAAATTTCTCATGGTACACAGTGTACTAGTCATGTTGGTAAGGGATGCCCAGAAGCAAGTCAGCAAAATCTAAGGGTGATACATCGCAGACCACCGTATCTCGGAAAGGTCTAATAGCAAATGTTATGGCACAACACTGGGTGACAGTAATACAAGGGCTTCAGTTTTGTACCCAACTAAGTTGATAGGGATCCAGGTGAGTGGTGTTGGGTAGTTACAATCACTTGACTAAGTCTCGAGACACAAGATTATTTTGGCTTCCATTGTAAAGAATGAGGGTGACCATTTCATACTTGATTTGAAATTTATGCGTAAAAAGTGGTACATTAGCGATACATGGTTCAAGGGTGGTCATCAAAATGAGAGAGGGGTCAACTTCGGTTGGATTTTCAAGAGATATGTGGTTGTTCAAGGGACTCTAGTTGAGCTACTTGTGCAAGTAAAGTCTTATTGGTGTGAATATTTTAAGGGCACGACAATCAGCAGAGGCGTGAGAGTTAATCTTATGAAAAGTGCACCAGGGAACATTTTTGGGTGTGGATGGGGAAGTAGGAGAAGATTGAGACTGAGAAGGATTGGGAGTGGAAGATATAGAGTGAATTTGAGGAGAGAGAATTTGAGGAGCCACTTTATGTTCCATGGCCAAGGCCTGTAGGAAGGCCTTGTCCAAGGAAGGGCTCTCGAACAAATCAACTTCATAATGTAGATGAATTAATAAACCAAAATTGAATTTGATAATTAATACCTCTTTTGAATCGACAATGTGCAGTTGGTTTCACAATTTGCAGAAGACATCGATGTAGATTTGTACTGACTTATTGGATAGTTGTCAGAGCTAAAACCATTTCATGATAAGGTTCTGGAGATACCCTAGGGGATAGAAGTGCTCTAACAAGGCCTCACAAAAACCGTCCCAAGAAGTAACATGTGCAATTTTCGTAGCCGCTAGCTCACTGATCTCGATGACCAATTCACACCTTTTAAGTTACATGTCCCACCATGCGTATGCAATGCCATCTAGTTGCAGGCTGGCTATCTGCAACTTAGTGTCCTCCTCCATCTCGGGAGAGGTCTTGAAGTAGGTGGAGAGACTACAGATCCAGGAATTGACAGTCTCTCCATTCACTCACCCGACAAATTTGGGAAATTGGAAGCGGGTGTCAAGTTGCATAGGTGTTGGAGCCCTTCCTTGTTGTAGGAAAAGTAACTCATGAAGAGGGAGAGATAAATCTTGAACCGGTGTAGACACGGTGGAGTTGGACTCCTCTACAGATGGTTCTCTATGCGATGACATGATTTTCATCCACCAAATGGATCTGTGAGTGAGGCAAGCAAAACTGAAGAGGGAACATTGAGATGACGTTGGGTATGTCGCATCGAAATCCATGAGAAGGGTGCATTGGAAGTCTCGAAAACTGAGACGTTGAAGGGCCTTGAGTAGGGCATGTTGGAAGCTCTGTGAAGGGTGCACTGGAATTCTCAAAGACTGACATGTTGAAGGGCCCTACGAAGGGTGCACTGGAATCTCTGAGTAGAGAGTTGATTGCTAAGACAGACTATCACAAAAAAATTGCATGAGATTGGAGGATGGCCTCTCTATCTGCTTCATGATTGCGAGCATAATATTTTTGAGATCGTTGCTCTGATACCGATTGATCTGCAAAACAGATCTGAAGTGTACACTAGCAACAACTGGGTGCACTAGAAAAACGCAATAACATAGTGAAAAACAAGGAAAACACGACATGCATGAAGAAAATTGATGAGATACGGAAAACTACCATCAATTTTTTACGTAAGAGAGGGGCACCCTTTAATATTATGCAGGGAGACTTTTTCCTTTCCCTTATTTGTAGTTACAAAAGAATTTGTTTCTTTATTTTTGCAATGCCCTACTCAATTGGATTGGTGAAGGTTGTTTACTCAACAACTAACTGACACGACTGACATACTAACTATTATTTCTAAGGTGCCCTTCTCAATTGGACTAGCGCGGGTTGTTTATAAAGTGAATGACTGACACAAACAGACATACTAACTATTTTTCATGGGCACCCTGCTCAAACCAACTAGCGAGGGAAGATTACAATGGAAATTACTGACTACATGCTAATTCTCTCATGCTAAGTGGCAAAGGAAGGGGGTGTGGCCTTCTTGGTGGCCCAAACTTGAACATTGTAACTATAATGCACTAAGACCTGGTGACCTAAAAAAAATGATTGATACTCTTCTAGTGTCTAATAAGTCACTATGTGCTTGAACTGCCTGTGAATGTGACCCTATGATCCTCTTAGATGGGGCAAGAGTCAGAATGATCATGACTACTACCACTCTCTTTGACTGGAACCAGATTTTGAAAAGCTACTTGCAGCAACACTCCTACTATCTTGGGAAGATTTTGCAATGTAAAATATCATGCTAAGCCCAAAACATAGATTTGGGTCAACACCTACCTACACTAATCACAATTATAATTTCTTCCCCGATATGTGTTCGTGTTTGAATTGTGCAACAATTATTTGGTACCTAATAATAATTGTTTTTTTTTGTCAGTAAACAGAGCTAATTATGTTATATTACTGAGTGAGAAAATGTACACCAAAAGCTCAATGTTGTTGGCCTGTCACTAGGGAAACCAAACCAACAACATTGTAAAATAATGTCAATCCAAACTATTTGATTCAAGTTTTTTAACAAAAAGAGACTAGCAAACCTATTAACGAAAACCCAAGCTCTATCTATCCTAACATTGTCTTTTTCTAGACTAGAAAAAGATATTTCTAGTAAGAAAAAGTAAATATCATTCAGGAAACATTAGAGGGAGGGGGGAAACTTTCCCCCTTTGGATAGTCTAGAACTTATTGATACGACGCGTCGCCTGGTTGGTTATCCCCTGTGTGTGCCTGCAAATGAGACACTTCACCTAGTTGGTTTTCCCCTAGATTGGCTTGGGCATCGATATGAGCTCTAAGGTCCTGGATTTGGAGCTGCATCTATTGAATTTTCTCCTGCATGAATTCCCTCTCATCATCGTTGTCAATGAGAATTCTACCCAACAAATTTTAATGTGCTAGTATAAATCTATTGTTTTGAGATATTTAGTGCCTCTGGCTCATGAATCTCTTGTGTCTTGCATGCAATCCCCTATTTCTGCATCCACCTCCCTGTCATGGAGGGTGGTTCTCTCCTGTCTAGTAACTGCCTCAATTGACTCCAAATTTTGTTGAATTCAAAGAGGTGTTACTTGCCGAAATTCTCTATTTTCCTCCTTATTCAAGAGAATGATTTGTAGGTTGGGAGGCTCTGAGCTTATATTGCTAGAGGAAGTTGGGTCAGGAGGGTGACATCGGCCCCACTTGTATCCCTTTTCATAGCCACAAGATGGAGGCATGACTCTTTGTTGAAACTGAAGATCCAAATCTGGAGAAAACCCTTTGTGAATGAGAGTCAGACTAGGATGGATAGTTGCACTTCTACTCTTGTCACATACCTTGAAATAAATCAACGCAAAGACCCCTCCACTGCAATTCATAATGTGCTTTGAGCTCAAGTACCAGTCATTTCTTGAACGTTTCATAATAGAATGATCCATCCTCACCTCGGCTTGATAATTATTACCTCCAATCATGTCCACCATAACTACTGAGTATTGTGGATGTGAAGTGTGGAGATTATCCCCAATCCACCCTATTCCTTCACATGAGGTCATCTTCATTGTTGAATTAGTGAATGTACTCACACGTCGAGTGGGAGAGCATATTAGCGTCCATGTGTCTTCCCGCATATGTCTCAGGGATGGAAATAGCCTCCCCCTGTCTCGTCACTACCTGATCAGGGGATCAAATTTTGCTCAAAAATTCAAAGTGCTCGGAATCACTTCAAAACGGACGAGAGCGTAGGCCTCATTGTTGCAAACCCAACGCAACTCGTTTCGTCTCAAACGAACGTCGAGAGCGAGAGATATTGCAATCTGTTCATAAAGTCAAACAGGCAAAAACAAATGATGCTGACTGTACAGTCCGTACAAGCTGATGTGGCAGGGCCGTACGACTGTACGATGATGTGGCACTGTTTGGGGCAAGTGATTGGGTGCCACGTGGCCCAATCATGGGTTGCCACGTGGTACCCCGGTATTGGTTGCTTGTTTTGTTTATTAAAATGTATTGGAGTCCGTGGGGTTCGACCCCCGGACCTCCCCACTGCTTATAGCTTTCACAAACTCCGACCGACCAATGGGTCACACGTTGTGCCTTGTAATATATATGAGTTCTATTATATTTGAATTCAAAGTTTGTAACCGTTGGCGGGGGGTCGGGCCGGGGCTTAGCCCCGGCCCGCGGTCATTTGATTGTATATATATGACCATACCATATATTGTATAGCCCGACAGTTGGTGCGCGGGGTTTTAAAACCAAGCCCGTGGTTCTTTGTAATATGCCATATGCCCACGACCGGAGCGCGGGGAGTTAGTACGGTTGGCATGGTTTCAACCGTTTGGCCCCTTTTGCCAATGCACG
>SNQJ01S0002491.1:338763-385488 GCA_010110895.2 Picea sitchensis
GGACGTCTCCCTTGGACTTGCCCTCCTAAATAGAAAGAGCCCCCCATCGAGGTGACAGTGGGTGGGGAAGCTCCTGTTACGCCGGTTTCAAGCCCTGACTCAAGCCCTTGGACCTTTCCTACAAACCGTGCGATAACAGGGATTTTTTGGGCCAGTTTAACGAAGATCCTCGGGCATGTCTCTTTGATCGCCTTGATACCATGCATCATTGATAGAGCCAAGATTTCCAAAGCAAGAAAAAAGGGAAAATGAGTTGTGATTTGAAATGGTCAAGCATGATTGGAGACTCACCTTTGCTAGGCTGGCCTAAGCCTTGCCCCAACCTAACTAAATCCTCTTGATGCTGTAGCATGGAGCCTCGATCAAACGTTTCAATTGCAATATAAAATTGTGGTAGCTTGCTCTTTTTCTACCTAGGCTCCTCCAATGTTGTGATTTATGGATTTGAAATAATCTCTCTTGGAAACTCACGAAACCAAAGAGAAACCATTACCCAACTTTATAGGATATTCTTGGATGTTGATGCTTAGAATAGAGCTCCACCATGGAAAGAAAAGGCCCTATTGGGTTTGCTTGCCTATATAAGGAACAATTATCCCCTCATACATTCCTGAAAAGCTCAAATGTGTTTACAAGGTTCTTTTGGATTTCTATGGAGAGTAAACCTTTAATAACGAAGCTATACATTATGGCATGTTACTTCCCCTTGACATTCTATGCATAGTATTTCTATGGTTGGAAACTCCCCCTTTGTAGATTTATATTACGAGGTTATGAAGTGCCCGGGTTTTGGTGATCTTCTTTTGGGTGACTTCAATGCTCAAACAAGAGAAATGCAACAGTCCAACCGTGATTTTTACTCCAACCCTTTGATTGTTTGTGAGGTTGACAACCGAGATCGAACAAGATAGATGAAATCCTTCAACTATGATTTATCGTTATAGACCTTTTCATAGTCCATGAGGTTGATTTATAATTATATACCTTTTCATGGTCCATGAGGTTGAGAACTAAAAGAATGGGCTTCTTAGATAATTAGTTGACTTTACCGTCAACTCATACGAAAGATACCTAATCAATCTAGGAGATTCACTTGGGATATGGTCATTCCTAATGGCACAAAACACTTCCCTCTAGTTGTACTCCCTTCTAGAGATCCTATATCATTTGTTCCATTTATAAATCTAGGGATTAGAATGAACCAGGTAATTATCAAACTATCATGATTGGCCATACTATGGCCAATTTCTTCGCCACAACACTAGATGACTTTATCTCCAAGTGTGTTGAGTGGGAAATTTTTAGTCTAAAGGCTAAGCAAGCTTAAAAATGAACCATTGTGCTTGTGATATGAGTACAAAACGAGTAATATAGGATAATCCATGGAGAAGGGAAACTTGAAAGAAACCAAGACAAGTATGCGAGTAGAAGCGATAATTGAAAGAATTGTATACATATGTTGAGCACTTATTTATATGATCTATATATAGGAGTACAAAATTGCACAAGAGAAGGATAAATAAGATAAGATGAGTTTATTAATGTCCAAAAAATGACCAAAAGTAGGCCAACGACACGACTTGATACACAAGTGATGATACATAGTAGGAGTGCAAAGGCCACTCTTGTAAAAGAAATAAGCAAAGCTAATCTATAAGATCTAAGCTACCCTGGTGCAAAGCAAAAGTGAGAGACAATGCTCTCAACGAGGGTCAAAAGGCGTGCCCTCTCACCAATCTTCTGGTTACTATAGTGGGTGGCCATTTCTCTTGATCGACTTCTCCCTTTCAAGTACTCTTTAGACGATCCAAGTCACCTTTTACGATCTAAATAGGACTTGAACCAAGTGATCAGAGAGGATATCTATAGACAGTACATCAAATAACTTAGATCGCCTCCCTTGAGGGTCTTAGCCCTAATATGGCTTTTTGTTTTGAGCATTTTATGTGGCTAAGAGACCACCTTATTGTTATATCTGCATATATGTATTGACATTGGATGCATGTTAGGTTCCCTCTTGGTTAGTTCAGGGTTTTCTCCCATCAACTTCGGGTCAAGATGGACCACCCCATACCACAACTTGATAGGACTTGTAAGCTATGCTTCTTGCAGGAGACAAAGTCGTAGGGGCATGTCAATTTCATAGGTCTCATCTCCTTTGAGAACAAGGGGAGGTCCCCTTTTCACATTCTTTCGCTATCTGGAGCAAATATGCCTAGCTTTTTTCATAAGGGAGGTTTTCGGACATAGATCACAGTTCTTGTGTGGACCTCACTCTAGAGCCCATTAGGTGAATCACTTATTTCTTTCATGTGTTTTTGTTTGCCTGGGGAAGCAAAAGATAGGAAGATTCCCACACCACTTCTTATACCAGATTAGCGAGACCTCGAGTCTCCTATGGACCCCCTCAATAAGTTGACTGACCTCCATGAGACTTTTGAGGAGCTCTCTTTCCATGACATACCAGCTCTAGAAGGTCCCACAGATGCCACATTTTGCATAGAGTACTACTCTCTAGGTTTGTTCGAGTAGCTAGTGTTCCATTTGGAGATTCTCCCCCCACCAACCTTGGATGGTAGGAGTGATGGACCTCGTCGATCTTGGGCTTCTCTTGAGGTTACACAACCAGGACCTCTCGTCTTTGGGTATTCTCTAGACGTTATTAGACAATGCATTGAATGATCACTAAAGGTGGGCATGCAAATCAATGCAACTAAGATGAGGAAATTTGCTAATCATTGTGTAAAATAGTGACGAAGAACAAGTTGTCGTTGTTTTTATGCATGTTAGTGCTAATTAAACATTTTTTCTTTTATTTTATGTATTTTTCTACATGCAAATCGAGATAGAGGTATAACTTCTCCCCATTTCTACAATAAATGTCAAAAACTAACAAGTTAATCTTGCCAATTTTTGGACATAAAACTAAAGAAAATGAAAGAAAATCAACTAATCTACATGAACAATATGCTTAAGAATGCATAGAACTCAAGTAAAATTAAATAAGTTTATTTTTGAATGATTAAATTAACCAAGTAAATTGACCAGTGCCTTATATGGAGTCAAATAATAAATGAAAGAAAGCGAGTAGGGCAAATGGAAGCTATTTGATTCCTACTGCTCAATTTCCCGTCAGGCATGCAATAAAAACAAATAACACTGTTTCATAAATAAATGCCGCAACCAATGTGTTAATCTTGGCCAATTTTGACATAAACTGAAAATGAAAGAAAATCAACCTAATCTACATGAACAATATGCCAAGGAACTAAAGTAAAATTAAATGTTTATTTTGAATGATTAAATTAACTAAGCAACTGACCAAAGGCCTTATATGGACAACAATGAGAAAAGCAGGGCAACAGCCATTTTAACGCCTTAATCTCCACAGCATGCAATAAAACAAAGAACAACGTAAGAATACTTCATCATGAATTCCCATAGCAACTTAAGAGCATCTCTGAGATTTGGCTATGACCCTAGATTTTAGATCTAGGCCCCAACACTCCCTCAAAATTTGAACTGGGACCAACAAAGCATGTTGTACAAAGACTTTGTTAGCCTCCCAAAGTAGATATGACCTGTCCTCTTGGTCTAGGGCAGCCAAAGCCCCTAGATAAGCCTAGGGCCATTGGAAATGTCCAGGGTACCCAGGCATATGGCATGGGTTGATCCTGGTCTTGCACCTTGGTGGATAAGACCCCAGAAAAAATTTTGGGCTACTTGATCCTCGATCAAACATTTTGTTGGTGCATGACCTTCCTTGGCAAGAAGGACATAACCATGAGGATAAGTCCCACATGCAATGATGATAAAGAAAGAAGTTCACCATGAAAGTGAAGGGAAATGAGTATTGCCACCTGTTAACCCTCCACCTTTGTTAATTTGTGCTGGATTTGGGTTTTTGTGTTATTTTGTTTAAGGTTAAATTAAAATATTTGATAGTATCAGTGTTTGTACCATATAATTAAACATGTGGATATTTTTTTATATTGATTTTAATCTAAACTTGCCTTATCCTAAACTATTATAAATACAACCTCTCCTATCCCCTCAACACATTATTATCCTTTGTTTTGAAGTGATTAGTTCATCTTCTATCTGTGGCCCTCCTCTATTGGTGTTTTCTTGCTGCATCTTTGCCGTGGTGGAGTCCCTTGTCACAGGCTTGTTCTTTTATCATAGGTCGTGGAGGTGGCATGCTTCCCTCTAGGGTCACAGAGGCCTCTTTGTTTTTGGTCAGATAAATCTTAGCCGTGGAGGGAAGCAAAGGAGGGTGCTGCCCTTCTCCCAGGCCAGGACAGTTCCAGGGGTGCCACTCACCTCTCTACTTGTCAGGTAGAAGTACCCACAGCCGCCTCTCCATCTTGGTCGCTAGTCAGATCTTGGCTGAGGCGCCCTCTTATCTATTTCCTATCAGGTATACCTGTGTGGAAAGTACGTTCTCTTTAGATCTGTCAGTTAGGGGACGAGAAATGCGGACCTTCTTTTGTTAACAAAGTAGAGTTGCAACCCTCTCCTCCTTTCTGCAGGAGCCTTAGATCATGGCCCACTGGCCTCCTATAGTCCTAGGGTGATGTCCTCCTTATTTTTGCCGAGGTAAAATTTAAGTGGGCTTAGTCCTCCTCTTGTCACGAGGGCTTCACTCACTGCAGTGTCTTTTGAAATTTTAAGCATCCTTTGTGGAGGGTTTTGTCTTGAAGACCTTGTTGGTTTTAGGACATTTTCCTTGGTGGCAAGAAAGATCTCATCTATTAAAGAGAGATCCAACTCAAGGTGGATCTGAACTGAACCTTGTCCATTACCACAAAATGGTTCTACATCTCTTGTGGATATTATTTCTTCTTCAAAGGTAAAGCCAATGTACCAGGTAAGTTGTTGCCTACTCATCTCTTCCAGATCTGAACTTGATTTTGACTTCAATACTGTTTGATCTATTTAGTTTTGTGTATCAATTTCTAGATCTTAAGCTATATATTGAATTTACATATGCCTCTATAGTTGGTTGTCCATCATCGTGATTATTTTAGATCTCAAGCAGACCAGGCAATGTTTTGAGTTTTTCGATCCGGCTTCACCGCCCAATTTAGGTAGAGTTCTGTTTAACCACTCAATGATCTCAGCTTTGTCGATCTTAGATCTAATCTTTACCCAGTTTATTACTTCCGCTCTCTTTAGATCTCCTAGTCTGAAGTCTAGTTAAAGTGTTTTGAGTTTGTTGATCCTAGCATCAGTTGTTTTATTCAATCAAAATAAAAGAAATCGTCAGCTTTTAATTCTAATTTAATATGGTATCAGAGCTAAGGGGGTAAACAGAGCTCAAGAACCTAATCTGGAGCCTACACAGATCCACTTTGATAAGGGTTGTTATGTGACATTTACAGCCATCTAATCTTAGCATGTATTCATACATGACTTCTACTAAATAAGATAAACTAGAAGCAAATAAACTTTAGTCACTGCCTGAAATACAGAGTAATAAACATACTTGAAGAAAATGATCTAGAAGATTGAAAAATACTAGAGATCAAGAAATCTACTACAAACACAAATGAAGCAACATAAGAGGAAACAACCAAGGCTAAAAGAATCATTTGATCATCAAAGATAACATGATGCCTTAATTGGAATATTTACATTGCCAAAGAGGTTTTGATGCTTTAAATCTCTATGAGTAGAAGGCACCTACTCAGAAAAGCATCTTGAAGAAACAATTACGGGACGAAAATGTGGAAAGGGATGATACAATGCAAGGTACCTTCTTTCCTCTAAATCTACAAGCAAACTAAAGATCAACTACAATAGGAGTCTCGAGATGATGATGACCTGTCCAAACTATTGATGGACTTCCTGTCATTGGGGAGTTTTTCAGATCCAGGATGAGAACTCAACCCATCTTGAGGTTGTATATGACTGCATGATAAGAAGAAGAAAGACTAACAATGTGAATGTAGATTATCCTATCCTACAAGATCATGCCTTTGCATTCACAAAGAAATGGAAGAAGTTCCCAAGTCAAAAGGCAAAGAAACCTAAAGGTAAGATCTCTCACTTCAATCCTCATTTGTCTAATGTTTTGAACCTGGGCATAGCTAGGAAGACATGTTTGAAGCCTCTCAACAAAGAAGAAAAGGAAGATTTCAAGCCTGCCACACTGGGCAGGCTAACCTGAGGAGCTCTTACAAAACTAGGCTGCCACTAGCAACCAAGGAATACTACCTCTGTTCCTACTTTTCATATCATATCACCAAATTGAGATTTTACATGACAATGGTAGAGTTTCCAAACATATGAGGGCTTCCAAAGATAACCTTGCAAACTATAAAGACAAGAAATTCAAAGCAAAGACAGCTTGTAGTGACACTTAAGACAACGGTGATGGATAAAGGTTTTAATAATTTTCCAAGTTCTCAGTAATACTCATTGATGAAATCTTTTGCACCGGGTTTAAAGAAAATGACCTTAGGCCCACTTAAGAAAGTGAAGATTCAAAGAGTTTTTCTAAAGGTAGCCCTTTGCGACTTCAAGTCGAAGATTTACACTATAAACCATTGAACGGAGTGGACTTTCTTATAAGCTGTGTCAGGTTGTTCAAGCTCTAGTACATGAGACGATCAATCACTGCGAGCTTTGGCAAGAGAGACTGACACCCAATGCACTTCCAGTTTTGCAGTGAGGCATGCATGGATGGATATTTATCAAGGATATGATGAAACGGGGTGCTGTTCATTTGGTAAGAACATAAAGAAACCCCATCCTCCTGGGAAGGAACAAATGGAATCCTTGATTTAACTAGATTCCACCTTTTGTCCCATGTCCCAATCTCCATGAATGTATTGTATCTAATATTATTTTTGAGATTGCCTCATTTAAATTTATTTCCATTTTAAAGATCAAAGATGAATCCTTTAGTGCATCAAGACTTCAAGAATCTGCTGAAAATCAAACGAAGACACACATCCAGTTTTCTGTGGAATGTAAAGAATTGACTCCTCAAATATGATGAAACTGCCCAGCCTCAGAATAAGAGGAGCCTAATCTGCCACACAACCTCAGAAATGGGTGAATAGAACCAAAGAACATGACCATCTCAGAAGGCATGAGGCATGATCACCTCAGCCCTCATCACTTTTGGCCTATATCACAAGATAATAGGCAAAATTCCTTACAGACATGTCCCCTATTAAAGTCTTTGAAGAAGAAGTTTCACTGTAAACTGATACTAAGAATCAAGTGCACCAAATTATATACACCTCCCAAGAGAAGAGGACTTAAACTAGGTCCTCCCAGCAGAACTTTTTGTGATATGACCAAAGCCTGCTGTGACTTATATCCTGCCAAAGTTCATTGAAGTAAGGATGTGAGACTTAAAGAAATAACATTTCATTGGCCAGATCTCTCCATATGATTCTATAACAGAAGTCCCATCATTTGATACTTCCAGATGTGCAGAGGGAGGAAACCTCTGAATTTGTAGCAGATCCGTCAAGAGATTCTATTGAATTTCCAATGGAGCTAACTCCTGTCAAAAGGAAACCAACTTAGTTTCAGATTGAAAGAAGCAGAACACTTAGTCCAGCACCTCTCAGAAAGCAAGAAATCCCAGACAAGCACTCCATTCTAGCCCAATTAACACTGAATTATCCACCACCTTGATGCTTTCAACATAGCATGGAAAGATGCTAAGAACGTAATAGTGATCTCATTTTGAAGACGATGTATGGACTAGTTCTTGACTTCTGTTGCAATCTCCAGAGACGGCAAAGAAGATAAAGGAAGCTAGAGATGGCAGCTGAGAGACAAGGCTAGATTTAGCCTCGGTTTCTCATTTAAGAAGGAATTGACTGGTAACGAGATTTTGCTCCCAATGTGGTCTTCTGATGTAGACCAATATTTCCACTCTGCAAATCAAAGGTTGAAACTTCACTGGAGACGCACATTCTGCTTAGTCTGAAGTTGAATAAGAGGTTTACATTGAGCAACCTGAAGGTTTCTTGATACATGATAAAAGATCTCGTGTATGTAAACTCAAGAAAGCTCAGATGTTGGAAACAAGCTCCGAGAGCTTTGTATGGTAGAATAGACAACTTCTAAGTATAAATTGATTGTCTGTCCATATATAGCAGATCCAACGAGACAAGATTGTTCAAAATCATCCAGCTATCCTAGTCTTATATGTGGATAATCTGGCTCTCTAACGAGAGTGTGGTGTCCTTGATAGCCTCTGCATTTCAAGAGGGAGCTTTTGAAGATGATTTTGAACAGATTTGGGGCCTGGCACCACTCTTGGGCTTCTGGAGGTTTGGCAGAAACCAGAAGAGATTTTTTCTCACCCAGAGTAAATATCTTGATATACTTGAGATCAAGATGGACTGCAAGTCCATGATGACTCCAATGATCTATAACTTAAAGAAACTGCAAGATCAAGCCACAGGTTCAGATCCAAAAGAACCCACCTTATATCTATCATTGATCCTGATGCATTCCTGCATACTTAGGACCCGACATCCATATGTCAGAATGCTTTAGCTCGAACCCAAACATATAACATGATTGCGCATCATGTTCCCTGAGATGTGTTCAGGGGACTATAGCTTATGGTCTCAGATACATCTCCAGTGGAGGTGTAATGCTCAATGGCTATACAAATTCAGATTGAATAGGCAGTACAGTGGACTGGAAGAAGACTCCTAGACATTATTTCAGGCTTTGGGTTCAGCCTATGATTCTTGGTTCAAGAGGAAACAGGGCCTGAGTCGCTAAAGCATCAAGTAGAGGCAGAATACATTGTCGCTTAGTGCCGGCAGAGGCAGCAGGTCTGTGAAGTTGGCTTTTAATTTAGTTTAGATCTTGAACCCACAGCCATTCACTATGACAATCAGAGTCGCATCAAGCTCTTTCCATCGAACCTATGTTTCATGATAGATCAAACACATTGAGATGAGATATCATTATGTCCAAGACATGGTTCAAAAAAACGTTCTCAGCATTCAGTATGCTCCGACAACAGAACAGACAACAGACATTTTCACCAAGCCACCGCCTGACAAGCCTAGATACTGTGATGCTTGGTGTAGTCGAGAATGCCTCTCTGTCGAGGGAGGTTAACTTATATCAGCTGCGAGAGCCATTCTCCCTGAGGATGGCTAAGACCCTAGATCAGATCTAGGGCCTCAGCAGACTCTTTTGGGGTAATTTGGTCCAACAGCTTAGTGCCATGGCAAAGACCTTGAATTAGGGCCCCATACTTAATCACCTGGTCTAGGACTACAGCTAAAGCCCTAGATAAGCCTAGGCCCCTGGAAGCACCTGGTGGTACCCATGCATATGGCATGGGTTGATCCTGGTCTCTAGCTGCTCCTGATCGGTTTTACTACATTGTGTGTGTGCTGCCCATTTGACAAGGGCAAATTTGTAGATGTAGACAACAAGCTTGAAGGGGACTGTGAGGGGTCTAACTTCTGTTTCTGACCATTGGAGGTGCCAGTGCCTGCCTAGGGTTTTGGACGCCTGCCATTGAGCTAGCCACACATTTGAGCAAGACATGGAGCACTTGAGAAATTACTAATGATCCATTGGAAATGGACTCACGTAGCCCAAGAGAGGGGTGAACTCCTTTATCAACTGCTGTGTTTATGTGCCTGTGCTTATGTTCATTGATTATGTTGTTGTCTATGTGTATTTTGCATGAGTAATCCCTTAATTTATGTGTTGCAAAATTGATCCATTTGCTTTAAACACATAACATTTACATTGCAATAATTTCAAGATTTTCAAGTCTTCTTTCATTTTTAGATCACTACCATAATAATAATTGTTAATATTAATCAAACAAACACAATTGATAATTAGTCCAGTGAACACATTCTACTAGGAAAATCTATTATCATTGTTAATATTGTTAATTAATTATTGTTGTTGTTGTTGTTGTTATTAAATATAATAGTATTCATTAATTAAAAATAATAATTTTTTTTTGTTTGTTAATTTGTGCGGGACCTATTGGCTACGCAATTAACCTGTGGCTTGAGAAACCGCGACTCAGGGGCATCTAAGCCGTCAAAATCACCCGGGGATCGTACCCGGCCTGAGCCACACCAACCCTGAACATGGTTGGATTTTTTGTCCCCGCAGGTTTCGAACCGGTGACTTTAACATCACGGAGTGGCTTAACAACACACTCCGTCACCGACTGTCCTACACCTCAGGGACAATTAAAAATAATAATTATTACTACTAATAAATTATTTTAAATTAGCTCTTATTATTAAATTAATTTAATTATAATAATGAATAAAGTTAGGCTCTTATGATGTTTGTTGGGTTTTATTAATTAATTATTGTTAATCTACCCCTAAAATAATACACCTATGTGCATAATGACACCTAAGATGGAGCAACTAACTTAAGTAATGCACTGAGCATGATGTTGTTGTCTTTGTTAATTATAATAAATGTTTCTAAATACAATTTATACTAATTATAATCGAAGCACAATTGTTATGTTATTTTTTAAAGGAAAACCTTGCACATAAATCCAAGGGATGCTTTCTCAAATTTGTGGATGGCATCTCTAGTAAACCCATCATTGTAGACTAATACACTTCACCTAGGGAGATTCGAACTAGGCACTTACTCGCACGGAATTAGCCAAATGCCCAACAACATTGGCATAATTTGGTTAAGTTAACCCCTTGGGCTATCATTTGTTACGTTATTACCTTTGTATCCATTGCATTATACTTTTAAAAACTAGCATAAATTTGTCTTAATCACCATAACATCTAACCCTTGACACCCTTAACCGCTTTAACCCCTAACATATATAAACCACAACCTCAACACAAAGATTACATGGCCTAAAAAAATTATAGGTGAGAACTCAAGCATAAGAATTGGCTTAACAATGGATGGAGTGAGTCCATTCTCTTTCCAGCCTACAAATTATAATGTTTGACTCATTCTTCTAATAAATTATAATATCCCTCCTTGGATGGTTGTGCAAAAAGGACATTTGTTGTTGTCTCTTATTGTGCCTAGATAAAGTTAGAGAATAGATGTGTGTTTGGATTCATTGATAGAGGAGATGTTGCTCCTATGGAATGGCATTCAGATGCATGATATTTCATGACCTGTACTTGAAAGATCATTTACGATGTACAATGTGATTTGTTGGACAACCATGACTTTCCAAGCCTCGAAGTATGGTTAGGTATAATCTTATTTTGGAATAATTTAAATTGGTTTACTAATTATTCATTTAGGTTCATCAACAATTAATGTATCGTGTCTATTTTTTTACTTTTGTGGTTTAAGACTAAGGACAAAAGGTTTTTTTACTTGTCCACATGTGGCAAGGAAATTTTGTTTAATGTATTCTATAAATTTTCATAAGTGTGTATGTGATACTCCAATCATGTGGGATGGAGATATTGTGCAAGAGTGAATAAAAGGTGAGAAACTTGAAACACATGTTATTAGAGGTAATATATTCATTTGACATATATATGGTTCTGATTGTTTTTTTAATGAATAACTATTTTCTTTGTAAAAAATGAATAATATTAACTGCTCACGGACATTGCAAATGAGGATGAATGAGATAGAAGGAATAAATTCATTTTATTCAATATGAAGGCTACTAAGAAACGGATGGTGATGTATGATGGGATGTGTAAAAAATGACTTGAAGACATACAATATTTTATAAGGTCAAACCCTTGTATTATGATCCCTAAATAATTACACACTCAGTGACCTGCAGAGAGCACAAACATGTGGGTGAAGAAGAAAAATTATAAAACCACAAGGAAAGTGAACTATATGCATTCAACATAGGAATTGGATGCAAAGGATAGAATATGATAGGTCATGAGATTAACTGCATATATTGAAATAAAACATATTTATTTATTGTTAGAAGTTTAAGAATAATTATTGACTTTAATATGCAAATTTGTATATGCATGAAGGTATGAAGATATATTGCAATGTGGGCATATGGTCGTCATTTTAGAGTGGAGAATTAGGACTGCAAAACACAAACGTGTGACTTTGAAGTGTTCATTTCATTCGATCAAACAAGTCATGCAAGTTTAGGAGATAGAAACCCAATACAATAACAACTTGCTTATGTTGGCATCAATCAACATATAATTGAGCTGGACTATAGGTCCTTTAGATGTGTTATTTTTAAATGAAAACAATTTGATAATTTTGATAAAAGGAGATTTGTTAAACATGACCTAGTTAATGAATTATATGTTATTGACATGCATAGTGAAGTGTTGACATTTCAAGCAAAACCATATGTTTTCCTAGAACACTAATAACATGATTTATTACATCTGAATGTCTCTAATGAAAATTGGTGGTTTTTTATTCCTTGTACGCCCATGGGAAAAAGGGTTTTTGAAAACATAACAATTGAAATCATTGCACTATATCAAGTAGAGTATGATGTAGTGTATATGGCGAAGGAAATATGGGTGATCAAGTAGGATTAGGAGTGTATCAATGTCAAGTGTTCATTGTACTCCTAGTGGATTTATTTAATACAAATATATGGTGGTTTCATATTATTATTTTATGAATTTTAATGAATCAAAGTTGCTAATTCATAAGCTATATTTTAATGAACAAAAATCACCAACTTTTTGCTCAACCAATGGGCATACAAACATATCAACACAAAACATATACATGGTAAAATGATAATAATAAAAAAACAACATCAAATTTTGAGTCTTCTGAGTACATAAATATATAATCACTAATATCTTCATTGTTCTTCCTCAATAACTTCAATGACTAGGTAACTAATAGATGATAGATAAATAGATAGATAGTCTAATTACCCTTGAGATGTTGCATATATTTGATTATAGCCTAAGTTAACAATTAACTCTAACTACACATACAAATGTTCTCTTTACTATTTAATTTTTTGTCCATGTATCTCATTTCGAACTTTTGTTTTACTTCCCTCCATGTTTTCATATGTGCAAGGTATTTTCGGGGCTTCCTTCATATTTATTTTGTGATGCCATTTATTGTTCAGGGTATGTTGTACGTTTGGTAATTATTCTTTCATGATTTTAGTGTTTACCCCTAGTTCATGTGGGATTTTCATTTACTAATCATAATGATGGTATTATTAAACCAAAATACATTTGCAGAAATTTTTAAATATTTATCCTAAGTATGTTGTCATTTAGCGACTTGTGATTGTTGGGTTGTTTATTTAACATGGGAAATAGGGGTATCAGGTCTAAATAACTCCAATAGGTGGGTAAATTGTGACTAGTAGTAAGTCATTGTGGCTGTATGAGACTTAGTGTCATTTGTATTTTTCATTGGTTAACATAACCATTGCAGGTGATGTTATTGTCGTGGATCTAAAAGTTGTTTTTTGTTTGTGGTCAGGGTGGGGAGTGCTAGAAATAGTTTGGAGTCCATTCAATATGAAAAGAGTTTCAACAAGTAGATTCTAGCAAACCGGGGGAGGAGTATCTATAAGAATATTCTAGCTAGTAAGTAAATTGTGTACATATATACAACTTTTGTGATGATATTATAACGTTAAGATTCAATATTGCAATGATAATTTCGATGCTAATTTATTCATTCAAAGCAATTATGACATACATTTACACTAAATTTGATGCAAAGTGACACATATACAACACAATATGTATTAACACATTATTATGTGTCGAGTTTTATGATATACAATGGCAATAAATTATGTGGTACAAGAATCTAAAACATTGATGTGCATTGTGTTTTGCATCGTCCTATGAGACTAACGACACAAACACAATGCTAAAAAAGATGCACATGGATATAGACATGACACAACATTGATTAACACATTATTGTGCATTATGTTTTTCATTGTATAATGAGACAACTGTGCATAATGATGATGCACATATTTGTCAAGTGTCATGTTTTGAAATGTAAGATGATGTACATGACACAAAAAAAGATGCAAGTTAACAAGAACCTGGATGAAACATTTATGTGTGGCATGTCTTACATCATCATATGATGCAAATACATCTCAAATAAATGGTGAATGCAAGGAAAAAAAATGCCTCAAACAGACTTGAAAACACATCTATGATGCAAAAATGTGATGCTAAAGCCCTATATTATAGTAGGGTGAACACTATATTTACCTATTCTCACTCATTTCACATGTTGGACCCATATTAGGCTAACCCATATTAAATATACATTTATCCCCACCACATGTTTATGATGCACTAACCATCATGTATTGTCCAGATCTGATGGTCCTCATTCACTTCGGGACTTCGGGGTTCTGGCCTTCGTCTTTGCTTATCCTATCCTTCCACTTTACTCAATCCAACGGTCGATATATTATCCGAAGTGTTCCTTAGATCGGACGACTCATGTCCACTTCGAGGCTTTGGCCTTCGGGTAATTTTACAAGTTCTCAACCCATTCTTACCGAAGTGGTCAACGTCGAAGTTGATTGTCTCATGATTTGATGGTTCCCCTTTTCTATTCCAAATCGACGACTAATACTTAAATCTAGATCAAATCTTGATCTAATAGCTAGGAAACCTCTCGAAGCTCCTGCTTCAAATATGTCGGTTGAGATCTAATTCCTCTAACTTCCCCTCAATCTGACGGTCCTGGACTGTCCTGAAATGATAATAGACGGCCTCTATGCGTCATCCCTTCTGAGCTTTTGGGTTTATACTTGGTTTCCAACTGAACCAAGGATATCTACATGCTCTGATCTTGTGCAATCTAATACGCTGCCTCTCCTGATCTTTTAGGTAGATTCCTCTGTAGCTCGCATTTGTCTTCTGTGTACTCCTGAAAACTATCTCAATGAACAAGATTCTTCCTTGGATCCTTTGGAGTTTTCCCGTGGGGATTTTGATCTCGATGGCATTTCTACAACGCGCTCTTCCTTCTGAGCTTTGACTAATGTCCTTGCTTTTGAGCTTGAATCTCTGCATATTGTTTGACATTTTCATTCTCTACATATTGTTTGACATTTTCATTCTTTGTTAATTGTTATATTGTTGTCATCAATGACAATTCATCAATGAAAACTCATCAATGACAATTCATCATAACAACTTATCATCACATCACAATGACATCGATTGTTGACATCAATAACAACATGTCCAACAATCTCCCCCTTTTTCATTCAGGGAAACACACTAACTTCATACACAAACTCCCCCTATGATGATGCTTCTCTCGTCTGAAGTTACTCTCCGCCTTTGACATCAATGGCAAAGGGTTGCTCCCCTTATGATCAACCTCTGCCAGTATGCATGTTGTTGACCAAAATATGAACTTGGGTAACTCCCCCTGCAATCATGTTATGCCTGCCATAACTGAATGACTCCCCCTGTCAATCTGCTCTCTCTGCCTCTGACTACTCTCCCCCTTTGTTTCTAAAGGGGTATCTCTTCCTGACAAGGTCTCTTCCCCCGTTAATTTACCAACTTCTTATCTCAGTTCATTGGATATTTGTGTTCAAATAAGTAATCTTTTTTATACCAACTTGTAGTGATACCCACTTGTAGTGATCAAGTATTTCAAAACTTAATCTAATTACTTTCTTATTTGATAACCAAAATACTCCTCCTGAGTTTTTACTAACTTTCCTTTGTCAAATAGAACAAGAGTATGAATCTTACTGATCTTTTTGATCTGCTTCTTATTCTTCTTTGATATTTCACAGGAATATCAATTGAGGATTGATGCCAATTGATTTAATACCAATTTTGTTATCAATTGATCTTTGTTGAATGATACTCCTTGAACTTCTCTACTACCTTTATTTTTCCTCTTCTCGTATTTTACAACTAACCCTACCAATGGTTTTTCTTTTGACCACTAATCTATAGATAGTCAAGATTTTCCATGTGTTATTTTTTAAAAACTCTTGGCATGATCCTTTGATTTTATATAAACCAATTTAAACTTCTTTTTGTATTTTCTTTCTTTGGCTAACAAATTATAACATCATTAGAATTTGATATTGTCCCATATTATTTTATAGGCACTTCCTTTTCTTGAGCTTGATTTATTTCATATTGAATTTCACATTCTTTATTGGGACCTTCACCCATCATGTTCTTATTGTTAATTTCTTCATTTTCAGGTGTAATATCATCTTTCTTGCTTTCTCCTTCAGATTTTCTTCTCCATATCTCTCTATGAGATATTATTATTTGTGGATCTTCTCTTTCTAATTGTGTTTTTGGAGATTTGTCATCTCCTTTTTTCTTCCAACTTTTATTAGGTTTTCTCACTGACTTGAATGAATTATTTAAGGATCGACTTTTTGAACTACTGCAGCTTTGGGATTTGTGCCCAAACCTATCACAGTTGTAACATCTCATTGTATGACAAAATTTTGTTGTGTGCCCAACAAAATTGCATCTCCAACATCTAATTGAGTTTATGGATTTTCTTGTATATCCTTTCTCTAGTTTCTTGCAGTCCATTGCTTTATGGCCAAAGTTATTACAAGAAAAGAAATAGCCATTGAAGGTGTTTCCATTCTTGATTTTATTTTGGCTTGAGAGATCTGTCATTTGATTTTCTTCTTCATTTTTATTGGCCTCCTTGAGTTGAATCTTTAGATTTGCATTATTGTATTCATTTATCTTCTTAAGGTTGATTATTTCTGATTTCAACTTGTGACATGTTTCTTCCTTTTTAGTCAATTGAATCTTCAGGGCTTCTTCCAATTCATTAGCATGTTCAAGTTGAGTCTTTAGATTGATGACTATTTCTTCTGTCTCATCCAATACTTCTTTGCATTTAATAGTTTTTTCATATGTCTTCAATTCTTCCATATCTTTTATTAGATGAAAAACTTTAGTTTTCAATATTTTGATTTCTTCCTTGTATTCTAGTTGAATCCTTTTGAGGTTGATGGCTTCTGATTCAAACATTTGGCATGGATTTTTCTTTTTAGTTGTTTGAATCTTCCGGGCTTCTTCCTTTTTCTTAGCTTCTTCAATTTGAGTCATTAGATCTGCATTAGTACTTTCATTTATCTTTTTGAAGTTGATGTTTTTCAATTCCAACGTGTGGTAAGCATTTTCTTTCCTACTTAATTGGATCTTTAGGTCTTCTTAACTTTCTTTAGTTTCCTCAAGTTGAGTGTTTAGACTGTTAACTAATTTTATGTTTCTTTTAGTACTTCTTTTCTTTTGTTATCATGTTTTTTTCAATTCTTCTATTTCCTTTATCAAATGATCAACTTCAATCTTTAATCTTCTGATCTCTTTTTCTTTGTCTTCTAGCTGAACTCTCTGTTCAAACTCTTCATGGTTAGATTGATCTAACTGTTGAAGTAGCAACATTTATTTTTGTTGAAGTTTCTCCAACTCTTCTAGAGTGCACATCGTTATGTACTAAAGATTGTCAAGAGCCTCCACATGAACTTTAATATGCATATAATTTCCTGGTTCCAAACGAATCTCTCCTATTGCAACTGTAACATCAATTTTAAGATTATGTAATTTTTCCTTAGTGATTACCGAGGTATGCCTCAATTCCTTGATGAGGTTGTCTTCCTCATCGTTGACTGAGGTTTGCATCAAATCCTGCATTTCATTCTTATTAGAAATCTTTTTCTCTACATTATGTTCTTCAATCTGATTGGAATTCTCCTTTTCTTTATCTTGGTCCTTATCTTGATAAGAATTCTCTTCTTCTGAGTTTTGTTCTTTATTCTGATAGGAATCCTCTTCAATAGAGTCTTGTTCCTTATTCTAATAGGAATCCTCTTTATCTGAGTCTTGTTCCTCACTTTGATGGGATTTCTCTTCTTCCTGTATTTCATTGTGATAACCATTTTATAGTCGGAGCCATAATTCTTTAGCAGATTTGTAGTGCCTTATCTTTTCTTTGACTTGGTCTGACAATCCATCCTGGATTGCTTTTAAGGATAATGAATTGTTTCTCCTTGCTTCCTTTGCAGTTTTGGTTTTGCTCTTTGAAGTAGTTAAGTGTCAGGGCTTACTTACCACCGAATCCCAAACTCCAGATCCTCTTGACTTCAAATATATTTTCATGTTTTCCCTCCATGATGAATAATTTTTTCCATCAAATAAGGGAGCTTCATTTGTGGAGATAACAATTTATCCATCCATTTCTTCAGAATCTACCTTCCAGTGTTTAAGTTGTGTTGAAGGCACCCGCTCTGATACCAATTGTTGAAATGGACACTTGAAACTGAGAGCAGGGGGTGAATCAGTGACACAAAACTTTGGACAATTTTCCACTTTTCATAAATTAACTAAAAAACATATATTTATTTATTTTTCTCAACCAATATATAAAAGAACAAATATTTTATTTATTTATTTAACTTGAATGAATACATAAGATCAATATTTTAATATCTTCAACTTCAAGCAACTATGAGAGACCCAAATCTCTGTTACAAGACCCAACTTCTAGTTCTCAGATCCAACTGAGAAATGAGGAATCCAACTCTCAAAACAAGTCCCAGCCTGTTGATCTCAGATTCAACTGAGATGTGAGGAATCCAATCCTCATACAAGACCCGGGTTGTAAATAGGCACAAACCTGACAGAATGAACCTTCATTCAATCCATTATATATAAATATATATACTTCAACAAATTCAACTACACTTTCTTTTCACCATTCTTTCTTGTTTATATAGTCTTCCAACTGGTGTGAATTTGAATCATTGCATCTTTTGATATTGAACCATTGTACCTTTTCATTTAAATGATAATATTAAACTTTAAATAATGTCATTTTTCCTTTTATCCTTTATTCATAATGCTCATGATTTAACTCTCTTAATCATGAATGTGTGTCGGTTCTTTTGTCTTCGTGAGTTGATCACAAACATGGATCGACACATTATATCATTCTCCTGCTTCTGCTACGTCCTTTGTTCACCAACAGATCATATTCAATATTTTTACCGATTCTCTGTATTGTTCTGGTGTTAAATCTATATTGAATTATTCTACAGACCTTAAGTTGTTTATATAAATGAATTATGTATGAGGCGCTTCCTTCAAACCATTTTCATATGACCATAGGTGCAGAACCACAGGCTTATTAATTTAAGGGTTGTCTCTTCTTTCGCCCTTATTCCTCTATCACGAGACAAATGTTTCGTGCTTCATAATTCTTCCCCTTTTCTTTTTAGCCCCCATATGTCCAGTGTTGGGACCGTGTTCTCCATTACTTCATCCTTCAGGACTTCAATCCTTTGCAACCTTTCAAATCTTCCGAAGCAGATTTCGCTGAAGTGCATATACGGATTTCACTAGTAGATTGGATGTTCCATATTTATCTTCCGTGAATGGACGATCCTTACTTATCTAGAGGCTTCAATAACAATCGACGATTATGACTTAATCAAGAGTTGAGATGAACGTTTCTCTTTTATTATGGAACTTCGATTATTCGTGGCTCCCGGACTCTGGAGTAGTAATTCCTCTGGAGTGATTACCTACCGAATAAGTCATAAAGCAGTGGTGACTATTTGTTGTCGGTTAACACCTCCACTTATCCTAGCCTTCCACTATGCTTGATCATCGGTTGAGAATTCTCCCAAAGTAGATCAACGATTAGCATTACTTCATGATTTACGCTTACTATATCTTTCCACTGTACTTTGATCAACGACTATGACTTAATCAAAGGTTGAGATGGATGGTCAGGATTATTCATTGATCTGTGTGTCAGATCAACGACTGAGAATGCTCTCGAAGTTATCTTAGATCAACGATCAACGTTGACTTCGGCCTTCGTCGCTTCGGGTGATTTCTCCTTCACAACCCTTCAATCTTCCGGAGTTCATTTCACCGAAGTAGATCAAATGGTTGGATTTTACTTGCACGATGAACGGTTCTTGTTAATTTCGATACTTCAGGACTTTGGGCATTTGTTGGTGGTGAAACTCTCGAAGTGACGTGGCACTAAATGAATGGTTTCCACATGTCACTTAGATTCGTAACTTACGCATACCTGAAATGCCAACTTCATCTTGACACTTGTCATTATTTGATTGTTACACGTGTCCTTGTTGATGTAGTCTTGCTGACGTGGATATCCTCATGTGGCACATGTTCTCCTCTTGGATCTAACAATTTTCATAACTCCCGAAATGTATCATAGATCGATAGTTGAGAATGACTTCATCCTTCGACGCTTCGGGTGAATTTACATGTTCTCAATCCTTTTTCACCGAAGTGGTTAGCAACGAAGTTGACCACTATTATGATCCAACGACCATCATGTATTGTCCAGATCCGATGGTCCTCATTCACTTCAGGACTTCGGGGCTTCGACCTTCGTCTTTTCTTATCCTATCCTTCCACTTTACTCGATCCAACGGTCGGTATATTATCCGAAGTGTTCCTTGGATCAGACGACTCGTGTCCACTTCGGGACTTAAGTCGTCGGGTAATTTTACATGTTCTCAACCCATTCTCACCGAAGTGGTCAGTGTCGAAGTTGACTATCTCTTGATCTAACGGTTCCTCTTTTCTATTCCAGATCGACGACTAATACTTAACTCTAGATCAAATCTAGATCTAACGGCCGGGAAACCTCCCGAGCTCCTACTTCAGATCTGTCGGTTGAGATCTAATTCCTATGACTTCCCCTCAATCTAACGGTCCTGGACTGTCCTGAAATGATAATGGACGACTCCTGTGTGTCATCTCTTCTAAGATTTTGGGTTTATACTTGGTTTCCAACTGAACCAAGGATATATGTATGCTATTGTCACGTGCAATCTAATACGCTGCCTCTCCTGAGCTTTTAGGTAGATTCCTCTGCAGCTCACATTATGTCTTCTGTGCGATTACTCCTCAAAACTATCTCAATGAACATGATTCTTCCTTGGATCCTTTGGAGTTTTCCTGTGGGGATTTCGATCCCGATGGCATTTCTACAATGCCCTCTTCCTTCTGAGCTTTGATTAATGTCCTTGCTTCTGAGCTAGAATCTCTACATACCGTTTGACATTTTCATTCTCTACATATTGTTTGACATTTTCATTCTCTGCTAATTGTTATACTGTTGTCGTCAATGACAATTCATCATAACAACTTATCATCACATCACAATGACATCGACTGTTGACATCAATGACAATATGTCCAACAAACTTTAGCACTATGATCCACACTTATCCATGGGACCTTGGTAAATGGTTGTGCACGCTCATAACAAGCATTGAGGACAACACTTTCATAAGGGGGGTGGAATGTAGTGTAGCTAGAGAGGTAGTAGGGTGGCGGGGGGACGGAAAGCCCATAGTAATCATAATGGAGACCATTCAATGTAAGGTGGACTAGGTCCACTATATTATTAAGTAAGGCCCACTATGGTAGTTAGGTATATTAGTGTAAACATAATAAATGTAAGTGGAATTACTAGAAGGTTCCTCTATAATGTTCTTAGGTGGTTAGTAGTGTTATCACACTCATTGTAGGTTGGACAAAGCTCGACCCAATATACAAAAGTGGGACAAAAGCGAGAATATCTACCCACTATCACCTTAGACAGACACTCCCCTCGCTTTAGTGACGATGAAAATCATCACAAGGGGGGAATCCCGGTGACCCTGGGGGGATTGAGATGGAAAGTGATATAATGGAAGGTGAAACCCCTACATGTCGAATTACGAGTGGAAAATGTCTTGGGTAAGAGTCTTGTTGGTGAGGGTAGGTAGCTGAAGTGGAGTGTACCTACAAAAGAGTATTATACATGTCCGAGACAAGACAAAATATAGATATACAAGCTAAATAATCAAAAGAACAAGCAAGTGAAGCCTTTTGTCCTATATTGCAGCAATCAAAAATAATATATATCAACAAGTAAATGATAACAATGGCTGCAAAATATATCACAAAAAGTCAAGTAAATGATGTAAGAGACTAAGCTAGCAATTACTAGTCTAACTCCAGTGAAATAGAACAAGACTTTAGTGACAATAGAGGATTGTTAGATGATGTTATCAACAAATTATTATGACAACCAAGTGTTTGTAGCAAATTTTTCCTACAACAACAAAATCCCACTGCCAAAATCAACAAGTAAACCACCCAAAATATAGCTAATGATGAGTAGATTAATCATAGTGGTTTCCAAGCAAATTTCAATGGTGGAATAGTAAGTAAAAGAGAGAGTTTGAGTGAGTTTTGTTGCATCCCTAATGGTTGTAGCATAAATTTATAATAGCATCAAGAAATACTTATCCAAGTTAGATTCCCTAGGGGCTCAAGCAAGCCAATAACATATATAATTGAATCCACTTTAGACAAATGAAATATCTCGATAAAACACGTATACCGATGCAACAATTTTATTTCTCTAATGCAATTTTCAGATTAGTGCTTTTAATCTATAGGGTAATGGAGTCGTTGTAAGAGTTGGATCCACTACTTCTTTAGGGGTGTAATCCCTTTTACTCCCTAGAGCAAGAGAATCCAACAAAGGTAAGTCTAGGAGGGTGTAAGCCCTTTTACTCCTCCTAGCAACCTTGTGGAAAATGACTTATCAAATAATAATTAAGATGAAACTTGGTGGAGGGTGTATGCCCTTATACTCCTCCAAGGGTTTTAGACAAGAATAACAAGAAACAAGAATAAATTACCAACAAATGCAAAAAATTCCTTATGAATTCCACAAGATAGCAAGATAAAACCCTAGATTACTAAGCAAATTCCATTCACATGCAAGAATAAGCCTCCAAGAAGGGTAGTGCACCACTTTAGCTCCACAATAAACCAATAAGCATCCAAAATATTACACAAGAGAGAGAGATAACTCAAATGCCCAAAGAGGGCAAAAATTTCATGCAAGTATGTTTTTTCCCAAGTGAGAGAGCTATATAAAAATGAAATGATTTGGTTTATTATTTATACAAGACCTCAATATAATGTTTGTCCACATAACATTAGGGTAAACCACAAAATGAGGAGGCCGACCTCCTTAGTTTTCCCCCCCTTACAACAATAATTTGAATTTTACACAAATTAAACCTTAAAAGATGATGCCAAGCCCTAAGGGGATGACGTTTTGGTTCTCTTAGCAAGTCGTTGAGTGGTTGGAGAAGGTGTTGGGCCTCCAAAGGCCATGCGTCATTGTGTAATGTTTCTTCCTCTCCATCAATCAGGCCAAGCCATCTTCAAACATCACCACCACCATCAAACCTTAGCCCTAAGGGTGACGTCAAGCCCAAACGGTGTAGCACATGGCCTCCAAAGGTAAGTCGTTGGGCTAGATGAAGGATAGGTGCCTTCCTTCAAGGTGTTTTCTCTTGCATCCAAAGGAAACATCCATCTTCTGGCTTCTCCCAAGGTGTGGGTCATGGCATCCAAACTATGGGATTCATGCCCCAATGAAGGCCCAAGCTAGGTTTGTTCCTTCCAAAATGTCCATTAAGCGAGGTCCTTCAAAGACAAATGAATGTGCCCTCCAAGGGTCTCAAGTCAAATGTATCATGGCAAGTGAAATCACATTTAATACAATAGCCACCTAAACATGCGCATCAAAACTACCTTTTCAAATCAAACAAGTGCTCAAACCCTATGCAACTTGCAAAGTTTAGGTATGGGGGGGTTGTTAAGGTGACCTATTGGGTAAGTCATTCCTCAAGTCAAGGAGTGTGTCCTAGGTGGACCCTCAATAAGTCATGCAAAGAAGATGAAGTGGATGGGGATAAGACTTTTTGGCATGGGGTTCATGACATACAAGGGTTCATATTTTCTCATTTATGGGTGCCTTTGTAGAGGGTGTGTTGCACCTTTGTTTTCAATGCAACCTTTTTCCAAGCCCATTTATTGCCATTAATTAGTTAAAGTGTTTCCAGGTTGAATCCAAAGTAGACTTCTACCTAAACATGAAAAACATTACCCACCTTGACTCTACCATGGGCACACTGTGCTTCCCCAAGTTGAAGATAATGTGTGGGACTTCTACCTAAGCATGAAAAACATTGCCCACACATGGTCTGCCTTGGTTGGCATTTTTTTAATTGTTATTTTTTGCAGGTCCCATTAATTTCTTATGAGAGACATTTCATTATCCTCGAGATCCGTGGGTGAGCATCTAGAAGGCTTATGACTGGATTTTATCCTTTTCCAGCTACAAGACTCTAGACCTTCAACCCCTTCTTCCCATGAAACGACGTACAATCCTTTCTTGGGTCAGTACACCCGAAAAACCCAAAAGGTGAGGAGACGAAAAGGAAGAGGTGTGAAAAATGATAAGTATGATCAAGAATGGTACGATGACTCATCAAGGAGAACTCCCAGTAGCAAACCTTTTCTCAAGGGTGACCACTTACTAGGGCACAATGTCAACCACCAAGGTGAAACATGGCAAAGAGCATAATTTCCAAGCAAACATTCTATAATCAAAAGTAGCTTTAAATGCAACATACTCAGATGCCTCAAGTATTAAAGTGACACTTACCACAATACCTGACATGTACCTCATGGAGCATGACCCATTGTCTTATGGAAACAAGATGATGTGGTGGATGGCATCATAATGAACCAGAGAAGTGTGGTGGTGAAGTGGGTTTTCATCTGTGTAAGTAGACATCACAAGTCAATCCATCTATCGACACTCCATGTCTGCAACCTGAGGGCCTCAAGACATCATCTCCTTAGTTATCCCTAAAATTGGGGGATAACAGGTAGCACTATATAAATGGGTTCAAGCATGTAATGGGGTGTGAAGTTGAGAAGTATTGTATTTGGAGTGTGTACCTCATTAGGAGGTTTCCCCCTTAAAGAGGCAAGTGAACATGAGAGGATCCCTTCCATAATAGTATCCATTGTATGTTGTTGCCCTACCTCAAGCGTTTCTATAATAATAAAAGAGAATTTTTGCTATATTATTCTTTGGATCTATTGTGGTGTTTGTGTATTAAGATCTTTGGTACTTAACAAAGGCAGCCTATGTGAGAGGACGAGACACAACACATACACATAGAGTGAGAGAGTGAGCTCTCATTGATTGGGTGGATAAGGACATTCATCCAAGTGTGTAGGGTAGGGGCCAAGTATATGAGCAAAGGGGTAGCAAGGGAGATAGCAACCAACTAGTAATATTGAATGACTAATCTTGAGGTTTGTAGGGCTTGGCTATCTGTTGATTTTGTATTCCTCAGGTGGGGCATTTTCCCAGGACGGGAGACTAGAATAATAATAATAAATCTCACATAACTATTTTTTCCAAGGGTAATTTACCTAAAACATTGAGTGCAATGTGTTTGGTTACAATTTTTTCTTATGTTGTAATGTTTGGTTAAATAAACCAGTTGTGCTCTTATTCAATAAATTGGTTTTATTTGGAATTAATTACTGATGCTGGGTTACAAAAAATTAACATAGACGTCCTGTTGGAATAAGCCATTGCGCACCCCATTGTTGGAATTTCACCTTGATTTTAGAGAGGATGTGATGCCACAAGTTCGAGGAAAGGGATTGAAGACATATAGGCATACCCAAGTATTTAAAGGAACACCAATTCACCACAAAGGGAAATTGAAGGATCCTAGCCATTGCAAAGAGAGTTTTGGCACTGACATTCCATGCATAAAAATGTCTTTTATTGTAATTAACCACCCCCCATCCCCCGGAAGCTTCCGTGAACTGATCTATAACGTTTTTGAAGCACGAGGCTAAAATGATGGAGACCCCTCCTAGAAGCAAAGTGTCATTTGCAAATTGGGAGTGGTTTATCTTCTTGAATCCTCTTACAATTTTGATACCTGGGATATTGCCAATATTTCGTTCATGATCCAATATTCTATTAAGAGCCTCTACCATCAAGATGTATAATAATGGAGAAAGGGGACACCCTTGCCTCGATCCATTATATGCTTTAAAAAAGGGCGTAGGGTGACCATTGACCAAAGGAGCAATCCAAGGACTATTTATGCAAGTCGGGACCCATTTGATGAAATCTGAGCCGAAGTTGAACTTATAAAGAACCTCTAAAAGGAAAATGTGATGAACTCTATCGAAGGTGTTTGCCATGTCTATCTTGATAATCATCCCTTCCCCCCCCCCTAGACTTGTTGGAATGCATTGCTTCTTGCACAAGGATGATGTTGTCAATAATTTGTCTCTTCTCCTCAACCCCCCCTTTGTTAGGCGGAATGAGCTTGTGAAGTAACATTTTGATTGTGTTGGCTATGGTTTTTGTCATGATCTTATACAAAACATTACATAAGGAGATTGGCCTAAACCTTGAGAAGAGACATTTACCTCTTTCAGAATTAGAGCAAGAAAAGCAGATTTGGTTGCTCCTCCCATTCGTGCATATTTATGAACAAATTGGACCATTCTTATAAAATTATTTTTTTATGTGTCAACACCTTTTATAGAACTGAGTAGTGAGTCCATTTAGATAAGGCACCTTATCTGAATCCGGCTGATGGATTACCTAAAGAATTTCTTCTTATGTGACAGGGTGGATTAGAACTTTGTTTTCATCCGGATTAACAAGAGAGGGAATATGGGACAAAATATGCTCTCTAACTTCCGTTTGTACTTTCCCAGACTCAGAGTAAAGATCTCCAAAGTGCTTGAAGGTCACCTCATGTATTCCTTGAAACGAGGAAATAATATCCCCTTATGTTGTCTTAATTTCTTTTACCTTATTTTTCCATGGTCCGACCTTCGATTGACGACGAAAGAAGGATGTGTTTTTATCGCCATCCTAGAGCCAAAGACTACGAGACTTAAGTCACCACATCTATTCCTCCTTTCTAAGAGTATACTCATACTTCTGAAAAATAGATTGTTCTTCTTGTAACAACTCTTAAACAACTTTACCTTCTTCTAATTTACTTTTAATATCTTCCAATTGTTTCTAATATTCTTTGAGTTCTATCTTCGGGGCTTTGAATTTGAGTTTAGCCCAATCCTTAAGGGCCTTCTTAGTGGCTTGCAACTTTTGTTCCCAAATAAAAATAGGAGATGCTGAAACCCAATGATTCCAAGAACTTAACACCAACTCAAAGAAGGAAGGGTCATTAAGCGAGAGGGGATTAAAACAAAAGAGGATGAGTCCAAATATTGGGATTCAGATACGAGGAGAGAAATGGGATGATGATCAAAATTGGCTTGGGGAAAGATAAGGGAGGACAGAGAGAAGAAGTTAGCTGGGAAGGAGATGTGGAACAAGAATTTGTGTAGCCTGGCTGTAATGTGACCAAGACCAACTCTTCTATTCGACCAAGTAAATTTTCCTTTGGAAGGCTAAATATGAATAAAATCTAAGGTGGACATGAGATCTTCCATCCTTTCCTTGCAAGGATCTCTTACAATGGAGCCTCCTTTATTCTCCTTCTGATGAAGAGTGGTGTTAAAATCTCTGGCTATTATACAATTTACTCCATAATCCAAATCTTGAATCCCCACGAGGGAATTCCTACAATCTAATTTCTCATGATAGTTATTAGGCATATAGATATTAAACATGTGCACAAACTTACTTAAGGGCAGATGAGTGAGCTTGACCAAAAGTCAATCTTGAGATGCTTGGCTTTGCTCCAGTTGGAAGAACTTGGTGTTCCAGAAAGTGCAGAGACCCCTAGAAGCTCCTCGAGAACTAACAACCAATCCTTTTCTATTGCTCTCTATAAAGGTACTTTCCTCTTTGTCTCCTAGATCAGAAGGACTTGAGGCCTTTTTGACTTGATTACCTTTTTAAAGAATCTAACTTTTCTTTGCTCCCCAAGCCTCTGCATTTCCAAGAGTTGATTTTCATCATTTACTTGAAGATTTGGTTACCCCTCCTTTGGGGGGGGGGGCGTTGGATCCGTCCTATCCCCTTGTGACCTTCAACTCTTTCTTAAATAAGCCTTAAATCGTGGTCCAAGTTCACAGATCCTTTTATTTATTTGCTACCTCTTCTCTTTTGTGTTTATTTATCGTTCTGCCCACTTTCTTGATAGGTGCGTTTTGAGCAATTTCTCTGTTCGAATGATCCCAAAGTCATCATTAGTTCCTTCCTAAAAAATGACCATGATTCAAATCCTATGCCTGGATGTTGAATGGAGACCAATGACTTCCTTCGCATGAGAAGAGCGTGGGTTCAGAGCTTGGGGAGGGCTTATTAGGTTCACTTCCCCAAAGCAGGGGGGGGGCATCCACTCCTTCTTTGTGATCTTCCTAATTTTCCATAGAAACATCTTCAGAATTGGAAAGTGCTTCATATTGATTATTGCTAGATGTTGGTCCTTGTGTGCCAAAAGTTGCCTCACTCAAAGCTGAAGAAGATCTAGGAACCATGATGGAGGGTTGGGGCATGACATGGGCCTTTTCAAGTTGAGACTGTCCACCTTGCTTGGATGTTGATCTTCTCTTCTTAGGGAGCCGCTATTGCTCAGTTGCTTCAACTGGAGAATGATTCGTGTTGTCCTTGGGGCAATTTTTGGGAAAATGACCATACTTGTGACATGCTTTGCACTTGAAATGAAGTTGCTCGTAGTCCACTTGCTACAAGTAGGTCCAATTATCAAGGGTAAGTTGAATGGCCTCAAGCAGGCCCTTCTCGAGATCTACTTCCATGCAGATGCAGGGACATGCCTGCATTCCATCTTGTGGTTTGACTCGATCGATGTAACGACCTAAGGCATTACTACGATTTGTGTCATCGCTCTAACAGTGCAGAGGAAGATATGACAAGCGGACCCAGACGAGGATTGTTGAGGGAATGCCATTTTTTGGACAAAAAATCAAGTGTCCATCGATTGAGATACATCCCACGAGAACCCACGAAGTAAGGGCTGCTTCAGAAGATAAGATCCCTATCAGATTTCTCTTCAAACAAGAAAGTAAAAAACCCTCGCCCATAGAAAGACATAGAGAGTTGCCCCTTGATTAGGGGTTTCCAATTTTATCCACCCAAAGGGACATAGATTGCGGGGAGGGACAAATCCATGTGAACTGCCCAATCAGACCATTTTTGGTGAGACAAAGAGCCAAGTTGTGTGAGTTCAAGGAAGGAACTAGGACTTTAGGGATTTCATTAAGTTTTTTCACAAATCTAGAGGGGGGCGGCTTGGCAATTTTGCTAAGAGAAGAGACTAGAGAGCAAAAAGCCGAGATATCAGGAGGAGGAGGAGGAGGCAGATCTCCCCCACTAGAGGTTGAAGCCATGAGGAGTGAGGCAACAAGCATGATAGGGTTTGCAGTCAAATCATAAGCTCACAAGATCATAACACTAAGTCACTTAATATGTGTTTGTAATTGTAAATAAAATTGAATACAAATTTTAAATGATTTTGAAAAAATAGATATTTTGATAATAATTTATTAAATAAATAAAATACTATAGTTTACATAAATAATGGCTAATTATGTATAATTAATATAAACATTTTATTTTAAAAATAATTGAGTTATCTAGTTATGGTAAAAGGATTTTTATATTGTTGTGCAATAAACATGCTTTTCTATAATATGAAAATATTACATTGAAATATAATTGACTTGTAATATTTTATGAAGATTTTTTACTAATAAATAGTAGTTAAAGATAGTCATGGTGTGAAATCTATACATAATTTATATTTAATATTAATAATTGAAATTACTTTCTTATATAAATAAAATAATTTAAAAATACAAAATATATTTTTTGATAATTTAAAAATACAAAATAATTTTTTTTTTTAAGATTTAAAGATTGATGAGATAATATTACTACCCATTCTTAACCATCAAACCCAATTTAAAAAAAATAATGATTATATTTTAATATATAATTTTTCAAATAATATAACTATGAATTATTTAAGTAATATCTTTTATTATGACTTAAAATTGTTTGCTCCCAAAACATTTAGCACTTTTTGAATAATGATGATGAGTAGTTAATTGTCTCTAGTGCTAGTTGATAAGTGAGTTACGATAGGTTTTTTCACTATAAAAAAAGTTATATCTTTTAGATAAAAGCCACAACAATGACTAAAAGAGATATGGGCTTATCTTTTAAGTAAAAGGTTAAATTGTAATATCTTTTAACCACAAGAATGATTACAAGAGATATTGACTTAAGAGTGGAAGTTTACCTCCTTATAAACTACCAATATAACAAGTCAACACACATTCTCTTATGGCTATCCTTACTATCAATTAATAGATTTTGTTACCTTCTGATACAAATTCTTTTTTACCTATATAACACCAACTCTTATATCTAAATTTATCTAAATTAACCTTCTAACTTAACAAAAAAAAATCATTCACTTATTATCTTCTCTATTTATAATATTAATTAACAAAATCTTTACTATCTTCTCTATTTATAACATTAGATAACCCCAAAAAGAACAACACATTAAAAATACATAATTATTTTAAAATATTAATATCGAAAGATACCATCAATTTAAAAGTTTTCAGTCTAAATTTAATATTTATGTTATTAAAATTTTTAATACAGTTTGACTATTTTATTAATTTAACAGTTTTCACTATTTATGTTATTAAAATTTTTAATACAGTTTGATAGTGCTCTCCCTGAATATTAGAGGGATTGGAGGCACTCTCAAGGCTGCCTCCTTCAGAAGACTTCTGGAGCGTACAAAGCTGGATATTATCTTCCTGCAAGAAACACTTAGTGATGCACAGAAATCCAGAGATTTTGTGTTTCTTTTTCGTCCAACTTGGTACACGATGGTCGTTAGCTCCACTGGTAACTCCGGTGGTTTACTGGTGGCTTGGGAGCCATGTGTATTTGACCTGAAACCCACTTTGACTACTGGAGGTATCCTTTGTATGGGTCATTGCCTAGCAACTTCACGAGAGATTGTGCTTCTTAATATCTACGGTCCATGCTCGGACCGAAAGCGATTCTGGTCGCATCTAGCTGACAGTGGAATTCTCACCATACCATATCTCATTGTAGGTGGAGACCTCAATCTCATCCTATCTGCCACAGAGAACTGGGGAGACAGCTATGTGTCGGGGGCTAACGAAGATTTTTACAGAAATATTTTTGACACCAGCAAACTGACTGATATCTTACCAGCCCTGCTTGTCCCCACTTGGAGAAATGGCCGATCGGGGCCCGACGCCATTGCCAGAAGGTTAGATAGGTTTCTTGTTGCTGAAGAGTACTTGTCTTCTACTGTATTACCGGCCTCGTGGGTTGAGCACCCCTTCTTCTCGGACCATGCTCCCATATTTTTACAGCTGAGACCTCCAAACCGGATATGCTCGACCCCTTTCAAGTTCAATCATAATTGGATCATGGAGACAGACTACAATGAATTGGTCGCTTCAGTTTGGAGCGACCCCTGTTTTAACACGGAAGATAACGCACAACGACGTCTTGTATGGAAATTAAAAGTTTTGAAGGACTCCACCAAATCGTGGTACCATGCAAAGAAAAAAGAGGAACATGCCCGTCTTGTCACGCTGGAGAATGGGATCATACAAGCTATCAAACAGTCGTCTATATCTACGTTATCTACTGAGGAGGCTGACAGACTCAAGTCGCTCGAGACTAATAGAAACTCCATTCTTTGCTCGCAAGAGAACGCTTGGAGGCTCCGTAGCAGAGCCACTTGGCTTAAAAGTGGAGATTCCAACTCAAAGTATTTTCACAATGTAGCGAGTTTCAACAGACTTAAAAAGAGTATTTGGTCTATAAAAAGAGCCGAGGTGGAAGTCATCCATGGACAGGAGGCGATTAAGGCAGAAGCGGTCTGTTATTTCAAACAACTCTACAGTGCACAGAACAACCACAACCTCCCGGAAAAGAGCTTCACAGCCAGTCTATACCCCTCGATAGTTTCTGAAGAGGAAGCTGTCACCCTCTACGCTCCAGTGACTTTGCCGGAGATTAAAAACATTCTACATAAGTTCAAGAAGGAAAGAAGCCCTGGGCCTGACGGCTGGACGTCAGAATTCTTCCTCCATTTCTTCGACCTTGTGGGAGAGGACCTACTCCAGATGGTGGAAGATTCACGCATCAAAGGTAAGGTAATTGGGAGTCTCAATTCCACATTTTTGGTTTTAATCCCAAAGCAGCATCACACACTAGACTTCAACGACTTCCGGCCAATTTCACTTTGCAATCTTGTTTACAAGATTATTTCCAAAGTGATTTCTAATAGAATAAAGCCCTTTCTACAAAGGTGCATCTCAGCAGAGCAACTGGGTTTCTTAAATGGCAGAAGAATCCAAGATGCAGTTGCAACCGCACACGAGTGCATACATAGCATCAAGCTAAAAAAGTTAAAAGCGCTCGTCTTGAAGTTAGATATCAAAAAAGCCTTTGACAATATCGACTGGGAGTTTCTAAGATTAATACTTTTCTCTGTGGGTTTTGGAGAAAAATTCAGTCATTGGATACTTTCTTGTGTTTCATCTGCCAACATTGCGGTTTTAATTAATGGAGAGCCATCTAGCTTCTTCAAGAGTGAAAGGGGCCTCCGTCAGGGATGCCCCCTTTCCCCCTATCTATTTATCCTGATCATGGAAGGACTCAACCTCCTTCTCTCCAAAAGAGTCGAAGAACACCTTCTCTTGGGTTTAAAGATCTCTAACTGCATTAATCTAGTTCACCTTATGTTTTGTGACGATGTGCTTATTCTCTTGAGCGCTGACCTGGGGGAATGGCTAGTCCTAAAAGAAACACTACAACTCTTATGTCTTGCCTCGGGTTTGTCCCTAAATTTTACAAAATCCACATTACATTATTGGGGCATTACAGATTCAGAACTTCATCTTCTAAAGGGCTCCATCCCCCTACCTTTCATTAACCTTAGCGAAGGCTTCACATATCTTGGTTTCCAGCTAAAATATGGATCTTCCACACCTAGCGACTGGCAGTGGCTTGTGGCACTTTTTGAAAAAAAAATCAGCTTCTGGTGCAATAAATGGCTGTCGATTGGGGGTCGCTATATCCTGGTCAAGTCAGTTCTGGAAGGAATAGCCGTCTACTAGATGTCTTTGGAGCGGTTGCCTGCTAAGATTATTTTGATCCTTCGGAGGCTCACTTACAACTTTTTATGGAATGATCAAGCTAGCAAGCGCCGATTTCACCTTTGTAGTTGGCAAGAGCTGTCAAAGCCTCGGAAGGCAGGGGGCTAAAGCATCTCTCCACCTTCAATTCTGCTCTCCTGGCCAGCTCCTTCTGGAGAGCACTCACCCACAATAGCATCTGGAGCCAACTCATCAAAGCTAAGTATTTGGGCTCCCTGTCCCTCCATGACTGGATCAGAAAGCCTACTCTACTACAGCGTTGGGCTTCACCTCTCTGGAAAGGAATGGTCGCGTCCTCACAGGTAATTCTCCACTGGCTACGGTGGAAGTCGGGTTCTGGGAATGACATCCGCATTGGCCGAGATATGATACTGGGACTGGGAGATCAATCGATTCTCTCCCCATTGCTGTGCGCGCGGCTTGAGGCTCTGAATTGCACTCACTTGGCTCAAGTTAGTTTACAGACCGGCGCCTTCTCCATCCTGGATGACTGGTCGGACAGTGCTTCCCTGTCCCTTGAAGGTTCCCTTGCTATAGAATGGAGCTGCTACACATCGACCCTCAAAGGTGCTGGGATCACTCTCACCGATACACCAGATTATTTGCTGTGGGCCGGGGGAGATGCTACAGGCTCCATCATTGTTAAAAACCTTTATGACTCCTACCTACAACAGATGAGACTGGAGGTTGACCTCTCGTGGATTCGCCATATTTGGAAATGGCAGGTCCCACTTAAACTAAAGCTATTTACCTGGCTTGCGAGTAGAGGGAAAATTCTTTCCTGGGAGGCTCTCAGACATAGAGGTTGAGAGGGCCTTGGCATTTGCCCACTTTGCAAACATGCATCTGAAGATGTGCATCATCTCTTGGTCCATTGTGATTTTACGAAGGAGGTTTGGCTTCTTTTGATCAAGTCCTTCTCTCTCCTTGTGGACTGGAAAGGACATACTTTCACGGCCTGCTTTTCTGACTGGATCACACAACAGTCCGCCCCCCCAAGCTTGGCTGTACACATTTGTTGGCAGATATGGACAGAGAGGAACAAAGCGATCTTTGAAGACCGTCCTCCATCCATTCAAGCGGTAATACATAGAGTTTGGGCCTCTTTCCAGTGGCAATCACCCTTGAACAAGTCCTTTACTCCTAAGATCTGCGAGATCTCATTCACTGATGGATACACACTGGCATGCTTCGATGGAGCTGCGGCATCCACTGGCCATTGTTGCGGGGCAGGTGTATTTTTCAAATCCCATTCAAAGAGAACTACAAAATGGTTCATAAACTGTGGGGAGGGCACGAATTCTAAAGCAGAGTTATTGGGATTATGGACATCCCTCGCCCTTGCCTCTCTTTGGTCGCTTGATCACATACTAGTCCTTGGAGACTCGCGAGTAGTTATCGACTGGATCAACCAAAAGTGCAAGCTCCACTCGGTCCAAATCGAAGGCTGGAAGGCAAAAACGCTGACTCTCGCAAAGCTCTTCATGGACATCAAGTTCCGACATTTTTCCAGAACACACAACAAGGAGGCGGATGCTCTTTCTAAAAGAGCCCTCAGCGGGGAGGTGGGGAGACTTTCGATTTTCCATTGTGAGAATGGCTCTGAAAATCCCATCTCCTACATAAACCTGTTCGAATGAGGTGGGCGAGCGCTCCGGATCTGCACTGATTTCTTGTTTATGGAGTCTGCTCCTTCTGTGGGTGTTTATAGCTTTCGGATTTCCCCTTCAGGCTGGTCATTATACCACTGACGGATGGGTGGCAGCGTGTCTGTCTTTGCTGCCAGTGGGATTCTCCTTATATTTGCCTTGATGGTTTCGCCTGGCGAGAATGCATTTCTGATTTCACTGGTAACCAACTCGACAGAGCTAGCATTGTAAATGACATTATATTTTAAATATAATATCGAGTAATTTTTTCTTGGAAAAAATACAGTTTGACTATTTTATTAATTTAACAATTTTCACTTTAAATTTAATATTTATGTTATTAAAATTTTTATGAATTTTTTATTTTTTAACTATGGGAATAAAATAATAATATTAATATCTAAATAATAAAAAAATACCATCAATTTAAAAGATCACTCTAAATTTAATATTTATGTTATTAAATTTTTTAATACAGTTTGACTACTTTATTTAATTAAAAAATTGAAATAAAAAATTGATTTTATTTTTTTAATATAAGAATAGATAGATTCGATTTGGGCTAAGTTTAAGATCAAGCCTATTAAAATATGTCAAAAAACTGACAAATCAGATATACCAATAACTCATGATTTAGTAAGAATGGAAAGAAAACACCTATTCTTCTAACCTATCACAACAAATTAAAGTCTCATAAAAATTTGAACCCAACCTTTAAACCATAATGAAAAACACCTCCACAAGTTGTTATTATTATTATTAATTTTTTTTTTTTCAACAACAAAATTAACTCTGTCCACTTCAACAAAATTAACTCTGTATCTATTAAATGATAGTATTCTTTCCGGCGGGAATAGCCCTGGCCTGAAAAGCCAGGGCCCATGTTTGGCCATATCTACTTGGCGAAATTACTCAATCCCATGATCAATCGAATGAACGAATCTCTTAACTTGGAATTTGTTCCCAGATTTAAAATTGGTGTCGCTTGCACCATTTTCATTAATTTTAGCGAGAATCTCAAAAAATGCAAGCCTTCAACCAACAAATCGGGAAGGACGAAAAACTACTGTGTTCTTCTTTCCGCGCTTCTTCCACATGTGCTTACTCTGAACCGCCAAGGGTTCCAGCACAAGACCCCGAAATTGACTACCTAGTTTGCTGAAATCGATTCACAATGGCGGTGGCATCTCAGTCTGCGATGATCACTGGCTTTTCGAGGCCAGCTCAGGTTGCTGGCGCCGGAAAATGCCGCACAGCGGTCAAATTGAGCTCCTTCGGGGCAAATTCAAGCTCTTTCACGGCCAAATATCGCTTAAATTTACTTTTTAAAGCCGGCGATAAAAGGATCTTCTCTGCTCCAAATACTCGCGCGGCGGTTAAAGTTCAAAGCACTGGTCAAGAAATAGGCAACCTGAAGAGCGAAGAAGTACTAAGGCTGGCGTTAATATGCGGAGGTCCGTCCGCAGAACGGGGCATTTCGTTGAACTCGGCAAGATCAGTCCTCGACCATATCCAGGTCTGTCAGGTTTAATACCGTGGTTTTTTCTTTTTTAAGGTCTTTGGATGTGGAATTCAGTGGTTTGAGAGTTACAGCGACTATAGACTTGAGAATTACTGTAGTTTGTGGCCTGGTGCACATCGATAAAGGTTTTGTGAGCTGATGACCTGGCGATTCTAACGTTTGCTTTGAGGCGAATGCTATACAGTGGATCGAATTCTTGACCACTGTTTTGGCGTGTGGCATTTTAGTAGAAAATTTCGGCTTATTGATGGGAAAATAAGGAAATAACACGCGGCCAGTCCCGGTTCCCGCGGACCTTGTCTCAGTGGTGCAGTGTAGTAGCTGTATTTTTCCTTCCATCGTGATGTGCCCTTTAATACTTTTAATGATGAGCATCCGCCACCTATGAAGAGGCGAGACCCTGTTTAGGCTGTACAACCACCCCGCCGCTGAACTCAAGGGCCAACAGGCAGTTCAACAGTCCCCTTTGTGGGAACGCATTGGCCACTTTATTGAAGAATCAAACACTGGTGGGGCTACAAAAGCGCCACACGTTCACTGACCCCGCTTGCCTCTAGTGCCTAACAGTGATGCATCTATCGGTTTGCCCTTTTGGATTTCTTAACTTTATTTTCATTTCGTTTTCCAAGACGGTGTTGCCTTTGTTACTCGCATTGCTATGGTGACTAGCTGTACATTCTTGGTCCATTGACCATTGTGACTCTCTGTAAATTCTAGGTGAGGTTAGTATGTTTGTCTGCTCCACCTTCTCCTCCGTGGATAGTGGTGTGTGAGAGGGAAACAATTGCTATTGTGACTAGTTGTACAAGCTGTACATTCTAGGTCCATTGACCATTGTGACTTGCTGTATATTCTAGGCGAGGTCAGTATGTTTGTCCGCTCCACCTTCCCCTCCTCAGTGGATAGTGGTGTGTGAGAGAAAGAAACAATAGAGGGATATACCATATTTGGCATCTGGGAAAATCTCCTCTCTCCCCCTTCTTTCTCTTCTATGCCAACATTTTCAACTTTCCAAAGGAAGAAGGTCTCAGGCATGTTGGATGTTGCCATTAAGGATAGTGTAGAGAAGAGGGAAAAATCACTGATGTGAAGTTCCTTAAAGAGCTCATTATCTGCGGGTTTCATTAAGTGCAGATTCTTAATAATGTAACACATAAGCAATGTATTCATCCAAATGCATAACTGGAATACACCATCCATGTAAGGTACAAACATAAAGATATATGCAGAACCGATAGCTATCTCCATTAGATTCGTAGGGTAATGCATACATCGGAATCAATGCATGATATAAGCTACAACCAACACATACAGAGAAAACAAACTTGCTACAACCAGCGTACTAACTCTCTAACTAAGCAGCAGCAACTCATTAGCTTGCTAACCTCCTTGATTTAATCCAAGAGTACATATTATAAGCCTTACAGGGTGGTCAGAAAATATCTAGAAGAAGTTGGAACAAAGAACTGTCATCCACTCCCTTGGTTATGCTTTATGTGTTTAATGACGAACATGTAGAGGTCCTTATGGCTAAGGGATCTCTTAGAGTCTGTGATTCTGCAAATGGTCTTCCACTTAGGATTTTGTGGATCATATTATCATAGAGACCATTTCCTTCTTGTTCAACTCTGTGCCTGCTTCCAAAAGAGTGATAAATTCCAGCCTCGACAATTGCTATGGAAGCAATGGCATTTAACTACTAAATCAAAACATATCATATCGTCACAGAGACCATTTCCTTCCTATTCAACTTTGCGCTTGCTTCCAAAAAGAGTGACAAAATCCATCCCTGATAATTTCTATGGAAGCATTGACACTTAACTACTAAATCAAAATGTATGAAATGCTTAATAAGGTTTACGAATAAGATTTAACCATTACCTATAAACTTAAATATCACCAAGGAGTACTAAATTGGCGCTGGGGGGGGGTTGGTGGTGGTGGCAGCGGCGACGTTGCAGGCATTTAATTAGATTTAATTAGTTTGAATTTTTGCCACTAGTATGGAAGCACAAGTTTTTCGCCACTAGACCAGGCCTTGTTAGGGATTAAGATTTGACTTTTTTCCATTAAATATAACCTTAGATATCACTAAGGAATGATAAATAGTAATGTTTTGGAGACATACTAAATGTAGAATTAATGAACAATAGAAATAGACATAAATTTCCATAAAAAATCTATCTTCTACAAAGTAAACTTGATAGGCAATTTCTACCACATTGTAGAGCTTGTTACCCCTTGAAAATGCATGGTTCATTTCACATTTCATGGGCCTTTCCCTTCTCACCGAGCATAGAAGAAGTCCCTTGGAGTTCACGGATAATTAGAGGTTGATGGAAGCACATGGGGCATTACACTTCAAGGGAGCAGTGTGGCGGCTTGATCATGAATCTCTCCCTTGCAAGAAGGATGTTTGGTGCAAAACGGGCTTTAAAAGCATGATCAAGCGACTTTATGGGGCATTACACATTATTTGAGGTGCATTCCACTTATTTGGAGGTGCGTTTCACCATTGAGACATTTGGGGCAAGGACACTTGGTTCGAGGCATGTTTTACATATTTGGAGGAAAGTCCATTACATAAGGAACCACCATGTGGCATGGTTGACATAGTCCAAGCCCCTAAACAAAGAACAAATGCATACTCAAAGGAATTAGAATGATGACGTGTGGCAAGCAAACCTATGCAAACTAAATGAGGTCCCAAGTCAAACTTGGACCTATAAGCCAAAGGAAGATTAAATTAGAATTTCATTATTACTCATGAGGAGGTGTGCTAGGGCTAGATGTCTCTTCAAGTGGTGGTTAACGAAGGCTCTAAAGTGCATAAGAAAGACCTAGGGAGGTGCACCCTAGGTAGAAGGAGGCTTCCCATGGATTAAAAATATTATTTTCACTTCTTTAAACCCTAGGTGGTTAAACCCATAACTTGGGATGGATAAGGGTATAAATAGAAAGATTCATTTGCTAGAGGCTTGGTTGGAAGAGTGGGAGATACCCTCCAAGCTTAGTTAAAGGTCTTTTGGGAGGAAGAAGTTAAGTGCTATTTCAATGTGAGATTCTTCATCTTTCTTTTACTTTTCTTGGGTTGATTTGATGGCTGGAAATTACTAGTACAAAACTGCTGGAATAATCTTTGTAAAATGGTACAAGAGGATGTTAGGGTTTAGGTGAAACCCTCCCTTTGTCTTGTTGTAATCAAGTGTTCATTGAGGCATATTTGTTGTTGTAATGTCTCGGTTAGGGATCTTCACTCTATTTTGAGGACTGTCCTAGCTAGGGTTGGAGGTGGCATGTTTAGGCCCCTCTTGATCTTTCGGTGAAATCACACTTGAAGAATGATGTATTCTTGGTTGTTCATTCTATAAGGAAGGCTTCCTGCATTTGTCAACTTCATTTATGGTTTCATACGTGGTTTTCCTTTAATTATTCATGGTTGCATGTTATTACTTCGTTGATTTTGTACTTGTTGTGAGGAACATCTTTGGAAGGGTCCTCCAATTTTCTACATATTGAAGTAGATCCACGTGGTTAGTTAGAGCATGTTTATAACAACCAACTACACCTCCTTCTATATTGTTTGAGCCCTCTTAATTGTTGATCCTAACTCCATCTCCCAAATTGGATAGGGATTGTTCTTGGCAATCCACCATCTCTTAAATCCTAAAGAATATCATAAACATCTTTTCTAGGGTATCCCCCCTTTGTGTCAGAGGAGAGTCGGTTTAAAGTGAGAGGAAGAGTTGTGGTGGTGACAACGGTTAACCTTCCTAAGTGCCTCTAAGGTTGCACATGGTTTTGGGGCTTTGAATATCCTTGAGTGCAGGTTTGGGAGGTTACAGAGCCTTAGCTTGAAATTAAAAGGGTTTAAGGACCAAATATAAGTAATACATTGAAGTAAGAAAACAAAATTGAACAGTTAGTTGCTGAAGTTGGTGTGACATTCAAAGGAGACATAGTTCTATAGTGAAAAGAGTAGACAACCAAATAGGGAGCTTGGACTTTATCAAGTTGAGCTAAAAGGATAGTCACCCCAAGTTAGTGAGTGGTACACCTTGGAGTAGATTCAAGTGAAGTTTCCATAATTTGAAGTACAATGGTTGGGGACTAACAACTAACAACTTTGAAGCAATGAGTTTTGGTCCATGATGGAATTAGAGATTAACTAAATCCTTGACTAGAGGAGTTTCCCGTAAGAGAAGTTCAACTTAGAAGATTGTCCAAGTTTAAGCATGCAATTAAAGCGGTTAGGTTTGTTGTGCATTAGAGCGACAATTTAGCGTTGTGTTAGGGATGTAAATATATCTTGTTGCACAGTTTCAATGTTGTGGCCCAATGGTGCTAACTCAAAATTTAGTTGTGCCTAGATGTGTCAGACTATTGAGGGGCACTTTTGGTCGCAAACACTCATAGTGTAGCTAGGCCCAGATGTGTTGTAGGGATGGACAATTCAATGTACGATTACGAAGGATTAAGAAATTGTCATCCTCTTTTCTTTGCCCCTTCAATCTTCTCTACACTTTTACATTGATGTATTTCTAGATATGAACAAATTAGGTGTGGTACGCTTTGTATTGCCTCGTACTGTATCATTTGTACCTCCATTAAAATTATAAGGGGGTTCACTAAGTTTAGTTGGGTTCAATCATAGTTGGTTGATAGATAGATAGTTGTGTTGTAAAGCTTCATCTTGTTCATATCATTATTGTATAGATTTATTGCAAAGTTAAGTTAGTGCTCAATTTATTGTGCCAATGTGGGCATGTTTTGTATATTCATTTTTGATATTGTCTGATTTCTTAAATACTTTCTTTCTATAGCGTTGTGACTATTTATGCAAGTGTAAGTTCAACACAACTGTTGTTATGGATGTGCTAATTCTGCTAGGTGCATGAGTTTTGATAAGAGGCATATGGTTAGCATAATTGGAGCACCCATAGGTTGACTAAAGGATTTTTTATGTTTACATTTTTTGATGATAGCCATGGTATTGCCCAATGTTGCACTTATTGTTATCAGGAATTTATCGTCGGGGGTCCAAAATTGAAATCATCGAAAATATCGGAAATTATTGGGAAACTTTAAAAAATACAAAAATAATCTTCTTTTTTCAATTTTTTAAACTTCTAAAACAACATCAATATCAAACAAACACATTGTCACATAAATGTGAAAATAAAACTACAATATAATATGTATATGATTATTGATGTCAAGTGGTCCATCAAACATCGATACTGAAATATGATATTTGTCTTGACTCTTGAGTCATAAGTCTTGAGTTATGACAGTGTAATACAAAATCACATCAAAATGAAAATAAATGTATCTCATGAGATGATCATCATGAGGCATCTAGATTCTAGATACTATAAGTATAATCATAGTGCGCTAAGAAGGCATGGCCGAGGATTAGGTTTCCCCTACCCCTGAGAAGCTTGTGGTTCCCATGTGGTTCTTCAATTCTTCCCTTTGTTTTTTCTTCCTATTAATATCAAGAATTGAGTTCTTTGCAACAAGGACAACATCTGGTGGAGCTGTAGGGCAAATTTCCACTTCATGTCCTAGGACATTGGCAAGGTGGTATTTCAAGCGGTTGATTTATACATTTCCATTCCACATAGCTTGCAACTCAGCTTTGTTCTATTATGATCCACTGTTTCACCATACTCCCACATTGGATCCATTTTGTTGAGCATTGATTAAATGATAAATCTTTAAAATTTAAACCTATGGCACAAAACAAATGGGAAAATTCAAAATCTAGATCCACAAATTTCAAAACCTTTAAAGAATGCTGCAATTAAACTATCATAGCTGCATGAGTGTTAAATCTCCCATTAAAAAATGGCAAGAAGAGACAAATCTAATGGACATTGCAAACCCTATACTAAATCTTGAAAAACAAAGAAAAGAAAGGCATACATTTTTCTACATACCTAGGAATATGGACATGGTAGATTGGACTAGATCCCCACTCCACAAATGCTTAGTTGATGGAAATGAAAACTATGGATTTCCCCTTGTTTGCTTGATGGAAAATGGTCACAATACCCTAAGAGCTGAATCCCACTACGTACCATTTGCAAAATGAGAGAAAAAACCTCGAAATCGTAAGTTAAAGGCGAAAAAACCGGAACAAAATGCAACAAGGCGATAATTTCCATCGACTCGTGATAATATTGGAAATTATCGCGATAATTTCAAAATATCGTAATTATTCGCGATTATTTGCAACGATATTATCGCCGAGGGTCTATTTGGTGATATTATCGCGATAAATTCGATAATATCGCGATACATGCAACACTGCTATTGCCATTATTTATTGCGGCCCATGGGTTTTGTTACCTCCCAAATTGTATTGATGATAAAATCCCTAATCCACAAGGTACAACCCAAGAGGGAACTACTAGGATGGTCACCACTGTCAGCTAAGTAACCCATCCTCTTCACTTTAGGCCAACCCTCCTTCAACTCAAAGGGGTTATTCCTAGTAGGATCACCAAAGCTAAGTAATGAGGCACAAGGTGAAATGAGAGTAGCTTTAGTAAACAATGTTTTGTATTTTAGGATATAAAAGAGGTGATAGAGGGAAGTAGATATTACTGCCAAATACAACAAGGGCAATGGAGTCGAGGATAATCTAAGGAGGCTTATGGGGTCAAGAAGAAACACCTCTTCAAAATGGCCTATTTTCTCTATGGATTAGAATGAGGAGACTAGGGCCAATGACTCAATTGTCTCTTATCTAATCAAGATGAAAATGAAGACCAATGCCCTATAAAGAAGGGGTCCTAAAAGGAGCACCTTCACTAGCAAATTTAACTGTAGCTTAGTAATAGTAATTAATGCCCTTGCTAGGATTCCTAAAGGATAGACAAAGCAAGGAATTAAATACTTACCAAACTAATAAAGGAAATAGGAGAGGAGTTACCCTAAAACGATTTCCTTTCAAGTGGTAGACTTTCTCCTTCGATGGATTGATTTTGCTAGCTTTGTGAAGACTTGAGAATCTACAATCAATCTTTATGCATCAAATAGCAACCAAGGGAGAAGAGTTTCAAGAATTGACATCAAATAGTTATGCATCCCACAAAGAAAGAGCCCATATATATCACATATGTCCAAGAAAGGTATGTCAATTAATCTCCAAGGAGAAAATCCAACCATGAGTACTAATGAGGAAGGGTTACTCTTTATATAGAGTCTAGTTCAACTTCCTTTACAATAGAATTAATTTCTCATGTGAAAACCCTAGATCTATCCTAGGGAGGAGTAAAGAATTATTTCCTCCAACTAATTATTCAACAATACATAAAATAATGAAGTGGTCAAGGCCACATGTACAAATCTCTAATAAACATATGCCCAAGAGAGTGGGACGTCCCCATCAAAGAAGGAAGAAGATGAGACAAAGGTGCAACGTCTAGACTACAAAGGCCTCCAAGTGGATAGATCCACAACCAACTCCTCAAAGTAGGCCATGAAAACTTCCTAGATCTCCTCCAATGTGGATGTGTAGCTCTCCAAGGTGAAATGTCCCAACAAGCAATGAATAGAAGCTCCCAAGAGTGGACAACCTCTAATAGGTGCATAAAACATGGGCCTGTGGCCTCAAGAGCTAGGGCGCTTTTCACCATGGGCATATGCCATATACCAATAACGATCTCTCCAAATAACCAAAACGCTCAAGCCTAAAAGGTGGGGCGTTCCTCAAACAAGTGGTCAAAATGCGGCGAAAATTTTCCTACGACAGATTTTAAAAGCACCATAATTGTGTCAGTTTTCATCGGAATTTCTATTATGCCACATTTTGAAAATCCCGTGGCCACTCTACATCTAATGGCACCGATCTGGAGGAAATATGAGCACCCTGTCAAAAGATAACTGCTCCTGAAGCTAGGCCGCCCTCAAAATATGCAATGAACCCTAGATATAGGGTTTGGAACCTCCTAGATCTTCTCCAATGTGGAATATCTTCAACTATGAATGCAAGCAACCCTTTTTCAAGATGGATGTCTCCCCAGAATAGGGCATGAAGCCATGAAGAACCTCCACAAGAGGCTTGTGGCATCTCCCAAGGTGAGACCTCCCATCAACAAGCATGATAAAATGCGCAAAGTAACCTCTAAAGTGGATGTCATCCTCAAATCAAGCAAGTGAATCCATGATACAAGGTCTCAACTTGTGGAATGTAAATAAGACTAACCATCTCCATGAAAAGAAGGGACGACCCCCTTTAATCCAACAATATGCCTCAACATGTGTGCACAATAATCCTCAAAATGGCACGTGTGGACCAATGAAACATGAGGAATAGTGGATCCAAGTAAGAGCAAGTCAAAATATGTCATTGCATCTTTTTGAAAACAGTGTCAAAAATTGATGTGGATCTACAAGGTAATCTTCAAAAAACTCTATGGAACTAGGCCTAAGTTTCATTGTCATCTGACTTTTCAAAGTGCCTCTAAGTTTCCTGATGAAGTGCTATCCATACCAATGAATTCGGTGATCATAAGACATCCTTTATGAAGCATGTAAATGCTTTCTTGATTCCTAAGCCAAGCTTTATTGAGGAGAAAGCTACCTTTCCTGATCATTTTGTCACATGGGTGCACATACCTATGCTTAATTCTCATCACAAGAATATTAAGGATTCTTGCTTACTGGTTTAGCAACCCTGTATGCAAACTGTAATCTGTATGCATGTTGTAAAAGTTAGCTTGACAATGAAGCTAAACCCTACCCACACACATGCATATACTCACTTCGAAGATAAGACAACCTATACTCAAGAAACTTCTAGAATCTTCTGGATGGCTCAAACTAATCTCTGCATCACCCATGTCTCACTTACCAAGGACCAGGTGAATGATAACAAAACTGAACCTGCTGATTCCAGACCATTTTTGCCCTGAACCACCTCGGACTGGTGAACTAAACTGGTTTTAGACTAGTTTTGACTTGAACCATCTAGCTAAGGTCAAAATTGGTTCTGTTATCCACCAAGTTGCACTAGGATGAATTTCCAGCGAGCCGCCAAAGATTGAACATTTTCATGTTCAAAATTCAGAGTTCAGAAATTCAGCCGGTCATAAAGACCAACCTTTTTTACGTTTCCATAAAAATTGTAATAAGAGATGTTGCATGATGAACTTGTAAAAGGTCTTAGCCACCTTAGTTCTAAGCATAAGTTATACTCTGGAGTGTTTTTTCACTTATTAATTATATTTTTCCGTTCATGCAATTTATAATTTATGAGTTTTTTCACTCAATCCCTCCAGAGTTGGAGTATATGCCCATGGTTAGTCCTAAGCATGGATCTAAGCCTAGTGTCTAATGTATATTACCATGCTAAACATACTCCTAGAGTTTTATGGAAATGTGCTTAAGTCCCCCTTAGGATTTTTTAATTTTTTCAGTTAATTACAAATTTGTCAGAATTCGGCAATTTTTAATTAAAAAATAAAGATGTATTAAAAAAGTGGTACTAGGGGACTTAATATGCCATGGGGGTGCTCATTTTTGGACCTAGAGCACCCATAGTACCTAAGTAACCACTTGGTTGAACAAAATTAGTGATTTTAATCACTTAAAAATCATTTTTGCTCAAAAAACCCAAAAAAGTCAAAATAAATCAAGAAAAATCAGCAAGTGCTATTTCCTGGGAAACATGCCGGAAACATGTTTTAACATGTTGGAAGTCAAAGTAACTTCAAAAGGGCGTGTGGCACTCAAAGGGCGAGTTGATTGGTTGGAAGATGGAGTTAAGTGGCAGCCCATTTGATTTCAAGCACATGCTCAAAGGGGAGGTGCGCCCCTCTTGCTATGTGACGCATTCTTAAGTGGGCAGCCCACCTCTTGAGAGGTGGTGCCCCTCCTTACCTCACTTATCTTACATATGGCGAATTCTAAGAGTGTGGGGAGAGGTGGCAGCCATCTCCCTCACACTTGGCCATCCTTCTCTCACAAGTGGTGCGCCCCTCTCCTCCACTTGGTGCGCCCTCCTTCATTGGGAATCTCCCTCTTGTGCTATATATTCAAGCTCTCTCCCTTGGCAAACTAGTTGGAGTTTGGGGATTGCTGCTTGTAGTTGTATACTATTGTAATACTTTTCATTTGGAATAAAGAGACTTTGGAGGTCAAGAAGGTGTGTTATACATGTGTGTGGATGCTTGATGTCAATTTGTGCTTAATTCATGAGGTAATATTTGCCTAATTTCTTCTTTGGATTTGTTATCTTGGCCTTTGAAAGGATGCTATCATCTTGTAGGATATGATTTATCTAGCTTGCTGTTAATCCTATTGTTCATTTACATTTAGAGATTTTGATGTGTATGCATGTTTTGGTTAACTAACATACTTTTCAAGTTTCTTGTGTAGGTGACACCATTTTTGTTAACAAGTTTATTTGCAAGATCTTAAAGCTTACAGGTTCTCATAGCTTGGAGTGGTGATGAAACTTGCTTGTCTCTTCACAACTTCAAGGATCTAAAGACTCGGTCCCTCCTTA